>OY744610.1:21533512-22133512 GCA_963556255.1 Allolobophora icterica
ACTCATATTTTCTGTGAGTTTGAGTTTAACTGTCAATTATTTTAAACTCAACTCACTCTTCGGCACTCGGCACATATTATGTTGAAACAAGCCTTTTTTTATATCGTCGGCTTTCCATACTGGTGAGTGATGACGGCAGGGAGGGTGGTAAACACTGCTAGAGGACAGTATTTAAGCACTGCATATTTTGTATATTGTGAACAGTTAAGAACAACATGGCTGAAGTACCGTGTATTCTTGATGGAAAATATTTTTCTGTTACAAGTAAGCGTGATGGGAAAATTGTTGCTCGATTAGAACGTGCTAGTATGAAACGTGTGAGTTTATGAGTTAACTCATTTAACAAGTGAGTTTGAGTTAACTCATTTCATTTAGGATGAGTTGAGTTTGAGTTTAAACTCATTTTGAGGTGCGTGAGTTGAGTTTTGATTTAACTCATTTCTTGTGTGAGTTTACCCAACACTGGTATTTTGTGTATCGTATTCGTAATATTTTAACTCTTTAAGGTAGCACCGTAGCATACTACTGGTAGGCCCTTTATTTGTGAAATGCTGTTTAGTAGGCCTGGGTCTATGGACCCACTGGAACCGTGGTTAATCCAGGCCTGGCCATGGGTTCATTACCTCTGCCATAGATGAAATTGACTAGAAGAACATTTCCTTGAGCGAACCTGAGAAAGGCAGCTATGGGTAGGAACTTTTAACGACTTCAGTTTTCGTAGCATCGGCGCATGAGTGGTGGTGGCCAGTCCTTTCCCTCGCCATCTCATCTGCCGATAATGTACGGTTAGCGTACTCATAGCTGAGTTGGATAGGGACGCAGATGGAGCAGAATTCTCTAAAGTTAAACAAATTGCTGCCTTTGCGGGCATTTGAACTCCCGAATTTTCGGTTGACAAACACTACACCATCACGCATCGCTAGACGCACGGAACGAGCAATAAAATAAATGTGTTTCTTGCGAAAACTTAGAGAAATGGCAATGGTCCCCAGATTGCAGTGCGCCACAGCGGAACATAAAATGTCATGTAAGGCCAATCAGTGACTTGTTCCAATTTTACTAGCCAGCTAATCAAGCCATAGACAAACCAAACAAGCCATAGACCAGAGGTGGGCAAACTACGGCCCACCAACACTTTTTATCCGGTCCCCACAATTCTTCAGAAAATAAAAAAATCAGAACACGAGAAGTTTTCTTCGTTTTATTCAAGTGGCAGCTCTCTTGCTTACTATTTCTTTAATAATAACTCTATGCATTAACTCTGCCGATCTGCCCCACTTCCTGCAGAGGCTTTTGCACATGATCTGTATGCGCAGAAGTGAAATCCTTTCAAGAAAAGCTAATGTTGCTTTCAAAGCAGATGAAAGAACAAAACTACGTGAACTTTCCTACCCTGTAGTTGCACACTGCAGGGTATACGAGAAATGTAGCCTTCAGCAGTCAAGTTTGACCGAAGAGTTCTGCAGACGATTTGTGGATTTTAAATCAATTGACACTGAATTTGCTGTGCTTACTATAGCCTACCGTTCACATTGACATTGACAAAGAGCTCATAAAAAATTATACGGAACTTCAGCTGAGATTAACCGACCCACAACGTGACATTGTTCTCGAAGAACAGCTCAAAGGATGAGACCTGATAACATTCTTTTCTTCGCTCAGGAATGAAAAATTCTCAAATCTACAAACTTTTGCTTTAAAAATGTTTGTGTTACTCGCATCGACTAACATCTGTCAACAAAGTTTTTATCTATGCAGATAAACAAATCCAAGTACAGGTCTCAGTTAAGTGATCTAAACTTGAATTCGAACTGTGTATTGCAACCAGCGCAATAACTCCGGATAATTGGAAACTTCTTAATGCATTAGTAACAGCCAACGTGTATTTAATAGGCCCTATATTGTAAATAGTAGGCTAAACTTCTTTTCATGTTAGTTGTTATTAAAAGTTACAAATTTGTTATCCGGCCCGCCGAATTTTGTTGGCGTTTAATGTGGCCCCATGTGCAAAACGTTTGCCCACCCCTGCCATAGACTATACAAAAATTAGTGAAAACTTAATCAAAAATAATGAGCACATTTGCAACTACGTGTATTCCGATATTTGTAATAAAACCCATTTAACAGCATTAGCTTTCGGTGCTTTAAATAAACAGGACGCTAACCTACAGTTGTACAAATCTATTGACCATAATTATAGCCTATCGTATCAGTAGTGGTGTAGGGCGAGAAAGATATTAGATTACACTACCTTGCGCGTGAGGACTCTGTTGCTGTGTAAGTAACCTTAGTAGATCAATTCAATTTATTATTAAATTACCTTACCACAAATTGTGTTTTCTGATCGCTCATTACTGCAAGAGTATGCTTTTCTATAGCGTGACGCTCAGAACGACAATTAATGTCTCATTTTATTAGTTTGTAGGCACAGCAATTATAGTCCATCCAACATTCGTCGAAGTAAGTTGAAGTCTGGAGGATAAACAAACGGCTCAGTTGCAGAGGCGCGTTTAAGCGTAGGCGCACTAGGCGCGCGCCTATAGGGCTCCCAAATCTCGGAGGGCCCCCAAACGAATGAAAATACTTTTTTCAATTATAAACATAAAAAAAATAAATTTTGAATTATTTAAAATATAAACTATTTTCTATTTTTTACACTTTATCATTCACATAAAAGTATATTAAGCCCTATTGTAATTTATAATTGGTTTGTTCATTTGGGCTAATAATTCATTTTGACTTTATGCAAAATAGCATAAAAAACTTGTTACCAAGAAGCCGCAACGACCGTCTGCGGCAGTTTAGGGGTCTACGTGTTGAAAGTTTTAGTCTGACGATTCCGTCATTTGTAGTGTTTAAAAGTGATTAAAAGTTTTATTTAATTTTTTTATGATAATAAATATTGATTAAAATCTGACGCAATGACACGTTGCTATGATTCTGGAGCTGCAAAACGAAAAAGCATTTTTCAAATTATATAGTATAGTATTGCTGCACTGCGTTGCAACAAGCGAGCATTATTATTAGTGTGATCACCACCATCATCACTCACATTGTTATTATTATTATTGTCTTTATTATTATTATTATTATTATAATTATTATTATTATTGTTGTTGTTGTTGTTGTTATTATCATTATCATCACCATCATTAAGCCTATAGTTATTATTATGCGTCTAATACAAACGATGCCGTTATAATTATTCAACAGTCGTGAAGATAAAACAATGGCGAATTTAGTACCCCCACTTTCTAGACCAAAGTTACGCCCCTGGAATAAAGGCCATTGTCACATCATTTCAATTATGAAACACATTTTTTGTCAGTAAATTTAAATTTTAAGAATAAAGGCCCTTTTTACGTCGCTTTAATTATGAAACACGTTGATTGTATAAATTTTAATTTTAAACCAAAGGCCTATAATAGTTACGTAATTTCAATAATGAAACATTTTAGTAAGTTTTAGATTTATGCAATAAAAGCTTTTGTTACGTCACTTCAATTATGGAAAATTGTACTGGGCCTTACTGTCATTATAAGTTTACATTTATAGATTAACTTTAAATTTAGAAAACAGAGGTTTATTGTTACGTCATTCCAATTGTTAAACGTCTATTATTTTAAATCTCGGATTTAGAAAAATGTAAATCCTTGGTTACGTTACTTAAATTATGAAAAAGTATAAGTTTAAAATTAGAGGAGGAAGACTAGCAATTATTATGTAGGGCTACGTCATTGCGATTATGGAAAACGACGTCGTCTATAATAATTAAGAAAATAAAGGCCTTTGTTACGTCACTTCAATTATGAAAAAGTCTATTAGTGTTAATAGGTTAAATTTAGAGAATAAAGGCATATTGTCACGTTATTTGAATTGTGAAAAACGTCTATTGCTTGTAATTTTAGATTTATGAGAATATAATTATTATAATATATTATAATATTATATCTTCGTTTATTCATACAAATTCCCACTGACAGAACGCAATGATGTACAGTTCATTTGGGCACTGATTATGCCATTAGCCGTTTTTAAAACGTCATGCAAGTCAGAATGTTCCTTTCAGTAACTGTTTTTGTACGTCATCCGAGCCAGAAAGTTCCTATTATCTTTGATAGGAAGGGCAAGCCGGTACGGTGTGAGTCTCGGATTGTGCCGCATGTCCTCCCTCTCAGTGCATAGCGGTAGCAAACATGAGCCTATTATCAGGGCAATACGTCACGTAAGGCCTGCTGTTCCCAAAGACATGTCACAGACCATAGCCTATTTTCTTGTCTGCTCTAGCCTCGATTAAATGCCAACTCTGTGCTTGAGAGTCAGATCTTCAAGTCAACAGGCTTCAACGCATCCAAAATTCTCTGGCTCGCGTGGTGCTGCGTGCATCTTGTCGTTCAAACTCATTATCTCTGCTCCATCAGCTGCACTGGCCTCCTGTAGAATTCAGAATTAGATTTAAACGGCATAATAACGTACGCGTACCGTACGTACGTTCATAGGCGTTGACTCTGGGGGGCAGCCGGGGCACATGTTCCCCAATAATTGGACAGGAGGGAAATCCCCCCGAGAAAATCGAGAGGAGAATTTCTTCAAATATTAAAATATTATGTTTCAATATAGACAAATTTCTTCAGAAACAAAAAAACAGAGACACAGAACTGAAATACTATCATAAATTCATAATGAAAACAAAGATTTATTTTTATCTTCAATATCTTCAATGTGAAACAAATTTACATGTAAACAAAACGCACCCATTTCATTCGCATTACGTAACACTGGAAGTCTCTGAGGCTCGCTGATTGTCCAGACCAGAGGTGAAAAAAGTTTTTTTCGGTTTTTGGTTTAAAACAGCACAAGAAAAAGAAACCGCAAAATTTGTTTTTTGGGTTTTTTAGAATAAATTTCTTATTCTTGTAGAAGTTATTGATTTAATGATTTTTAATTTTTTGGATATCGCAACTTAATAAAACTGAGTTGCAGCTCTTGTTCATGTCATTTTCATGATTTTTATGGTCCAAAATCCGAAAATCTTAAAAACAAACAGCCAAAACAACAAAAGCATAAAAAAAACAAATAAACTTTTCATCTTGAAACACATGATTTTTTGCACATCTGGTCCAGGCCCCATGCTCCCCCAATATTTTGGACAAGTTTACGCCAGTGAGTACGTTATGGAAAAAATAACTCGCGTTCCGTACGTACGATCGCACACTACTTGCCACCCTAGCTATTGTCGAAAGGTGCGTGTCAAATAGATTAAGGTTTAAACGCCTTGGTAATCCTTGGCTATTTAGAGCATAACTGAATTTTTCAAGTCAAATTTAGATGAACATTGTTAGAAGGTACACGATCTAATTAAATCACCATTGCCCATCGTGGCTCTGGTAAGAGTCGACCATTTCAGATGTGTCAGGCAATGGATGCCCTTTCTAACTGGTTAGCCTCTAATCGTCTTGTTCTTAATTCGTCTAAGACCCAGTTTATCTGGCTTGGTGGTCGTAGGCGTCTGGCTGGCGTTGATCTGCCCCTGGTGGCTGATACATTTCCGCATGTTACCTTCTTACAATCGGTCAGAGACTTGGGAATTATTCTTGATAGTGAACTCTGTTTCTCCCCTCACATAAATCAACTTACTCGTAGCTGCTACTATCAGCTGCGCCAGCTGCGGGTTATCTCTCGCTCCTTATCTCATGACGCTGCAGCTACCCTTAGCCATGCCTTTGTCACCAGTCGACTTGACCATTGCTGCTCGATTCTGGTAGGCCTGCCACTTTCTCTGACTGCTCGTCTTGATCGGGTTCTTCGATCTGCTGCGCATCTCATTGGTCACATTCCTAAACGCGCCTCTGTCTCAGCCTATATGCATGACACACTACACTGGCCTACTTGGCTGTGCCCCGGTATACTTACGTGAGCTTTGCTGTCCTGTCTCTCATGTGACTGGCCGCCGAGCCCTTCGCTTTTCTTCTTCGGGTGAGCTCTTGGTTCCTCGTTCTACCACCGCAACTAGGCAGCGTCGTGCTTTCTCTGGAATAAACTCCCGTTGCAGATACGCCTGTTGCCTAAGAATAGTTCGCTTGTTTTTATAAGTTACTTAAATCCAGTTTATATTGCCGTGGTTGGGCTGGGAGCGCTTCTGAGTAGGTACCTTGAGGGGGCGCTATATTAAATTTTTTAAATGAATGAATGAATGAATTTCATGCCGTCGGATCATCTAAACCCCAGCCTTCCCACCTATAAAAATGTAAAGGTACACGTTTTCTATAGCAACGTATGACCTCGACCCTGCTCATTTGTCAATGAACTGAACGGTTGAGATCCTTCACCACCGCTGTCCGTTTGAATGGACGCCACAGTACCTCCGTCGTTCATTCAAAACTCGATACTGCAAAACCCTCTCCTCAACCTTGAGGAGAGGGAATCCGCCCAAATCCACCCAAATCAAGCGTCTTCAACCTATCCAAAACTCACTAGTGATCCACGGCTGTCGATGAAACGCCCAAACATCATCATATCGCTCCCATTTTCAAATCGCTGCATTGGCTAAAAATCCAAAAGCGAATTCACTTCAAAGTCAGATCACCAGCCTACAATTCCCTACAATATTCCCAGCTTGAGTACCTCTGAGATCTCTTCACTATCCCAGAGCGAATTCACTTCAAAGTCCTATCCAGGAAAACGCTCCACCCGATCCTCCTATCTCAGTCGTTCTCGACCCACAGTCACTACTCATCTCGAGTTCTCCAACCGAGCCATATCCAACACAGTACCACGCCTCTGGAACGATCTCCTCTCTCACTGTAGCAGATTCTCCGTTATGCCATCATCATTGCAACCCGTCCTTCATCCTCCTCCTCGTGATCCTCTATTTCTGACCTCCACTCAAAATTGAAGTCTCACCTATTCAAGTACTACTACCCTGACTTATCTTATCCTCCGCCTCCCAATTATTCTCGCCCAAAACGACACCACCTTGACAGCTGCTCTACCTCCTCTCTTGATCTGGCCCCCTGGAAACCGGACTCCGACCTCTTTTGGACTACTCTTTGGAAACCCCTGTGATTTGATTTGGCCTTTTGGAAACGGGCTCGGACGTCTATTAGACTACTCTATGGAACCCCCTCTGATTTGACGTGGGGCTCGGATAGGCTGGTGCCCTGCGTTTGGCCTTCGAGTGGCGCTTTAGAAGTTTGGAGATTACGAGTACGATTACGATTTGTTGTAGAAAAGGTTTGTACCTTGGCAGTGCAAAACCTTCAATTCATTTAGAGTGTCTTGTAAACTTTTAAACACCGCCATTTTAGAAAATTGAGACACACATTTAAATATTAAGTTAAAAACTTCTGAACGAGTCACTTCTATTGCGCGCCATTAACACATATTACTTCATTAGTCAGTAATGTCTCTAGCTATCCTAGAGCTATTACATTAATACCATTCTGAAGTCGTCGAAATTTCTGTTGAATGAAGCAACATATGATGTGTTCAAATGGAAGATGGCTTTTCAGAGCCACAATTTCTAACAATAATTCGGAGCTTGAATGACTGCAGTCCATAAGACATCTCAGTTTCAAATATCTTGCCAGGAAATGTCGTCCAATAAAATAATGGCATTGCATGCTGTAAGCCTGCCAAAGAATTATAGAAAGTAAAGACTTGTCAGAGTAAATCTTCCGGGCAAAAAACTGTAGGAAGGTAGACGTAAGATTGTCGCCTATTCTCTGAAAAACTCCATTCAAACATAATAAATAGCAAACAAGTGTGTGGAATCCAAGTAAACATCGAATATCGCTGTCGAAATAAGTGTCAAGCGGTGGCAACACCATTACATTTGCAAATGTAAGGCCCTTGAAGCTGCTCTGGAGATCTGGATCATGGAGAATTCGTTCACACAATTGCAAGACTTCCGGGTATTTACGACACTTGTATAGATAAGCAACTTGGTAGCAATCAGCTGCATTGCAATTAATGCCAAAGTCTTTGCAGATCGCATTGTAAAATGATGTCATATTTTCTAATGAATATTCCAAGAGCAATTGAGTAATAGTGTTTTCATTTGGAATAAAGCTTTTATTGTGCTCTTCTAATTCTTTAATTGGATCGGTTCTCTGATACACACAGAAAACACTTTCTGTCATCCTTGATATTCCAGAGGATTTTCGCTTTGTGATAGTCATTAAAATTGCATCCAATGAAAATGATGGCGCCTGCATCTCGTAATTAGGTCTTAACGGCCTAGGTCTTCCTTCATTTGAGCAAATTATCAAATAATAAGCAAACACCTCTGGTGTAAGACGTAAATCAAGAAGATACAGTATCCTGTTGTACTTAAAGTTATCCTTTATCTGCCTGAAGAGAAGATAAAATCCAATGATTCTAACAACGTCGTCAATGAAAAACAAACAACCAGCATTCAACATTTCTTTCTCCCACACCTCTTCCTCCCCTTTCTTCTCCTTCCTCTCATCCTCGTCATCAGGCGTTCGATTGATGAAAATTGTCGAGCAGAGGTCTATAGCGGTTTCATGATCTGATTCCGAAAAATAAATGGCAGCCGTATAAGCCAAAGCTGCGTCTCTGATAGACTTGGACATAGAATCATCGCATTTCAACGCATCTCGAAGAAGGTCTTTTGACGACTGTTCGAAAACCAGAGACACAGGTTAGCTATCAGGACCCGACCGCGTCTTTGGTTACACAGGACGATATATGTAGTTCTAGCTATTCTCTGTTGCAACCTCCACCCTCTCGACAGGAAGATCACCGTCAGAAGTTACAGCCTACTACCATTGAGCCAAGACCGTTTCTACATAGACCGCTTTATAGCCAAGCTTTGACTGAAACCGTTTCGTCACAGCAAAAACCTCACTACGGCTACAAACATTTTGATAATAACACCAAGCCCCGCACTCACATGCCGTCGACGAAGCACGGATTCCACCTGCGACCGCAGCAACAGCGTCTAACGCTTTCTACTGGGAGAGACGAGGCCACGACGTACCCTCGCCTTGGTTCTGACTCTGCTGCCACCCAGCGAGTATTGCGCATTCCACAACCTCCGTCTGTGCAGCTTACGCCTACTACAGCACCTCAAGCGACTACACTGGACTCACAAACCCTTGCTGCCGCTGCTTACACTGGCACTACAGCTCACGTATCAGCACCTGATTACCCACTCACGATCCCTTCACAGATCCCGGACCCATTTGATGACCGGACTCACATGCAGACTTGACGGCTACCGCACGACATCGAAAGAACCGGACGGAGCTGCAAAGAAAATTTTAAGGTTATAAGGAAACAGTATAATCTTAAACGTAAACTAAGGTCCACTAAAACTAAAAATTTCCTCAAAAAGAATTTATATAACCTAGAAAATACATGCATCACTAACCTTTCCAACTACAGATTGAATAATTATGAGTCCATAGTCCTTAATAAAGGGCTAAACTTTGTTTACACTGAATCTAAAACTAACCATTTGAAAAGAAATCTTGAACTCATCGATAATTTTGAAAGAAAACTTCAAATTAAGTTTTTCTTTAACCAGAAAGCAGATATATTTAACAAGACCAGTAAAAATGTGAACAACATAGAGAATACGGAAGACAAAACTCCCAAAATTGAACCTATTAAAATCTATAGTTCATGGTCGCCGCCGAAACCTAACCCATCAATAAGTGCCTTTTGCAACACACTAAAATATGAAATTAAAAATATCTCTCGAAATTTTAAAAATACCCCCAATATAAACAGACAGGAACTTAAAGCACTTAACAGCCTTAGGAAAAATAGCAATATTATTTTAAAATCTGCAGATAAAGGAGGGGGAATTGTAGTTCTTAATACAAAAGACTATGAAGATAAAATGTTGACCCATTTACACAACAACTCTACCTATTCAAAAATCTCTTTAGAAATATTTGAAAAAGAGGACCTTCTTCCTAAATACCACGCTCTTATTTTTGAACTCAAACCATTTCTTAATAAAAAACAATTTAACTGGTTAATAAACGTTAAGAACGACCTTGCCGTCATCTATGGTTTACCAAAAATTCATAAACAAGGAAACCCTATAAGACCTATTATCTCACAATGCACCAGCCTAACAAATAAAATGCATATATATATATATACAACAATTACTCAAAATTGGGGAATCACAAATACCTAATCTGATAAGGGATACCACAGATTTCCTTAATAAACTCCAGAAATATAATAATCAAATTAATGACGAAACTATCCTTGTCACTCTAGATGTTGAATCCCTTTACACCAACATACCCCTTGATCTAGGTATTGAATTTATCATAGATCATTACTGTAACACTCTGAAATATTGGAAATTTTTTTAGATTGATGTCAAACCTATCCCCCCTAGCTTGCTTAAAAAGATCCTGGAATTCACTCTGAAAAATTGTTTCTTTTCATTCAATGGCAACATTTATAGACAATATCAGGGACTCACAATGGGAGGTGCAAGCTCCGTTCAAGCTGCAAATATAGTCATGTTTAAATTTTTTCAGAAATTTAATAAATCATACCCAGACCTTATTTGGGACCATGACAGATTCATTGATGATTTGTTTGGAATTTGGAATCAAACTCCTGAAGAACTAGTCAGTTATTTCAATATTTTAAATAATTTTCACCATAGTTTTAAATTCACTATTAACAAATCAAATCAGGAAATACCTTTTCTGGATGTAAAAGTTATTAAGATTAATAAAGCTTTACATACCACTTTATATACTAAACCTACTGATAGAAAGTTATATTTGAACTACTTAAGTAACCACCCACCCCACATAAGGAAATCTATTCCATTTAGCCAATTTTTAAGATTAAAACGGATTATCTCTGACCCCATAGACCTAGAAAACCAAGTCCTTAAAATGTCTAACTCTTTCAAACTTAGAGGATACCCGGAAATGATTTTAAACGAGGCAATTCAAAAACTTAAACAAGTAGACCGGACTACATTATTCACATATAAAAATAAACAAAATATAACAAATAGACCCATATTAATTTTAATATATGAAAATAAATTTGAAAAAAAGTCTGTCCTGAGAAGAACCTTTAATAAACTCTGGCAAGAATTTTTAAGCGAAAATCCTCAACTACACACGTATTTTAATACAAAACCTTTGATTGCATTTAAGAATGGCAAAAGCATTAGAAATAATTTGATTAGCTCTAAATTTCCTGCTCCTTGGTTTGTTAAAAATAGACACCCACTTAGTCATAACAACCTAGATGCTTCCAACCTAGCAAACTTAATTGCTTTGTTACAGGAAAAATGACTTGTCCTGTTTAGGAATCGGTACACCATGCGTTTGGTCATTCACACTTAACTCATGTTCCTATTCCGGTTGATCACAGATGAGATTTTGCAGTCACCACTGTCATACAGTTTCCACCCGTTGATTAGTTTGATTTTTCTACTGTCTTTGGGTTTGTCTGTAATTATAAACATTATTTATGTTACAAAAACTTTAAACAAATCATTAGAAATAACCTAGAATATCTGATTTTCTTAGTAACATTCTATACACAGTGGCTGAGGGCATGGGTTGATGCATTACATGTCTGGCAAGAACCCCTATACCATAACCTAGAGTTCCACATATATTTAAACTCATAACCTGTTATTGCATTTTGATAAATTTATATAAGTATTAATAATAATGTTATTTCTAAATTACCTTATACTAGGTTTGTAATTAGACACCTGTATAGTTATTACTACCTAAATGTTGCAAGCCTAAAATGTAATTGCCCTGTTACAGAAACTGGGACCCGTCCATTGAGACATTTTTACACCATGGATGTTGGTTGTTGGATGTCCACGTCAAGTTGACCCTTGCATGTCAGTTGATCCCATTATTTGTTGTTCCAGTCACCGTTGCGCTATGGTTTCCACCTCTTGGGTAGTCAGTTGGCTTCCAGGTGCGATTTTGCCTGAAAGTGTAATCAGAATTCGTGTTACATAACTTTACATAAATTTGGAATGTTTGATTTGCTGAGTGGTAGTATATACAATTATACATAGATATAAGTTGCAGGTATGACACTATAGAAGTGCAACCTATTGTCTGTCCCATTGACATTGGGACCATGTCATTTACTTATTGTGTGATTATATACTCACGTGCGGTGTCCAGACCTTTCGTCGTGGACTTTCGGTGGTGGGGTGTCTGCCTACGGTGGACGGTTTTAAACTTGGCGCACTTTGTTTTCTTTCTGTTTATCTTTCTTTTTTAACAATGTTGCACACTACACATTGCATTATAGAACTTACCCGTTTCACCCTGACTGATTTCTTCGAATATTTTAGACATATTTCGGACATTTTTATAGAATTCCCATCCCTTGTTACGAAAATAGAATATATAAAATGGCTACCATACTAACTAGGATCTGGATTATTTTTAAATTGACCTGCCATCTGGCGAACCTATAATTTACTATTTATTATATATAATATTATCTTCATACTTTACAGTATTTACGATAATACTCTATAATTATATTACCACCTTTCACATGTGACAGAGGTTATGCTCCATCTAATATTCACCTCGGTGTGTATTATGGCCAATTTTACTAGCCAGCTAATCAAGCCATAGACAAACCAAACAAGCCATAGACCAGAGGTGGGCAAACTACGGCCCACCAACACTTTTTATCCGGTCCCCACAATTCTTCAGAAAATAAAAAAATCAGAACACGAGAAGTTTTCTTCGTTTTATTCAAGTGGTAGCTCTCTTGCTTACTATTTCTTTAATAATAACTCTATGCATTAACTCTGCCGATCTGCCCCACTTCCTGCAGAGGCTTTTGCACATGATCTGTATGCGCAGAAGTGAAATCCTTTCAAGAAAAGCTAATGTTGCTTTCAAAGCAGATGAAAGAACAAAACTACGTGAACTTTCCTACCCTGTAGTTGCACACTGCAGGGTATACGAGAAATGTAGCCTTCAGCAGTCAAGTTTGACCGAAGAGTTCTGCAGACGATTTGTGGATTTTAAATCAATTGACACTGAATTTGCTGTGCTTACTATAGCCTACCGTTCACATTGACATTGACAAAGAGCTCATAAAAAATTATACGGAACTTCAGCTGAGATTAACCGACCCACAACGTGACATTGTTCTCGAAGAACAGCTCAAAGGATGAGACCTGATAACATTCTTTTCTTCGCTCAGGAATGAAAAATTCTCAAATCTACAAACTTTTGCTTTAAAAATGTTTGTGTTACTCGCATCGACTAACATCTGTCAACAAAGTTTTTATCTATGCAGATAAACAAATCCAAGTACAGGTCTCAGTTAAGTGATCTAAACTTGAATTCGAACTGTGTATTGCAACCAGCGCAATAACTCCGGATAATTGGAAACTTCTTAATGCATTAGTAACAGCCAACGTGTATTTAATAGGCCCTATATTGTAAATAGTAGGCTAAACTTCTTTTCATGTTAGTTGTTATTAAAAGTTACAAATTTGTTATCCGGCCCGCCGAATTTTGTTGGCGTTTAATGTGGCCCCATGTGCAAAACGTTTGCCCACCCCTGCCATAGACTATACAAAAATTAGTGAAAACTTAATCAAAAATAATGAGCACATTTGCAACTACGTGTATTCCGATATTTGTAATAAAACCCATTTAACAGCATTAGCTTTCGGTGCTTTAAATAAACAGGACGCTAACCTACAGTTGTACAAATCTATTGACCATAATTATAGCCTATCGTATCAGTAGTGGTGTAGGGCGAGAAAGATATTAGATTACACTACCTTGCGCGTGAGGACTCTGTTGCTGTGTAAGTAACCTTAGTAGATCAATTCAATTTATTATTAAATTACCTTACCACAAATTGTGTTTTCTGATCGCTCATTACTGCAAGAGTATGCTTTTCTATAGCGTGACGCTCAGAACGACAATTAATGTCTCATTTTATTAGTTTGTAGGCACAGCAATTATAGTCCATCCAACATTCGTCGAAGTAAGTTGAAGTCTGGAGGATAAACAAACGGCTCAGTTGCAGAGGCGCGTTTAAGCGTAGGCGCACTAGGCGCGCGCCTATAGGGCTCCCAAATCTCGGAGGGCCCCCAAACGAATGAAAATACTTTTTTCAATTATAAACATAAAAAAAATAAATTTTGAATTATTTAAAATATAAACTATTTTCTATTTTTTACACTTTATCATTCACATAAAAGTATATTAAGCCCTATTGTAATTTATAATTGGTTTGTTCATTTGGGCTAATAATTCATTTTGACTTTATGCAAAATAGCATAAAAAACTTGTTACCAAGAAGCCGCAACGACCGTCTGCGGCAGTTTAGGGGTCTACGTGTTGAAAGTTTTAGTCTGACGATTCCGTCATTTGTAGTGTTTAAAAGTGATTAAAAGTTTTATTTAATTTTTTTATGATAATAAATATTGATTAAAATCTGACGCAATGACACGTTGCTATGATTCTGGAGCTGCAAAACGAAAAAGCATTTTTCAAATTATATAGTATAGTATTGCTGCACTGCGTTGCAACAAGCGAGCATTATTATTAGTGTGATCACCACCATCATCACTCACATTGTTATTATTATTATTGTCTTTATTATTATTATTATTATAATTATTATTATTATTGTTGTTGTTGTTGTTGTTATTATCATTATCATCACCATCATTAAGCCTATAGTTATTATTATGCGTCTAATACAAACGATGCCGTTATAATTATTCAACAGTCGTGAAGATAAAACAATGGCGAATTTAGTACCCCCACTTTCTAGACCAAAGTTACGCCCCTGGAATAAAGGCCATTGTCACATCATTTCAATTATGAAACACATTTTTTGTCAGTAAATTTAAATTTTAAGAATAAAGGCCCTTTTTACGTCGCTTTAATTATGAAACACGTTGATTGTATAAATTTTAATTTTAAACCAAAGGCCTATAATAGTTACGTAATTTCAATAATGAAACATTTTAGTAAGTTTTAGATTTATGCAATAAAAGCTTTTGTTACGTCACTTCAATTATGGAAAATTGTACTGGGCCTTACTGTCATTATAAGTTTACATTTATAGATTAACTTTAAATTTAGAAAACAGAGGTTTATTGTTACGTCATTCCAATTGTTAAACGTCTATTATTTTAAATCTCGGATTTAGAAAAATGTAAATCCTTGGTTACGTTACTTAAATTATGAAAAAGTATAAGTTTAAAATTAGAGGAGGAAGACTAGCAATTATTATGTAGGGCTACGTCATTGCGATTATGGAAAACGACGTCGTCTATAATAATTAAGAAAATAAAGGCCTTTGTTACGTCACTTCAATTATGAAAAAGTCTATTAGTGTTAATAGGTTAAATTTAGAGAATAAAGGCATATTGTCACGTTATTTGAATTGTGAAAAACGTCTATTGCTTGTAATTTTAGATTTATGAGAATATAATTATTATAATATATTATAATATTATATCTTCGTTTATTCATACAAATTCCCACTGACAGAACGCAATGATGTACAGTTCATTTGGGCACTGATTATGCCATTAGCCGTTTTTAAAACGTCATGCAAGTCAGAATGTTCCTTTCAGTAACTGTTTTTGTACGTCATCCGAGCCAGAAAGTTCCTATTATCTTTGATAGGAAGGGCAAGCCGGTACGGTGTGAGTCTCGGATTGTGCCGCATGTCCTCCCTCTCAGTGCATAGCGGTAGCAAACATGAGCCTATTATCAGGGCAATACGTCACGTAAGGCCTGCTGTTCCCAAAGACATGTCACAGACCATAGCCTATTTTCTTGTCTGCTCTAGCCTCGATTAAATGCCAACTCTGTGCTTGAGAGTCAGATCTTCAAGTCAACAGGCTTCAACGCATCCAAAATTCTCTGGCTCGCGTGGTGCTGCGTGCATCTTGTCGTTCAAACTCATTATCTCTGCTCCATCAGCTGCACTGGCCTCCTGTAGAATTCAGAATTAGATTTAAACGGCATAATAACGTACGCGTACCGTACGTACGTTCATAGGCGTTGACTCTGGGGGGCAGCCGGGGCACATGTTCCCCAATAATTGGACAGGAGGGAAATCCCCCCGAGAAAATCGAGAGGAGAATTTCTTCAAATATTAAAATATTATGTTTCAATATAGACAAATTTCTTCAGAAACAAAAAAACAGAGACACAGAACTGAAATACTATCATAAATTCATAATGAAAACAAAGATTTATTTTTATCTTCAATATCTTCAATGTGAAACAAATTTACATGTAAACAAAACGCACCCATTTCATTCGCATTACGTAACACTGGAAGTCTCTGAGGCTCGCTGATTGTCCAGACCAGAGGTGAAAAAAGTTTTTTTCGGTTTTTGGTTTAAAACAGCACAAGAAAAAGAAACCGCAAAATTTGTTTTTTGGGTTTTTTAGAATAAATTTCTTATTCTTGTAGAAGTTATTGATTTAATGATTTTTAATTTTTTGGATATCGCAACTTAATAAAACTGAGTTGCAGCTCTTGTTCATGTCATTTTCATGATTTTTATGGTCCAAAATCCGAAAATCTTAAAAACAAACAGCCAAAACAACAAAAGCATAAAAAAAACAAATAAACTTTTCATCTTGAAACACATGATTTTTTGCACATCTGGTCCAGGCCCCATGCTCCCCCAATATTTTGGACAAGTTTACGCCAGTGAGTACGTTATGGAAAAAATAACTCGCGTTCCGTACGTACGATCGCACACTACTTGCCACCCTAGCTATTGTCGAAAGGTGCGTGTCAAATAGATTAAGGTTTAAACGCCTTGGTAATCCTTGGCTATTTAGAGCATAACTGAATTTTTCAAGTCAAATTTAGATGAACATTGTTAGAAGGTACACGATCTAATTAAATCACCATTGCCCATCGTGGCTCTGGTAAGAGTCGACCATTTCAGATGTGTCAGGCAATGGATGCCCTTTCTAACTGGTTAGCCTCTAATCGTCTTGTTCTTAATTCGTCTAAGACCCAGTTTATCTGGCTTGGTGGTCGTAGGCGTCTGGCTGGCGTTGATCTGCCCCTGGTGGCTGATACATTTCCGCATGTTACCTTCTTACAATCGGTCAGAGACTTGGGAATTATTCTTGATAGTGAACTCTGTTTCTCCCCTCACATAAATCAACTTACTCGTAGCTGCTACTATCAGCTGCGCCAGCTGCGGGTTATCTCTCGCTCCTTATCTCATGACGCTGCAGCTACCCTTAGCCATGCCTTTGTCACCAGTCGACTTGACCATTGCTGCTCGATTCTGGTAGGCCTGCCACTTTCTCTGACTGCTCGTCTTGATCGGGTTCTTCGATCTGCTGCGCATCTCATTGGTCACATTCCTAAACGCGCCTCTGTCTCAGCCTATATGCATGACACACTACACTGGCCTACTTGGCTGTGCCCCGGTATACTTACGTGAGCTTTGCTGTCCTGTCTCTCATGTGACTGGCCGCCGAGCCCTTCGCTTTTCTTCTTCGGGTGAGCTCTTGGTTCCTCGTTCTACCACCGCAACTAGGCAGCGTCGTGCTTTCTCTGGAATAAACTCCCGTTGCAGATACGCCTGTTGCCTAAGAATAGTTCGCTTGTTTTTATAAGTTACTTAAATCCAGTTTATATTGCCGTGGTTGGGCTGGGAGCGCTTCTGAGTAGGTACCTTGAGGGGGCGCTATATTAAATTTTTTAAATGAATGAATGAATGAATTTCATGCCGTCGGATCATCTAAACCCCAGCCTTCCCACCTATAAAAATGTAAAGGTACACGTTTTCTATAGCAACGTATGACCTCGACCCTGCTCATTTGTCAATGAACTGAACGGTTGAGATCCTTCACCACCGCTGTCCGTTTGAATGGACGCCACAGTACCTCCGTCGTTCATTCAAAACTCGATACTGCAAAACCCTCTCCTCAACCTTGAGGAGAGGGAATCCGCCCAAATCCACCCAAATCAAGCGTCTTCAACCTATCCAAAACTCACTAGTGATCCACGGCTGTCGATGAAACGCCCAAACATCATCATATCGCTCCCATTTTCAAATCGCTGCATTGGCTAAAAATCCAAAAGCGAATTCACTTCAAAGTCAGATCACCAGCCTACAATTCCCTACAATATTCCCAGCTTGAGTACCTCTGAGATCTCTTCACTATCCCAGAGCGAATTCACTTCAAAGTCCTATCCAGGAAAACGCTCCACCCGATCCTCCTATCTCAGTCGTTCTCGACCCACAGTCACTACTCATCTCGAGTTCTCCAACCGAGCCATATCCAACACAGTACCACGCCTCTGGAACGATCTCCTCTCTCACTGTAGCAGATTCTCCGTTATGCCATCATCATTGCAACCCGTCCTTCATCCTCCTCCTCGTGATCCTCTATTTCTGACCTCCACTCAAAATTGAAGTCTCACCTATTCAAGTACTACTACCCTGACTTATCTTATCCTCCGCCTCCCAATTATTCTCGCCCAAAACGACACCACCTTGACAGCTGCTCTACCTCCTCTCTTGATCTGGCCCCCTGGAAACCGGACTCCGACCTCTTTTGGACTACTCTTTGGAAACCCCTGTGATTTGATTTGGCCTTTTGGAAACGGGCTCGGACGTCTATTAGACTACTCTATGGAACCCCCTCTGATTTGACGTGGGGCTCGGATAGGCTGGTGCCCTGCGTTTGGCCTTCGAGTGGCGCTTTAGAAGTTTGGAGATTACGAGTACGATTACGATTTGTTGTAGAAAAGGTTTGTACCTTGGCAGTGCAAAACCTTCAATTCATTTAGAGTGTCTTGTAAACTTTTAAACACCGCCATTTTAGAAAATTGAGACACACATTTAAATATTAAGTTAAAAACTTCTGAACGAGTCACTTCTATTGCGCGCCATTAACACATATTACTTCATTAGTCAGTAATGTCTCTAGCTATCCTAGAGCTATTACATTAATACCATTCTGAAGTCGTCGAAATTTCTGT
The DNA here is from genome assembly GCA_963556255.1 of Allolobophora icterica. Classification (NCBI taxonomy): domain Eukaryota; kingdom Metazoa; phylum Annelida; class Clitellata; order Crassiclitellata; family Lumbricidae; genus Allolobophora; species Allolobophora icterica. The sequence continues at coordinate 21,552,530 of OY744610.1, forward strand.
TGAATGAAGCAACATATGATGTGTTCAAATGGAAGATGGCTTTTCAGAGCCACAATTTCTAACAATAATTCGGAGCTTGAATGACTGCAGTCCATAAGACATCTCAGTTTCAAATATCTTGCCAGGAAATGTCGTCCAATAAAATAATGGCATTGCATGCTGTAAGCCTGCCAAAGAATTATAGAAAGTAAAGACTTGTCAGAGTAAATCTTCCGGGCAAAAAACTGTAGGAAGGTAGACGTAAGATTGTCGCCTATTCTCTGAAAAACTCCATTCAAAGATAATAAATAGCAAACAAGTGTGTGGAATCCAAGTAAACATCGAATATCGCTGTCGAAATAAGTGTCAAGCGGTGGCAACACCATTACATTTGCAAATGTAAGGCCCTTGAAGCTGCTCTGGAGATCTGGATCATGGAGAATTCGTTCACACAATTGCAAGACTTCCGGGTATTTACGACACTTGTATAGATAAGCAACTTGGTAGCAATCAGCTGCATTGCAATTAATGCCAAAGTCTTTGCAGATCGCATTGTAAAATGATGTCATATTTTCTAATGAATATTCCAAGAGCAATTGAGTAATAGTGTTTTCATTTGGAATAAAGCTTTTATTGTGCTCTTCTAATTCTTTAATTGGATCGGTTCTCTGATACACACAGAAAACACTTTCTGTCATCCTTGATATTCCAGAGGATTTTCGCTTTGTGATAGTCATTAAAATTGCATCCAATGAAAATGATGGCGCCTGCATCTCGTAATTAGGTCTTAACGGCCTAGGTCTTCCTTCATTTGAGCAAATTATCAAATAATAAGCAAACACCTCTGGTGTAAGACGTAAATCAAGAAGATACAGTATCCTGTTGTACTTAAAGTTATCCTTTATCTGCCTGAAGAGAAGATAAAATCCAATGATTCTAACAACGTCGTCAATGAAAAACAAACAACCAGCATTCAACATTTCTTTCTCCCACACCTCTTCCTCCCCTTTCTTCTCCTTCCTCTCATCCTCGTCATCAGGCGTTCGATTGATGAAAATTGTCGAGCAGAGGTCTATAGCGGTTTCATGATCTGATTCCGAAAAATAAATGGCAGCCGTATAAGCCAAAGCTGCGTCTCTGATAGACTTGGACATAGAATCATCGCATTTCAACGCATCTCGAAGAAGGTCTTTTGACGACTGAGATATCAGCTTAAATTCTTGAGGACTATTTAACCCGGTTAAATTTTCCACGAGATCTTGAGCTTTTAAGAAAAGGATTAGACTTTTGTCGATACACTTTTTACAGGGTTTGGGAAAGTTGTGATGCCTAGACCTTACGATTTTCCGTTGCCATGAAACTTCTCTAAGAAATTCAGTAAATATTTCGCTGTCGCTTGTAGTTAGCTTAGATTCTAATGCATTAGCGGCGTGTATGATGAACAACACTTTTCCAAATTGTGGAAATCTTGATGAGTACTCTACTGTCGATAGAAATAGTCCTCGATCAAGTGTTTTCCATAAGAAATTCCTCAAACTGCAAATGGTTTGCAGGTAATTGCGGAATGCATAGTAACCGGTTTCTACTAAGATTTCACGAAAAGCGTACATTGCACAATACCAGAATCCGGATTTAAACTGCCAGTCAAAGTATATGAGTTTCTCAGCATCCATGATTTCGCAGATACGCAAGATGCATTTAGTAAAATCTATTATAGTCACTGTAGTATTTCCACCATCGAAAATTCTCGTTAGGATTGGAAGCATGTACTTCACCGTAAACCAACCACTGAGAATGCTAAAGTGGTAAAATTCATTCAAGCATCCAATTGTCTCATTAACAATTGTCTGGTTCATTCCTTCATGAAACAAATTTGCCTGAGGTATAAAATAGTTCGGACAATACTTTCTCTTTAGCCATCCCGAGTGCTTCCGCAATATATTACAGCATATTTCAATAACAGGCGTGGAATTCCACCATTCGGGTGGCATCTCTTCACAAGACCACAACATCAGTGTTTTAAAGTGGTATGTACAGAGAACCTCATCTTCCTTTGGACAGTCTTTTTTGATCAATTCTCTCTTGGCAAAGAATCTGAGCATATGATAGACGATCTGCTGAACTGGAGTCCAGCTCTGAATTAAACACAACTCCGCACCTGAAAATGACAGTCTCCATTGGTGAAGTATATTTCTGCACACAGGATGTTTTGCATTTACAACGTGACAACCACTCTGTATTATCTTGCGGATGTTGGCAGTCGTCGGCCATCCGTACTTTCTTCGTCGGACGGGCCAATCTTTTGCTTCGTTTGGCCACTGTGGGCACCAGAAGCATGGAACAATGTCGCAAAACGCATTAAGTTTATATATAAACTTAACGGCTGGACCAATCGTGCCGCGTTCGTGAATATTCTTGTTCTTAATGGTACTCTCAAGCTCGTTTACTACGACCAAATTGTTGAAGTCAGGAGTCTGCTGAAATTCAAACCTTTTGCAATGCCAATTATATTTCAGTTTTCCCAGACGTCGAAGCTCAACAAATCCAGGGTAATCAGGATGTGACTTAATCTGTGAGCAGCTGATCGTGTCGAGAAACCCACGGACATCATCTGGTACAACCGGAATGTCTTCTGTGAACCCAAGCTCATCAGCGTTGGATATCATAATGTCAATGTCGTCGATACATGGGTTCATGGGTTCAATGTAGAATTCGGTAGAGCTGCCACATAGAAAGTGATGTTCCGGCAAATGTGGTGAAACCATAAAAGGAAATTGCTTAGAATCAAAAACATCTCTATATGACGCAGTGTGCAACTGACACATGCTAACAATGAATTCCGAAACACCTTCCATATTCTGAATTCTAGAAAATATATTGCTTCATCAGTTGACATTCGATGTGTTACGTTTCAGTAATAAAGTTTTTAAAGAATGTTGCTCAGATATCATCTGCTGCCGGAATCTTTTGATTCCTGGCCTGCAATTGATTTTGATCTTAACTACCGATCGATTTTTTTTCCACTGAGCGCCTGTGAATAAATGTAAAAAGCAGAAAAACAAAACGCATGTGATCGATTTATATTGCAGAAATTGGCAGAGGTGTAATTGAGTAATGAGCATGTCTGAGGTCAACATAGCCGTTCTTTTACTTATCAAGATATTTACATCGATTAGTTCGTCATAAGTAACATTTGTTCCACAGTTCTTATATGCTAAGACTTCTCCTACGTCCCAGATCGCGGTTTTCAAACCATTTACAGAATCCGGCATGCACGCATTTCGTGTGTTTTTGGTCGCGTATAAGTTCTCCATGAACTGCTCCAGTGCTCCTGTATCGCAAGATCAAGCCTAGTAAAATTTTACTTAAGGAAAAAGATACTATAACTCAGGTAAAAACGATAACGAAATAAAAACTGCAATTCAAGAGACAAATTTGTGCATAATTATTACCCACTTACAAACTAGCTGTACTAATAATAATGGCCAAAAAGCCACAACAAAAACCGCAACGAGAAAACAACAATATAGGTTCACATCTGCCCATTATATTTTAATAACTCAATCATCATTTTGTCACAGTTACGGTTTGTTAGTCCTACTGTTGTTACGTCTATGCCTAGATTGTGGTCCTGTCGGCTGATGGTCCTATAGGTTGGTGGTCCTGTCGGTTAATGGACCTGTCGGTTTATGGTCCTGTCGGTTGAACGTCCTGTCGGTTGGAGGTCCTGTTGTTTGTGTTTGCTGAATTAGAGTTGTACTGATTTCACCATCGTAGGTTGTAGTTAGAGGTGGATATAGGTCGTGTAGTTTATTGGTGTATTGCAAATATAAAATAAATAAAATATGAAGTTAACAATATTTTCCAGCAAAAAAATCTGAAAATGCAATTTTTCAAATTGAGAACTGCGTTATAGGCCTACCATTGGGAAATAGATCAGTGGTTGAAACCCGACAAACCTTAACTGCTTTGAACTAAATATCATTGCCACACTTGATGATGACGATAAAGATGAAGAGAATGCGTCAAAGATATCTCCAAAAATGCTACTTGTAAAAGCAGCAACTAATCTTACAGAAGTTACAGTAGGCTAGAAAATTTTGGCCTGTTGGCTATGTGACACATTGTGACATAATCTTCGATACACAGTGTGGTCAATACAGCACAAGCGCATGTTAAGGAATTGATTTTACAAAACAGCAGAAAATAGTCATCCGAATTTCAGCTCGTCCTGATGCAATTTTTAGAAAGTGATTCCGCAACTTTGGCCGAATTACGAATCCAATTAAAGCCAAATCTCGAGAAATGACGAAAACTAATTACAAATAATACCTTCATTTAAAAATATACAATAGGCCTAACTATAACTGAAACTGAATTGATAACTAAAAAAGTGCTACTTAAAGTATAAAAACTGTGACAGACAGACGTCCTATTCTCTGTCACAGTGTCGCACGCTATCAGATTGTATGTGAACTGCATCTTCTATATATACATGTACAGGTATTATTATACATTATACATGGCGCAAAGAGTGACGAAATAAGGTGTTGTATAATAGTCAAGACGTCAAATTCCTGTATCTTTGCCGCCTGTTTTTTTTATATAATGCGCATTTCTGCCGCTTTCAATTCTACCGCTTGATCCCGCATTCTGCCAAATATTATTATTGGATAGTGTAAGAAATCCCTTAAAATTGAAGCTCTGTAGCAATAAATATAGATAAATCGTTTATATTGTGTAAACATGTGTAGGGACAGTAGAAAATCACGAAAACACGGCAAACACGGAAGCCGTGTTTTTCGGCATTTGCCGTGTTTTCCGTGATTTTTTACATGTGCCGTGTTTTCGTAAAAAATGCCGTGTTTGTTGCAATTTTTTTGGGTTGTGGCAGTTTAAAGTTTTGCACAGTCGAATGTATTCGATATCTGTCAGTTCCTGGTAATTCTGTTGATGCAGAACGGAGCGTTAGTCAATACACACTGGTGAATGCACCTCAGCGTCAAAATTTGACAGATGACAATTTAGCGCTTCATGTTATGATGGTATTCAATGCTTGCAGCTAAACTGTTACAGCAAGGAACCAATGACTGACAAATGGTTGACAATTGTCAATTTGTCAATGAACAATGAATATGAAAGAAAAACATATAATGTGTTACAAGAAAACTGTGAAATTTTGATGCCGTGTTTTTGCCGTGTTTTTCGCGATTTTTTTAAAAGTATGCCGTGTTTTTGGCATTTTTTTACCGTGATTTTCTACTGTCCCTAAACATGTGTAATGCTATATTTATGAAATCCCCGAATCTAAAAAGGCGACAAAATACAACTCTAATACCTGGTAGGTCTTCAGTTAGGGGCCATCCCACATATTACGTACGCAATGAGGGGGGGTCGGATTTTGGCAATTTTGCGTACGGGTGCGAACGGGGGGGGGGGGCGCAAATGTGTACGTACGCAAAATAAATGTCTAATCATGACGTCCACATTAGCCTATTAATTACTCTGCATTGTCCTATAGTCGTCCGATGGCATTTTATCACATTATATAAAAGCCATGTGCAGTTATTCTGTGCTATGAACGAGACACCTATAATTTGTCTATATTGGCCCTCACTCATCCTTCAATCTGGCCTAAATGTGCAGACAGTCGGGCTGCCTGGAGCTGTCGAGACACTTTCTGCAGCTGGTCTTCGTAGGGGGGGGGGGGTTGCGTCAAGCGTACGTACGCAGGGGGGTGTGGAAGAAAGTACGCTTGCGAACAGGGAGGTCCAATTTTCCCGGATTTTTGCGTACGTAATATATGGATGGCCCCTAACACAAATAGCCTAGGTGCTTGCATTTCATATCACTGGCTGCTTCTCTATAGTTTATCATCTTTTTCAGCTACCCCTAAGCCTCCGGGGATATTCTTATACGTTGCTTCTCAACACTACACTTTTATTAGTCTTTTATATGCATAACTTTAAAAGTTTATTTGAAATCGGACGCGTATTTGTGTCAGCTTGCCTCACTTGCTGCTGGGACAATAACAGTTTGCGCTGATGAAGAGAGAACAGAGTGTTTCACCTTCGAAATGATTATCAACTAATAGGCCTATAGACACGGGAAACAGAAGCAACAGAATGGGACTCTCTCTTTCTCTCTCCCTCTCTCTCTCTCACTCTCTCTCTCTCTCTCTCTCTCTCTCTCTCTCTCTCTCTCTCTCTCTCTCTCTCTCTCTCTCTCTCTCTCTCTCTCTGTCTCTCTCTCTCTCTCTATTATCAATTGATTTCTTTATTATTGCTGTCTTTTGTCATACGCGTTTATCACACAATGCAAACAAGTATTTCTTTAGGCAACGTTGCCGAATACTGCATTTTTCAACTCCATCAGCTCAAACTGTTGCTCAGCTTAGCCAGTGCATTTTTAACTACTTCACTCTAAACAGATCTTCAATATACTATTTAGACTTTTAAAGATGAATAATATAAAATGAATTACACCATTAAACTACAAATATTTACTTAGCTTACATTATAAGAAATCAGGGCGCACCTTTATCTATCCCAGTTGCAAAATAATACATCCGCGTAAGCAGTGCGTTTGCAGGCGGTTCATTAAAGAATATACTTACTTACTTACTTAAGAAGTAAAATTCGTTGCCAAATGAATGCAGCAAGGGCGCCGGATTAGATGATTTTGACTGGCAGAGAACTCTACACCGTATATACGAAACTTACTCTTTCATCATCGTCGTAGCCACGTCGCCTAAGTAAGTTAGTCATTTCTCTAGAACGATTGCTAGACGTAAACGGCCAGACAGTGTAAGAGGAGAACATCAGCTGCACTCACAGCTGACTTAAGGACTGCTCTAATGAATATGAATATGAAGTGAAAGACATCGCAATAACAAGGATTGGAAATCAGCGGATAAAACGATATGAGAGTAAAATGACACTCAGTCGAAGCCATAATATAATAGTAGGCTTGTGCAATTCATTCCTGACTTCCGCGTTTTCTCAGTTAGGCTAGGCCCTATGTTGACAGAACTTTAACAAACTGGTATAGCAACGGCTAAAAGGAAAGTTAGGCCTACTTGTTTGGTGTGTACACGAATTGCGAAGGGAAAATAAACTCATTGCGTCAGCCGACGACGTTATTTTCTCTTTGGCCCTATACTGCGTAGAGCTGAGATGGAATTGCGGAGAGGCCGAGTTGGAGTCGAGCCTAGGCCACAGATGGTTAGATTTGCTGAGGGGTCGAGTTGCAGAGTCGAAGCCAGGCCATAGATGGTTGCAGTGGCGTCACTGGGGTTGGTGTCACCCAGTGCGGTAAGTCATGGTGTCACCGCCATTAGAAGGCTCAAAGCAATAAATTGGTATAGGCCTAGAGTTCTCAGTTTTAGCTTTAGATACAGTGATACTGATACATGCAAATACATTAAGTTGGGCTTAGGAAAAATGCTTTCGTTGTTATCTGTCATTGTGAGAGTAATTTAAAAATAATAAATTTCAATTTTTTAGACAGTCATCGTGTCATTTTGGTGTCACCCCCTCTGAAGGTGTCACCCGGTGCGGTCCGCACCCCCGCACCTCCCAGTGACGCCACTGGATGGTTAGATATGCCGAGAGGCTGAGTTGCAGAGTCGAAAACAGGCCAGAATATATATCAGGGTTGATAAGAGAAGAGCAGATGATGATGGGTGGGGAGAGTGGTAGAGGAGAGTTGCCCCAAATGGACCGTTGCCTTAATTGGACCACAGCCGATTTACACCCTAGAATGTCATTTAACCTCGTTTTCAACTGTTATATTCTTGCGCAGTTGAATATTGATCGTATCGATGTAGGCAGTTTTACGGAATACTAAACATTTATTAAATTGCGGTTAAAACTCTATTTCATGTAGTTCTGATCGAATTTTAGACGTACCTAAAAACGAGGATATAGCCTACACGTTAGATCAGCTTTTAAAAAATTCAATCATGTTTGTTTTACTTATGGCCAGGTTTCATGTTTGAGCGACAATAAGTGATTTTAGGCTAAGACTAACACGTGTTGAACTATCGCAGTGCAAGTAGAAGTAGTCCGTGTTGCCTGAAATGGACAATAGTTAGTGTCCTGAATTAGACCGATAATTTGGGCTTGGTCCATTCAAGGACACCGGCACTTGCAATGTTATACTGTGCTTTAAATTACCGAGAGGCTGAGTTGCAGAGTCGAATTTTAGACGTACCTAAAAAGAATTGGTCTTCCTAAGGTCCGTCTCATGCCTCTGCAGTCAGTCCTAAATGCAGCTGCGAGATTAATTGCCCGTCTGCCACGCTACTCACGCATTTCATCCTTCATGTTTGAGAAACTGCACTGGCTTCCTCTCTCTGCACGTATTAAGTTCAAAATCCTTATTCTGGTGTCAAAGACACAGCGGGGTCTCGCCCCCAAATATTTAATTGATGTAATTCACCGACCTCTTTCTGTCTCTTCGCATCGTCCACTTCGCTCCTCAAACAGATTTGATCTCTCAGTTCCTCGTACTAGAACAGCTATGGCTCAGTCCCGATCTTTTGCCTCAATTGGTCCCTCTCTCTGGAATACACTGTCTCCTTCTACTCGCTCTCTAATTTTAATAAGTAACCCCTCATCTTCTTTTACTTTCCTCAAGACTTATTTCTTTTCTCTCGGCCTTGCGCACTGGGAGCGCCTCTGAACGGTTCACCCTACTAGAGGCGCTTTATAAATGTTTAAATACAAATACAAATAAGTGCTTCGTCAAATAAAAATAATAGTTCCATTAGCTTGCATTATGTCGAACAACATTTTCTTTCTGTTGCATAGGCCCCCTATGTAGAATTGTAGATATCTATGAGTAAAAGAAAATGCGGGGACTGCTTCATGATGATGTGTTCCTCTGTGCGAACTGTGTGTATTTCCTCTAAGTAGACCCCTATTAAGTGTTAAGTGCTAGACTTAAATAGTAGTTACGAAGCATTAGAAAACGACCTAACTAATCATTTAATCGTAATTGCTAGTCCATAGTTAGCCATGTGCATTCTATTTAACTAGTGATTCTGACAATGTAGGGGAGAGTTGCCATAAATGGACCACCTAGGGGAAACTGAAGTTTGCTTAATGAATGCTCCCGAATTTCTAGGAGGAAACTATGCCATAGTATGGACTGATTTGTCAAGTATTTTGTTAATAAGAAAGGGACAGATAGTATTCATGCATTTATGAAAAATAACTAAAACAGCTTGAGCTCTAATAGGTCCAATCAAGGCAACCTGTTTCCTTAATTGGACCACATTGTGTCCTTGATTGGACCAGTTGTCCTGAATGGGACATATTATTTTAAAGACTTTTTTTAAAAATAATTTACAAAAAAGCACATTTAGAACGTTTAAAAACACTTACTGTATAAAAACAAGCAATAAAAGAGTCTCTAACGGAGTTTTCAATTTCCGACTTGTGAGTGGACCATCCATTTAAGTGATATTCGGATAAGATAAAATTAGAAAAATAAATTGTCATCAAATTGAAATGAAAGTTCAATAGTTAGCAATTCATGAAGCCTTATTAATTGATTTGAATGATTTCTTATCTTTAGACAGTGTCAACGATCCGTTTTAAGGTTCAACGTAGTATTTAAATAGATGATTTCAAATTAAGTAGAATAAGTCCGACACGTAATAATAATGATGATGATGATAATAATAATAATAATAATAATAATAATAATAATAATAATAATAATAATAATAATTATTATTATTATTATTATTATTATTATTATTATTATTATTATTATTATTATTATTATTATTATTATATTCTTAATTATTTCAAACCGACAAACGCAGTAAGTGTCAAAATACTGTACAAGTGGTAGAAATCAACTTAACATATGACTAACATAACCACTGCCAGTAAACTAATTAGGTGTAGGCCTACATATTTCTTATAATTATATTGCATGCCAGGGTGGGTAGTCAATCATTCCTCTCGCCGCCTGATATTCCCTTCAGCTTACAAGTAGATCAGCGTGTGACTATACTCATTTCATAATTGAAATTGAATTGTTAAGATTCAACGCAGTATTTAAATAGATGATTTCAAATTAAGTGGAATTAGTCCGACACGTAATAATAAAAATGATAATAATAATAATAATATAATAATAATAATAATAATAATAATAATAAAATAATAATAATAATAATAATAATAATAATAATAATAATAATAATAATAATAATAATAATAATAATAATAATAATATGGGAACCTTTGAGCAGCCGGGTCTTGTCGAGTGAGTCGTTCCAGACACCCACCGCACTGTCTTCGGACATAATTTCATAGTCTGAGGGAACAGAACTACCTCGGGTGCAAATAATAATAATAATAATAATAATAATAATAATAATAATCAACTTAACATAAGCTTCAATGCCGTTGCAATTTGCGGGACCTTTGCTCACCTTTTGCCTGAGCCCGAGGAGTTCTAGCCGTTCCAGACTTTTTAACAGTTTTATTAATCTTCAAGTCCCTGAGGGATCTTTTTTACCTCGGGGCAAAAAAAAAAAAAAAAAAAAAATAATAATAATAATATTAAGCCCTGCTTAAACTAACCTCACCTCTAGCCTTTGGCTATCTCGACGACATCTCCCTGGGAGGACCGGCGGATACGGTGGCGGCGGACATTTCACTTCTTAAGACTGAATGTGCAGACCTGGGCCTAAGCTTCAACAGAGCAAAATGCGGATTGATAGCCGGAGACCACCAACAGTTCCAACAAGACGTTTATTTTACACGCACGGCCCCGGAATCGGCAATGCTATTAGGAGCACCGCTTTCCACAGAACTGGCCCTTCAGAGCGCCCTAGAGACCCGGGTGAAGGAGCTGGACACAGTGGTCAGGGCTTTAAACAGACTATGTTTAATAACACGGCAAGACGCTCTGCTAATTCTAAGAAGCTCCCTAGGCACTCCCAAACTTCTACACACACTTCGCTGCACGCCATGTGCGAATCACTCCAGCTTGACAGACTATGACCGCATCCTGCGGAAAGGTCTTGAAGACATTCTGAACATCAGCTTCACAGAACCTCAGTGGCTGCGGTCTGGGCATGCAGGGGCCCGGGAACCTATGGCGCCAAAGGCGCCGGTGCTCACACAAGTTTTGGCTCTGTGGCGCCGAGGCAGGCGCATGCTCACACAACTTTTTGGTCATTAATACATTAAAAAATATAATTTGCGCCCTAAATTTTAATAGTGATTGCATAAAATATGAGCGCCATTGTCAAACACAGCCAAAGCCTTTACGACGGAAACGTCGGCCGGTGAACGTTCTTCAGTAGGTCTAGACACACATCATTCATTAACAGTTTGACATGTATATGCGTTAATCAATCAATCAATCAATCAATCAATCAAAAAAATCTTTTTTTGTATCCAAATGACAATTATAGCAGAGTACAGTGACTGTAAAGTAGCAGTATGATTTACAATTAAAACAGAAAGGAGTATTGCAACACAGCGGTAAAAAAAACTTGTCATTGGCGGCAAAAGGTGGCCCCCAAGGGATATACATCCCGCTAATTAGGGACACCTAAGTAGATAAGTACCAATGAACAATATGACTGACAGGAGCGAAGGGTAGCCTCCTACATTTATTCATAATCAATTTAGGCCAATTGGCTTTACAATTAACTTATATAGAGGCTAGTTTGAGATTGATAGCATGCATTCCTTAACTAACCTTAACTAACACAAAATTATCTATACTTAAGTTTACCTATGTGCGTGTTCACCCAATAACAAGAGAACAAAAAACAAAATATATAAGGAAAAAATCAGTATATAAGAAACACAATTATCAATTCCAATGACTAGGGAGACTCATACCACATTCAGAAGGTACTTGCGCAATCGAATCTTAAATAAGTAGGGATTTGGCGAGCAGCGTATATCAATAGGCAGGCTATTCCAGATTTTGGGCCCATAATATTTTATACTAAATACCCTTGCATTTGTACGAGCTTTGTCAGGGCGGTAGGTTAGAGCATTTCTGGTGTTATGAGAGTGTAGCTGTGAGCCTAGGATAAAGTAATTCATGAATGAATCAGGTAATGACCTATTTTCAAATCGATAAAGAAAGGTTCCTATTTGCAACGAACGAATTTGATTTATGTTCAATAATTTAAGGTGATGAAATAAAGGACGAGTATGGGAACCATAGGGGGCTCCCATGATGAGTCTAACAGATTTCTTTTGGAGAATTACTAGTTTGTGTAGCCTCGATTCATAATTAGTTGCCCAAATTAAATTACAGTAGCTTAAATAAGGGAGAATTAATGTATAGTATAAGTTTAACCGGATGGATGTGGGGAGCAAGTAGGAGATCCTCTTAATTATTCCAATATTCTTTGCTATTTTCAGGGAAATGTAATTTATATGGTCGTTCCAGGACAAGTGTCTATCCACCAGAATGCCAAGGAATTTGGTTGACTCTACTTGTGTTAGGGGGTGCCTGCAATTTCTAGGGAGAGATCAATTGGCCTGATCTTTCTATGAGATTTAAATATGATGAAACTTGTTTTATCTATATTCAGGGAGAGCCTGTTAGCTGAGAACCAGTTATTAATTAGTATTAATTCAGAATTTATTATTTGCATTAGTGTTTGCCAAGAATGATGAGCAAAAAAAATGTTTGTATCGTCGGCAAATAAGATAAAATAAAGAGTTTTGGAGACATCTGCCAAGTCGTTAATATATATTAAAAAAAGTAGAGGACCGAGATTTGAGCCCTGAGGGACCCCGTACCTAATACCCCTGCTATCGGACCAGGCACCATTGATCCAAACGCGTTGGGTACGGTTATCAAGATAGCTAACGAACCATTTTAAAAGTGGGCCTCTGATACCGTAGTTTTATAATTTTTTAAGTAAAATTACATGGTCTACGGTATCAAAAGCTTTGGCTAAGTCTACAAATATTCCCACGGAGTACTCGTTATTGTCAATTGCTTTGGTAATTTTATCTTCTAAGTCTAATAAGGCCATGAAAGTCAAGTGACCCTGCTGAAAGCCATGCTGAGATTGATGGATTAAGTTAAAGCTATCAATATATTTGCTGAGTCGATCGTAGACAATTTTTTCGAAGTATTTAGCGAAGTAATTAAGTACAGAAATAGGTCTGTAATTGGCCGGGTTATTTTTATCGCCTTTTTTGTAGATAGGTATGACTTTGGCTGCTTTAATGTTGTTTGGAACCACGCCATTTAAAAGAGAGCAGTTAATAATTGCTGCAAGAGGCTGAGCAATCAAAGACAAATTTGACGAGGCGAGATAGGGGTCGATACCATCTACACCTTTCGTGTGTGTTTTTTTAAAAGTACTACAGATTTTTAAAAGTTCCTCCGGGGAAGTCAGAGTCATACCCATAGAATTCAGCCTGGACGGGGGCAGAAAGTCCATGAAAGTTCCAGGTGTACATTGAATTTTCTTAGCTAATTCATCGGCTATGGTGGCAAAGTAGTTGTTAAATACATTGGCAATTGTGACTGGATCATCTACTATAGTTTCATTAACATTTAGAGAGGCAACTATCACTTTCCTATCATCAAGTAACATGATCGTTCTGATTACTTTCCATGTAGCTTTTATATCATTATGGCATTTCTGAAATTCGTTAGTATAGTGAGCACGTTCAGCATTTAGTCTTACTGATTTAAATTTATTTCGATATTCAATAAATTTCCTTTTGTTATGGTCATTCGGATTTTTTAAATATCGGACATATAGGAGGTTCTTCCTTCTGGAGGATTTAAGGAGCCCCGCAGACATCCAAGGATTTTTAAACTTGAACTTTCGGTCCTTAGATTCAGATAAAAGAGGGAAGGCATCATTGTAGGCCTGGGTATATTTGTCTATAAAGAAATCGTAGGCTTCGTTAGCATCACCCTGGTTGCATATCCTCAGCACAGGATCCCAGTTAATATCATATAGGGCAGTTTTGAATTTAGCTATCCGGTCTTCATTGACCAATCTATTTACCCCATAGTTCAGCTTTACCACAGGTATAGTCGTAAGAGCAAACCGAGCACAAATTGGCAAGTGGTCAGAGATGTCAGATACAATAATGTGGGCATCAAGCAACTTCGACCAGGAACTGGTGAATACATTGTCAATTAAAGTTTGAGTAGAAGGAGTAATTCGAGTAGGTCTAGTTATAACGGGTAGGTACAGATGAGTAGCCAAATGGTTATAGAAGATGTTAGTCTCCTTGTGTTCGTTAACTTTTAATAGATCAATGTTGAAATCTCCTAATAATATTATATCTTTACAGGTGGTCTTTATTCCCTCAATCAGTTCATCAATTTCCTCGTTAAAAGCGTTTAATTTTGTCCTGGCGGTCTATAAATTACCCCTACTAGTCCGAAATGCTGTAAGAATTGTTGATGTTTCCTTGAACCGAGCATAGCAGGATAAGAGGACAAAGTGGTAAGCAGCTATCAGCTGATCTCAGCCGCAGCACCTGCAGTCGCTGAAGCGCTAGTTAGTTAGGAAACGGACAAGGTACAGTATTTGTCACCGTAGCGTCCCAAATGAGGCTTCGTCCCGCAAACCATGGTATTAGTGTAAACCCGTCTTAAGTTTTGCCATCTGTTCTAAAGAGGTGAACTGGTTCCTTTATAGAAGAGTAGCGAGCGCGGACCAAACTTAGAAAAAGCAGATAATTTAGAGTGGCATGTCGACTGCTCCGGCCGTTTAAATCAGAGGACTAAAGAACGAAAGATGAGAGTAACTTTTACACCTGGCGGACTGGCACTGCATTATTCATATTTCTCAATACAACTTCAAATGGTATTGCTAAAATTTAACCCCAATCTGACTTCATTTGTTATTGCAAGTGATCAGGCATATAGAGTCTCTTCCGGGTCTTCAGAGGTGCTCCCGATTTGACTATCAAACCAGGATCGACTTAAATGGCGTTCAAACACTTGCGAAATGCAGGCATAGATAAAGGAGCTCATAATTTTATTTCAAAATTGCATGAAGGTATTTACTAGAATGAGTGACCAACCAAAGCCAAACTGATATCTTGGATCTGCCTATGGTCGTTGAAATAGAATAATTCTGCTATCAAAAGATCCGATTATTATACATGTACATTGTACAGTGGCCATAGAAGAGGAGTAAACGAGAAGCGACTAGAATATAAAAGGCACAGATGTGTCTGTCCCATAAGGACCAACAAAGATGTACTGTTAGGCAGAAGAGAGCTAGGTTGCTGATCAGATATATATAGGGCCTATGGCTAAAGCCGTTGCCTAGCATCCAACACCAACACACCTTATTCATCCGCTTAGCAGCCTCTTTCCGGCTCTATTAAGAGGCTGCATTAAGAAGCTCTATTAAGAGACGCTATACAGATGCACTACTGCAATATAATACGATCCACCTGAATATTTGAAAGTCATGATGCATCGAATAGCACACGTGGCTTTATTCAGCTTTCATTCAAATGACAATTCGGTCGTATGTAACTACAGTTGCTTTTACGATTAAACAGCAATTTGTAAATGAAAGCCTTCCGATGTTGTATCTAAGCAGAAGTTTAATTTCATACTTGAACGCAGTTGATTTCAATGTAGCAGGATCCTACTGGTAAGTGCGTGAACACTGTGAGCGCCAGGCCACAGTAAAGCAAAAGATCATGCAAGTCAAACTAAAAGTGAGGAAGAAATTCAAGGAACCTAGAGATATAAATCTAGGAACACAAATTATTTAGTTTTATCGCTAATCTTCAAGTATTTTAGTCGATATCTGCTGATACGGCAAGCTTGTCAAAAGCAACTGCACGATTTAAAACAGACAACTACATGAAACAACTGTACCCCATGTTTGCAATCCGAATCTTCTAGAAAAGATGTGAACTATCTGTGAAACAACGGTGTACGCCGTCTACAGTCGGGTAGTTTCGTCTCGCCTGAGGACGACCGACGCGATGTCATAGGTGTGACCTCGACCGTTAGTAACTCCTGACGCTTCAATCTACCGACGGACAGGCGATGAAAACCTGTTCTACGTACACCTGGCGCATAGACGAATAGCTGGACGTGAGTCATCTTCTACCAATGAGGGACTGCTTGGTGGCAGCGTCGTTGTGTGGTGCGATCGATGTCATCTGTCGTCGCTCCAAGCTATCGACGCAACCTGGTCCATGGACTCTAAACACAATGCTCTCTTTCAACTGTTGATCCGTTGTTTGGGCTCCACGTGCTTGACTAGCCCGCCACTGACGATTCTTCTAGTTCACGGTGCTTTGTTTTGGTAAATTAATGATGCTATTCTAGTTCTTAATGACATTTAGCATAAACCTAGAGACGGTTTTCCCTTTGAGTAGCGCTATAGTTTGCTCTTTGAGTGGCACTATATAAATGATCATTACAATTACCAATTACCATCAAGTGATAGTCAATTGATAGCTAATTAATGTTGATAGTTAATTATGTTGATAGTTAACTAATCAACTAATTACATTGGGCATTTCTGTTTATAAGACAGTGGAGAAACTGTACTGCTGCGACATGCGAACTCAAGTCAAGAAAGATTATAAAATGTGAACATCCGCTGTAAAGCAAATAATTATTACATTTGTATATCGCATTGTAGGGCGACTTTGCAAGCAATTTCCAGAGATTAGTGAAGAAGTGGCGAAACAGTGGAAAGGCGTTCGAGCGAAAGAGGAACAGGTGTAGAGGAGTGGTTGGATTGTGAATTACGAAGGGCGTTGGGAGGATTGGAGTATGTTGCAGGTAAGTGTTAGAGTTTTGTCTATTCGTCGAGGTACTTTATTCAGGGGTGTTATTTTAATCGACATGATTCTCGGAGTACTTTAGTGAGAGCAAGAGCCAAAGCATTTCGAAAAGCCTAAAGGCGGTCTATGGTTGGAGCGATATGAAATGCGGTTTTGAAGTCGACCATGGGGTGGATTCTGTGAAAGTCACGGATACGCATGAAGCTAGAGCGATAGAGATGGGTGTTGGATAGAAGTTGAGATTTTATGTCAACAAAACATACGAAAATAATGTTGTCAGCTAAACCATGTTAAACATCGCTGTGTCATGATACATAGCTCCACTTGAAGAAAAGAGCCGCTCTCTGAGCTAGCCTATGTGATGCTGAATGTCATTAAGAACTTGACTTTTATCAATTAGGCAAAATATGCACAGAAACTAGAAGAGCCACCAATGACGGACACGCGCACACACGTAGCACACATCCAACTGATTGGTCATATCTTGAGACATACACAAAAATAGGAAGGAGTAGATGGTGCCGTCTCCAACAATATCGTAAGCAGAAAAGTGGTCAATGGTTCTAGAAACATGTAGGCCTAACCTAGTCGCCTGCTCTATAAACCATGACGACATCCAAAATTAGTTTAGATAATAATAACTTAGTTAGAAACACAATTATAGTTGTCGATGTAATGAACTTTGTAACGTGCGTAATTTCACACAGAAATTCGAATTTTAGACGAGGTTGGTTAGTCGCCAGGTGAAGTGCAGTTAAATATCCGTTACTTATGAGAAATAGTGAGTTTTGAGGAGTCTCTTCAAGACAGAATATGAGTTGGGGAGGCCGTGAAAACATTGGTATTCTGTTCCATTCCTCGGTGCTGCAACATGGAATGCACGGGAGCTGAAAACAGTTTTACATCGTGGCCCAGACAAAAAACCCTTACCTCAAGATCGCAGACAATGGGATAAAAAATCTTTTTATACGGCCTGGGTATACAGTGGAGGTAAGAGGACGGTGATTTTAGTTTAATATAAGTGTCAATTTTGTTAGCTCGCTTGAAATGTATTAATTAATTTATCTTATTCGAACTATGATATTAATATTTAAGACCTGATTGAATTCTATAGTTGCACGGATGATTTGCTTTAAACTGTCATAGATAAAAACTAAGAGATGGAAATGAATGGAGGGTGGTCGGGGCAGAGAATGCTCATTAATAGTAAAAGCGAAGGATGAGAGGTGAAGGAAAGAAGTTAAAGGGGATTGAGCTGGGGAGAAGATATTCGCTAAACTGACGGTCAAGCGTCCATATCGTAATCTCCAATTTTCTAAAGCGTCACTGTAAAGCTGAGCGCAAGGCACCAGCTTATTCACTTATCGTAACGAACTGACTAATATAACTGGATATAACTAATATAACTGGATATAACTAATATAACTGGATATAACTAATATAACTGGATTGTCGTAGGTTCGAATCCATCTTCAGCCACGAGAACAGTATTTCAGGAACTTGGGTTAACTGGTTCGCAGTTGGATTGTCATTTGCGCCGAATTCAGGGGAAGCGTAATGTCCCTTTACACTTAGTGAACTGACGCTTTCATAAATGCATTTTCTCATAAGAGCCTAAAATTTCACTACTGCATGCATTGGATCTGCCTGTGGTAGTTGTAATAGACGAGTTCTGATATCAACAGACTGGATTATACTTATTGGCCACAGAAAGGAGTAAAAGCCATTGAATTATAAGAGGCACAGATGAGCCTTTCCCATAAGGATCAACTAAGATGATACTGTGAGACAGAGGACAGTTGGCTTACCAGATCAAGAGCATGACTAAAGTCCTTGCCTACCAAACACGACTAGGACCTCTTATTCATCGATTAGTAGCGTTGCTTTGGCTCTCTTGAGCGCCAATGATGAGAGGAGTTATAGAGAGATGCACTTCTGCAATACAATGGTGATCGATCTGAATAAATGAAAGTGATGGATCAAATGACATTCGCGGGTTTTATTGGACTTCCATTCAGACGACGGTTCAGTCGAATACATTTACGGTTCTTTTGACAATTAAACGGCAACTTATGAGTATGTAACTCGCAGTGAAAGACTTTTCAACATATCTAAATGCAGTCTTATATTGCGCAGTTGGACTCAATTGGCTTAAGCATAACGAGGTTTTAAAGTCGAGCGAATGTATGTGTGCATGTATGTAACTGGACTTGTATGAGAATACTTTAAGAACCCAACAAAAGCGATTTAAACATTGCTGTATACGGGATCTAAACAGTTGCGTCTTAGCATTGTCATAGAAAGGTACTTGAATAGAGTGTAAAGGAACAGCTCGAATGTCCCCTGGAAGATTGTTCCAAAAGCAACTCAACGGGCGCACAGTGTACTCGTATCTGCGTATGACGTCGAGGGAGCAAAAGATCTTTACGGGCAGCTCAATGAAGCGACCGGCGACCTGACTGTGTTTTAACCGACACAAACAGCTCTCATTTGCATGATTGGCCTAAGATAGCCCGGCCATGGAGGAGGATCTTTAATTTGATTCGTGTCTCTATCGGTAGCCAGTAGAATGTAGCCTACATCTCATATATATTGAAATATGAGAGGATTTCGGCAGATTGACCACTAGCCGAGGAGCGCATTCAGGACTGACTGGAGCTGACGTAGTCTGAATTCAGACTAACTTACTTTACAATTATTCGATCAGTAGGTAAGGACACTATTAAATTGAAGCGTAATTCTGTTCTGTCAATACATTCCTCAAGATTGCTGATCTTCCTTTACCTCTAGTATGAATTCGGCAGACGGATGATACCTGACAGTAGGCCTAACTCTTACTTGACGTGCAAATGACATTCCAATTCTTCACTTTATAGGACCTACTGCTATAGTCCCGTAGTGCTATCATTAACCGTTTAGCTAATGCAAACTATTTTGTGAGCGCGTTCAGTTCTAACTTCTGAAAGCTATTAAAATTGTTAGAACGAAACATCTCGCTTAGTTTCAACAGACATTTTGTAGTAAATGTTACATTGTTGAAATTACGTAATGATATTTTAGATCATTTAATTGAAGACAGATTCAAAATTGTCGCTTCTTGAATCTGTCTGTCGATTGTCAGACGCTATTTACAGATACATGGGAGGAAACAGTGACAACTATGGATTGCAGTGAGACGTCTGTACCGGGACAAGTAGACTTTATATTAGGCCAGCACTGACTTCGTAGGTAAAGGTCTGCATGTGTGTGCATTTGTTGAGTGGTCTTACCACTTGTATGCATATTCAGCCTGAGTGTGCACTGCCTGTGCAGAGTGATGTCTAGAGCCAACAGCAATGGGAAGGTTTGAGCATATGAGAGGATGTGCGACTGTGCGTATTGGAGTGAGCTGGACAGCAGTCATTCGTCTAATGCTACAGAATGCCTGGAAACTCTCAATTTTATCTATGGCCCGACTGATGGACCTTTCTCCGAATTGCCAATGGTCGCAGAAAACTTTGGTTCTGAGTATTAGTGGTCTTTAAAGATAATTTTTTAGGGAAGTCATTGCCTTAAAAAAATTCGTATACTCCATCAGTGAGGTTTTCTTATTCACAGGTCATCTGATTGTAATCTTTGTCTGGTCATAATTAATCAAGAACTTTTCATAGTGAACAATCTTCTTCGCATGCTTGCTCTACTTTGGAGCTCTCTCTCCCTGTGTCTCTGCGCTCTACTTAGTCGCTTGTGCAATTTCGTTCTCAACTTAAAACTTATCCCTTTCAAATTGCTTATCCACCATAGGCTGCCTCTCTGTCTTAGTGGACTGATCTTCTGTATATTAACCAGATTACGGCTTGGTCTTCGTGTGCCATTAGACATTGTGCATTAGACATTGTGCATTAGACACCGGAATAGAAGTTACTAATTGCAATTACAAAATACTTTCAATAAAAGTGAAAACAGGTGTTCGCTATCTTAGATTAATTTATTGTGATTTGAATTCATTCGACTCAGTCGCTACACTCAGAAACAATACAGATCGGAAATGATCGCTGGAGTCCTCCGTTAGCATAGGTTAAAAAACTGCTGTTAAATTTCATAGAATCAGCCAATGGTTTTCGCTTGACTTCTTACATCCTTAGACTACTTTCGCAAGCCTATTCTTAGATTTAGGCCTAATGCCGCTGTGGATGGGCGTTCTGAGAACAGTGGCATTGATTTGGAGTTTATAGCATCATTCTATGTTGATTAGCTTAATTAATACTCGTCTCTGGACGTTTAATAGGCAACAATTTTGTGTGTATATATATCTATAATGGCAGTGTGTATAATGCTGTGTACGCTTGGCTGAACAGGTGTTGAGTTAAGCCTTGCATATTTAATTAGATAGTCATGCACGTGTTACCATATATGTACTCGGACTTGGAGCGGTAAAATAAGTTGCTGATGTAAGCCGTATTTCAATTTTAATTAGAGGTGGGAGACAGAGAGAGTTGATTTGTGTTGAGCTAGTCTAAAAGGACAGTTGATTTGTAGCCTAAAATTGGTTTTCTCGTGTGGTGAATTGAAGGAAGAAATATCTTAACAGTTTTCGGACTCTGTTCATGTGAATTGACAGCCAGGCACTGCACTAGTTAAGTTTGCTATGGGTAGAGATATAATAGAGAAGTACAGTTAAAGTATGTGATTAAGAAGGGAAGATCACAGTCACCAAGAAACAAGTAAAAGCAAGTCTTTCGTTTAATCTGTAGAAAAACCCAAAGATGAGTCGTCCATTCACACTCGAATACATGCAGGAAGGCGAAACGTTATCGAATCAGATCAACATAGATGATACAAAACTGCAAGAAAATCATCAGGGGTCAATGATGGACAACAGTCAGATCAACTCAAGACAGGCCTATCCAGATGGAGAACAATTTCATGCCATGGAACAGATAATAGAGGAGAAGAATATCACAATCACGGATAATGAGAGAGTGAGTTTCTTTAAGATCCTGAGAATGGCCATGAGACGTCGGATGGAAATCTTTGCAGAAGAAGTATCCATTGTGGGTTTGTCTTACTTGGTCAAACCCACAAGCCACAAAATTGGCTCCATTTTCCGTACGGTTATGTGGACAATGCTTCTACTGTTCGGAATAGGTTTCATGGTTTTCCAGATTTACGATCGCATATCTTATTATCTGGCATATCCAACCATAGTCAACTATCGTGTGGCTTACAACCGATCTCTGCGCTTCCCTACGGTAACCATCTGCCCAGAGTTTTTTCTCAGCAGAAAAGCCACAATTTCGCTTGGTAACTAAATTTTATTTCATTTTCGTATAAATTAAGAAGCCATTTAACTAGTCTAGGCCTATGATGTTGTACTTGCCCGTTTGTGCATAAATCTTAGATTACGCCTTCAATGCCTTCTCCAAATAACAATAATAATAATAATAATAATAATAACAATAATAATAATAATAATAATAATAATAAAAATAATAATAATAATAATAAATAATAATAATAATAATAATAATAATATATGTAATAATAATAAAAATAATAATAATAATAATATATGTAATAATAATAATAATAATTTATATATTGTCTCCAGACAATTTTTTTACCTACATGGGTGATCCTTGATACCCCAGAGCAAAAAATAATAATAATGGGATTCAGATTGGCATAACGAGAAGTTTTTAGTCATCAACATTTATTGCTGTTTTTTCTTTGGTCATCTGACGTTTTTACTATTATTTTCTTAATTTCCAAGATTTTTACTTTCCTTCGGTTTTAAAGCGTTTTTTACAATAGATAATAATAATAGTATAATATATTAATTATATTAATTAGGCCTACTCTTATTCTTATTTTATAAGGAAAGTTCTTATAAATATTATTATTATTATTATTATTTTTATTATTATTATTATTATTATTATTATTGTTATTATTATTATTATTATTATTATTATTACTATTATTATTATTATAATTATTATTTTATTTATTTATTTTTCCCCCGAGGCAATTGTAATTGTAATTGTAATTGAACATTTATATAGCGCCACTCAAATCAGCGGCGCTCTCGACCCGCATCACTGCCAAAACTAGCAAAAAGAAACGTTTTCAAGCGTCTACGGAACTGAAGAGGAGAGAGGAGGGTCTGGGGAAGACTGTTCCAGGCTGAAGGACCCACATAGGCAAAGCTCCTGGATTGGGCTGTGGAAGAGTGCATACGCGGAACAACCATAAGACCACGGGCGGAGGATCGCAAGGAGGCCCTCTGAGGCAGGGAAGAAACCGGGCTGCAGAAATTCATTAGGTAAGACTCAGTGAGGCAGTTGCGCACGAGGGTGATGGTTTTGAACTGAATTCTCTGTTGGGCAGGAAGCCAGTGGAGGGATTCACGAATAAAGGCAGAGGTGTGGGCAAACTTAGGAATATCACCTATAAGCAGTGGCGGCTCTAGGCTTTTCCAACAGGGGGGGCCAAGGAGGGGCCGGGAATCCTGACAGAGGGGCCAGCTGACATCACACTGGACCCTATATTCACATACCTAAATATATATAGTGTTGGTGACTTGGGTTTCACCCTTGATAGCACCAGTGATGGGCACTAAACTATTTTTTGTAGTTAAACTAAAACTATTTTCCAACTAAAAAATAGTTTAACTAAAGTTGGCAATTGATTTTGGAAATTAGTTAACTAAAGTAAAAAAGTAGTTAAACTTTTACGAACTTTTTTCCAACTTTTGCGACAAACATTTTCACAATAACGGAGGCTAAGTGAACTGTAATAATGCAGAGCGTCAATGACAATTTCACCTTCAAACTATGCAATGTGTACTGTTCTGGCATGCAGTTACAGGGGTACTGTGTAGTGTATGAATTTGAAAACACAGGTTGTTGATGCTAAATCCATGCAGGGTTAAAATGTTTTGTTGTTGACAGTGTTCAATGTTCATTGTGGAAAATTAGTTGCATATTGCTGATTTTTTAAGTTAAACTTTTTAGTCAGCAACTAAATTTTTTTAGTTAAACTATGGTTTTAACTAAACTATTTTTTTAGTTAAACTTCATCCTTAACTACATTTTTTTTAGTTAAACTAGAAGTTAGCAACTTTTTAGTTAACTATTGCCCATTACTGGATAGCACCCTCTCATTCATTTTAGGGACACACTGTTTGGGTAGTACAAAGCGCCTATAGCCTAACTAATATAGGACATACCTATCTAGTGTCACTGAACAGTTTCAGTTGCCTCACTGGTTACCCTGGATATAATACACCCTGTGCTTCACCCATTTCTTATATGTAATAGAACTTGAAGCAAAAACATATAACCTTTGAAGTTAGCAACTAAAATGTTTTTGTTAAACTATGGTTTTAACTAAACTATTTTTTTAGCCAAACTTCATCCTTAACTAAACAAAATTTTTAGTTAAACTAAAAGTTAGCAACTTTTTAGTCAACTATTGCTATTACTAAAAAATCCCTAGCTTCTGAAATAGATGCATCAATTAAACTTAGATTCAATTTATTTGCATAACAATGGAACTAAATGGCCCACAGAGTCGACTGCCTTACCAACTAATGTACATCCTTATTTACACCACTCATTAGATGTGTTCATTACACTTGCACCATCATAACCTTGACCCACTAAATTTGAGCCAATGTCGAACCCCTTTGATTGTAAGGTATCTAAAATAAGCCCTGACAATGACTACTCAATTAATTCGTCTGCAGGTTTAAAATCTAGAAAGCATTCGTTAACTTCTTATTGGGAAAAATCATATAAAGGTCTAACAAAAGATGTTCCTTGTGACTAATATCTTTGGTTTCATCAACAGTGATAGAAAAATAAATAGAACCCCTAACCTCTTCTATTATCTGATCCCTAACTTATGACAGATTTGATAATAGATCAGACTCTGATTTGGGGGGCCAGTGGGGGGCCACAAACTCATTTGGGGGGCACTGGCCCCCCTGGCCCCCCTGTGGAGCCGCCACTGCCTATAAGCCGAGCAGAAGCATTGAGGATAGACTGAAGTTTGTGCATATTGGAGGAGGAAAGGCCAGTGTACACAGCATTACCAAAGTCAACTCGAGTGCAGATCAAGGCTTGGACCAGTGTAGAGACAGCATGGACCGAAAGACACCTGCGAATGGATTGAAGCTGGCGTAGATGATAAAAGCAAGATCGCGATAAAAGGTTAACTTGATCAATGAAGGAGAGGGTAGAGTCAAGGACAATCCCCAAGTCACGAACAGAGGAGGAGAACTGAATGAGGGGAAATCTGAGATGAAGAAATTCAAAATCAATCTTGCTGAGTTGGAGGCGACCACCGAGCCAGATAAACTGAGTTTTATCAGGGTTCAGCCGCAATCGATTAGAAGGAAGCCAAGCATCAAGAGCAGAAGAGGCACATAATTATAATCCCTCAGGAGTCAGATACTAAGTATGTGAAAATTAATCTCTGGAGTGACCATCTTTGTCGTGATCTGGAAGTGCAAAAGTATGGCGGAAAGCGGCTGCGTTGAAACGCTGGACTGTCATGGCTAACCGTTGGTAAAGAAAACTAGTTTTCCTTTGGTCTCATGAGGCCTGGCTCAGAAGACGTCCAAGGTCCTTGACAAATGTGAGACCATTAGCACTGACTGGTCCGAAGGTCTCAAAGGCCAGTGGCACGAAGAAATAATTCTGCAACAGTTGCTGGTATTTTGTGGTCTTTCTGGCATCTGCCAATTCGGCTGCACCCCCGGCCTGGATTGATGTAGTGGGCAGATAAGATGGGCCCCTGTGTCTATCACTGTGGCGTCCCAACGACCTAAGCGCCAAGGTGTCAAAGTGCGTCAGGTCTTTTGCCGCCTGCTCTGGATATACCCGAGGGCTCTTTAACTGATGGAAAGCCTGCATGAATGAGGCTTCTGCAGATCAGGTACTTTAAAAACGCATGGCAGAGATGTGGGCAAACTTAGGAATATCACCTATAAGCCGAGCAGAAGCATTGTAGATAGACTGAAGTTTGTGCATATTGGAGGAGGAAAGGCCAGTGTACACAGCATTACCAAAGTCAACTCGAGTGCTGTTCGGCCGGAGCTCAGACGGCTCGAAAGACCATGTGAGCCCTCTGCATTTACCTGTGAGCCACATGGACAGTCGTGTGGTTGGCAGATCTCCGCGCCAAGGCGGAGGCCGACTGCAATTCTAATCGTTTCGTCATCTAGCCTTAGACCACAAGCGCTGACGGGAAGTGCACAATTGTTATTATTATTATTATTTTTATTATTATTGTTATTATACTTAGAGGTGCCCAAGAAGCTTACTAATTATACACGGTATATATCCTCTCATTGTTATTATTAAAGCACCATCTCAGCAGGATTCAGACAGCTTCTTTTTAATGTTGCACCCTTTACGAGATGCGTGTGTCCTTTGTCTGGTTTGGAAATGTCTGTTTTAAACGTTTCAGGTCCCCAAACGCAGAGCATGGCTTCTCTGCGTTTCCCGCCTTTTACGGACATCGAATTTGGTGAAGATTACAGATCGAACAACTTTTCCCAGTTGGATTTCGACTGGGAGTTATTTTTCAGTTACTTGAGCATAAAAACGGAGGACATGATGCTCGAGGCAAGACCACAGATCGTTTTACCTCGATTCATATTGAACTTAATTGCATCATATCAATTTTTGTTAGGTGACGACGCCATTGCATTACATGCAACATTAATTACGTCCTAATGCCTGGCTTAACATTCTGCTATAGACCTAGATGACTTCACATCCTATAACAAGAAGTAATTGTAATCAGTATCTTCTATTGTGCCTGTGTCCTATGCACAAGGCATCAACCAATGGCACACCAAAACGAAACCGTAAACAGGTCAGCGTTGAGAAGATCAATTCGCATGACAGAGAGGCAGCCCATGATGCACAAGCAATTGAAAAGAAGTACATCTGTGTTTCATACCTTCCACAACGGAAACCATTAATCCTATTTCAGTCTACCAGATACAGTGCGATGTCGATCTTATGCAAGTTATTCGCACTTTTGCCAGTTACCAGGCAGCAGGCTTTGATACGAGCGTGTGCGTGAAAGTAAGAAGCAAATAGAGCTCGCCATTACCTCGCACCGTCAGACCGATAGGCTAACACAGGAAATTTCTGCGAAGAACATGAGTCTTCATCATTTCTCCATGAGCGCTTCATTATCTTGAGAAGACATGCTTAGAGATTTAGGAAACAATGTTTAGAAATGAGGGTCAAACTGTTTATTGCCTAAGCTAAGATCTTACCTAACATCGCGTCGCTTGCGTCCCGTCATATCAAGTCACTTCACTTTTCAATGTATAAGGACTCAATACAAAGAAGCCAACGCAAATTGCAGAAGTCTGTTCGAATCATTCATTGATTCATTCTGGAAATTTATATGGCTCCTCTTCAAGAGACCTACTCAGAGGCGAGTATCAACAGTTACACAATGAATACATATTTTGATTAATGTGTTTCTGTGGGTCGTAGTAATTCATATTCAGTTTAAAATGCAGAGCAATTTTTTCAGTGTTCCTTCGGCAATCGTCCTTGCAATTCAAGTGTTGCAATTAAGAGTCTACGGACTGACCTCGGAGATTGTTTCTGTTTCAACTCAGGTGAGCATGGAATATAGTTCTCGGTAAACCTGAAAATCCGTATTTTAATGACAATACCCGTGTGTGCTCCTTAGCGGAAGCTGGTAAGAAATTATCAGAATATTACGATGCAACGCAGTTAGATGGCCCTAAAAGGTTCACTTTCCGAATTGATTACTCGTTTCCAGTCCGTTTTAGTGATGACCCGCTAATGTAACCCACAACCTCAGACTGAAGCACCACAGGACAAGGTATAATGTCGTCGCAAGTGAATACTTAATTTTTACAATTTCACAATTTCTCTTGCAATCTGATAAATGGTCATTGAAATCACAATCTTGTATGGCGCCTCCTGAATTTAAACTTCTCAGAAGCGCATTTTGATTAAATATAGGATCGCTTTGAAGACCAAAACGTTTTCGATAAGACTTACGATGCTTATAATATTATTTCCAAAGAGGTTGCTCGCCAGGTGATCAGCCTTGAATGTTGAAAGTTCCAACGTTGGATGATTTATTTTACATGTACCATTTAATCCATGTTGCCTAAGAAACTCTATCTATACTGTGCAGTATTTTATCATAGCAATTCCATATTTGTTAAACAGATTGAAAATCTGACTAATTTGTAAAGTATTGGCAATGCTTACAAAAGCTTAATGGTGAATTCAAGATACAACGAATTACGTAACGACTCATCCTGGAGCCTACGATGGACTTCGTCTTGTGCTGTGGTTCAACCAGTCTGATGGCTACATT
Organism: Allolobophora icterica; assembly: GCA_963556255.1. Classification (NCBI taxonomy): domain Eukaryota; kingdom Metazoa; phylum Annelida; class Clitellata; order Crassiclitellata; family Lumbricidae; genus Allolobophora; species Allolobophora icterica. The sequence goes on from OY744610.1 coordinate 21,580,675, forward strand.
ATGATGTCTCCAGCTGCTGGATTCAGAGTGGGTTTAGCACAAAATCTCTGCACTGTTACCATGTCGTCTGTGGAAATTGTGCAGTTTCTTTCCTCTCATTTTCAAATTGGGGCTCATCGTTTATAAAACTTTGAATTCTGGCCAGCCACAATACTTAAAATCAGTTCTTACTCCCCAGACTTATCATTATTCAACGAGGTCATCTGATTATCTTTGTCTGGTTATACCTAAATCCAGAACTGTTCTTGGTGAACGAGCGTTTTCGGTTGCTGGACCTACTTTTTGGAACTCTCTTCCTGTGTCTGTCCGCTCTGCTCGTTCGCTTTTGTCACTTCGTTCTCAACTTAAAACTTAGGCCTACCTCTTTCAAATTGCTTATCCACCATAGGCTGCCTCTCTGTCTTACGGACTGACCTTCTGGATTTTGACCTGATTACGGCTTGGTTTTGGTGTGCCATCGGTTGATGCCTTGTGCATTAGACACCGGCGCAATAGAAGTTACTAATTACATTACATTTGACGGATCATCATCTGATCCCAAGAACTGAAGCATCTTATTCTTTTACCATAGATTGTTGTAATGTACAAGCCGTGGCTGACTTTTCTCTGAATATGCTTCAACTGTCTCATTGATTAGTTTTAGTTGGTTCTCTTCTTCTTCTTCTTTCTTCTCTTCCATCAGTTTCCCGACGATGAGGCTCTTATGAAGTTTCTCCATAGTGTTCTGTCTTTGACAGTTTCGCGCACCATGGTTAAGTCCGTGCCTTTGCTCTTCAAGTCTTCCTTGACCTTGTCCATCCACGTTTTTCGTGGTCTCCCTCTACTTCTCTCTCCCTCGACCTGTCCATGTAGGGCTGCGACTGGTAATCTGCTGTTATCCATCCTTTCTTGGTTCTCTAACCTTCCTTTCTTGGTTCTCTAACCTTCTCTAATCTAAATGTGGAGGAATACATCGCAATCAGGACTGGCGTTTTTCAGTGCAGCCCAACAGCCCAACAGCCCCGAACTGCGCATGAAATTTACATTCATTAAGGTCGTATTAGGCAATTCCGTGTAAGATCAGAAGGAAAATGGCAATCTCTTATCACAGTCTTTTTGTCTTTTGGCTATTTTGTAAGCAGAATCTTCAGAATTATGTTGCACCTTTCCCCTAATTCGATCCTTTCGGATGATATGGAGAGAGCTAAATCCTAAAGCACAATAAACTCTTCATGTCCTCATTACATGGTTATTGCAATTGCATTATACTAAAGAGATTCAGGCCAGCTCTATAGAATGTGTCTCTGATTAGTTTCTATTCAAGAAGCGTTATCTAAATTTCTAGTTAGAAATTTAAATTAACTCCAGTAGTTCAGAGACTGCTTTAAAAATGCTGGTCTTCCATAGGTTTTCTTGCATGCTCCATGGGAACTGCCAGCTATGCAGTCGCTTGCGTTCAGAGTCGGAACTGGCATTTCAACATCCGTTTCATTTTCACTTAGGAACGTAAGTCAAACGTCGTACATCTATTACAGAAACCGTAATTGTTTTACTTCCTGTGTGTTTGTGCGTGCAATAGAGTGTTTTTCTTAAACTCTGTATAAAGGATCTGTATACTTCTTGAAATACTCCGCTATGCCTATATCCATATGCTCCCAATTAAGTTGCTTGTACTTTTCTTCAAAGAATGCTTTTGAACGTTTCCTTTTAGATTCGCATACAAAATCACAACTCCAGTAAGATAAATTACTTTTCTATTTCTACTTGGAGTCACAATATCGAATTTTGCTCAGTGCGTCTGATTTGAAAATAGTAGGCGGGTTGAAAATCGATCGCGCTGGATCGAGTAGGGGAGCGATACGCGGTCGACCTCGGGAGCTCTTGTGTACAACGTATTTTGTGTATCGTATTCGTAATTTTTCGTATCGCTGCATATAGTACTCATCTAGTAGGCCCATCTCACTTCAGTTCCATTATCTGAGTAGGTCGCATGAAAAGACGCTGTATAAATTCTCAGAATGAATGAATGAATGAACATTCTATAGAAACCTACCATTGACGTAAGATGACGTGTGACGGCTGATTTCGCAACCTTGGTTGAGCCTTCGGCATACGTTGAACACTTTCAGCCGGCAATCCATTGGAATTTTATCGCCGTGCTTTCTGCAGGACTTGCAACAAAGTTTGTTCACAGTCCGAGGTTTTTCTATTTTGACTACATCGACATCGAACGAGTCGCCTAATTTCCATGACATATACGTACTCAACTGTACATTATTATTCGACTTGCTTATCTACGCCACCATTCTTATTTTAAATATTTTCAGACATATATTACAGATGATGTCACGCGGCGAGAGGTGTCGGCGTGTTGTTATGGTCAATCATATTGCATAAAATTGGAGTGATCAGTCATTAGTAATTAGGACAGATCACGTCACGCATTCACCGCTGCCGTAAGTAAGTGAATTAAAGTGATCTCAGTTAGGTAAATAAAGTAATGGTCTGGCTCCAGGTTCGTCTATAGTCTTTGAGTCTAACCAAAACTCAGCGAGCGACGACCGACGGTGCAACGCCTTCGGATAGGCGAGCGGTAAATCGTTCGCCGGTACCTTTGGTTGGCGAGCGATCAAGGAGAGCGATTGACCGCTCGCCTTAAATCAGACGCTCTGATTTTGCTACTTGATTTGTAGGTCTCGATGCTGCCATCGCCTTATGGTGATTGTCGTCAGGCCAAGGGCTACACTTTCATAAGATGCATGACGTCTTGCGTGACAACTGCTATGATGTCCCAGTGTAAATGTCGACCGCTTCATATCGACGGTAATATTATATATAAACGTTATGCACATCGTCGTGAGTGCTCGATCGTGCAGTGACTAGCGCGCTGGACTGTCAAACAGGAGGTCGGGGGTTAAAATACCTTCCAGGGCAGAAATTTGGTTTGTGATTTATACTCCATCTGACCCCCTAGTCAACTCAGCTAAAATGAATACACTGACCGTACACTGTCGGTCTGAAGATGAGACTGCGAGGGAGAGGACTGGGCCACCCGCCCTCATTTGCACAAAAGCTAGAAAATGAAGTCGCTAACACTTCATACCAGTGGCTGATTCAGAGCTAGCGTAAGGGACTGCTCTTCTCTTCTTCTATATACATAGTTTAAATTTAGGGTACAATAATTTTGTGTTTGTGTGCTTGTTTGCATGTATTTATGGATAAATGTATGTACTTATGTAGGTATGCAAGTATGTTTATATGTATACTGTTACATATTCATGAAGTCTTACAATAGTTTTATGGTAAAAGGTTCCAACGCAACAGTAATGTCATGCAACGCATGACTCGCTTATGCAAGAAACAAGACGGCATTATCCTCAAACGGCGTCAGAACCAACAAAAACCACCGAGGAACACAACGTATCAGCAGCTGATGATTCTTCTAGTTATCAGAATGATGTTGGCATATTGATTAACATTTTTCCATAATAACGTTAGCATCACTTGCGTTTTGTGGGTTACATGAAACGCGCAGTGGTGCCCAAATACATACACATAATCATACATACAAATAAAACGTATACAAATAAACAAACATATAACACACATACACACTCATGCATTGATACTTACATCATACATGCATACATACGTAAATTTGTACATAGGTAGATACATTTGCGCGCGCATACATACTTACACACACATACATATATAATATATATAAATATAAATAAATATATATATACATGTACGATTAGATATCAGTGCTAGCAAGCTAGCCGGACACAGTTAATTTACAGTTAATAAAGGAAGTCTACATGAATAGTCCATTTTTGGGTTTCTAGGTCCAGGAGCACCCTGTCCACCTGATCGGTACTACTATTGCATAGCGAATGTCTTCAGATGGCTTGTTTCATCGGGCGAGGCAAACAAATGTGATTGTCCTCTCCAATGCAATCAACCCACATATCCATATTCAATCTCCACAAGTCCTCTGTAGCAGCATTTTCTCAACTACATGTCGAAAAGGTCGAAGTTCAAGGGACGGAATCTGACGATGTCGAAACTGAGCAAGGAACTTGCCTACCTGGATATCTTCTACTCTCAGCTGAGCTACATTGACATACAGACAACTCCAGCCTACGATTTCCTCACGCTGATTTGTGACATTGGCGGTGCATTGGGACTGATTCTCGGAGGAACATTACTAACCATTTTTGAATTACTCCAGTTCTTCGTCCAATTATTCGATGCACTTTTTACTTCTGCAAGGTTCGCAAACATGCAGCGTAGACTTGGGAGTCGACCCCAATAAGTCGACTTGGGTCGATTTAGTCATCCCAAGTCGAGTCGTTTCTGCTTAGCACAACTGACCCCAAGACAAATTTGTACAGAAAAGTGACTTGTTGAAATTTTCAACAAGTCGACTAAAACTGACTCGAGACACAAACAAATCTATATTTATTACTGACAACGGGCAAGTTTAAAAAACACGTTGTAATTATTGCCATCACATTGTCAACTGCATAGTCATCTAGAATACTGGATAGCCCAATTGCCTGTTGATGTCTTGCATGCAGTATGCAGAGCTTTGTAGATTCTATTATTTCATAGAAGACTAGAAGTTAACATTAATAAGTGATTACGCGTATTACTATTTAGCTTGGTGATATTGAAGTAGTGAAAATTGACTGTTACTGAGGATAATAACACTTAGTCTTTGCAAAATAATCAGCAGTTCTGAACACTTCTGAACAGTTTGAACAGTTTAAAGCTTACTGTGCATTGCATATCTTCCCAGTGTCTGCTTCTTGATTTCATATCTTTTATTGATTTGTATCATTCACAGTCTCACTCTCTGTAACGTTGTTTAACTGTCCAATTCGGACTATTCTGGCTTACTTACTTAGGCCTATAGCTCTAACAACGTTTTTTTTTCAAACCGATGTTATTGTAATAATTGTAAATGACAATTGATTAACTAACTTGGTTAACATTGTGCTTTATTGCCAAAAAATTACACACAATGCTCTATTATTTCGTTCACTCACTAGTTCAGTTCAACGTCTGTAGAATAAGCCTGACTGAAATGCTGAATAAGTGAGAGCAATTGTATAAGCTCATAGTCACAATTAGTCATAGAAAAACTCATAGTAGCAAAATGAATGGCCTGGTTGAATTTACTATTGCACACTAAATCTGCAGCCTAACTAAAATGAATTACAAGGACAATATTTAAAAAAACAAGCATAACAAGACAAACAGCATTTAAAAGGTCTAATAAACTTTGAACAATTTTATTCATCAGCTGTTGAGGTCTCATTACTCATTAGTCTATGAAATTAATATGCTTGCCAGGCAAAATTGGAATGACATTTTCGTATTATTTGCCGTACGCAATCGTTGCTACCATGTCAGAAGTCTTCAGTCGGAAGATTGTTTTTTTTTCTACCAAGTCGGATCAAGTCGTTTGGCGCCAAGTCGTCGACTTCTAATCGACTTCAAGTCACTTTAAGGTCAATTGGGGTCAGATTTGCTGACCAAAGTCACTCCCAGGTCTAATGCAGGTCAACTGGTCAAATGATCCTGACGTTCAAGGCAAGTCCATTGTCGTGGAAAGTTCTTGTACATGTTTTTCTGTGAATTACTGCTCATCATGACTAATCTCATGTTTTATAAAGTGCTGCATTCCTTCCACAAAATACCATAACTACAATTCTATCGCTTGTGGGTTCTTAGAAACCAAAGGTCAACTATAAGAAGTCGTGACCTTGAACTACGAAGTCACCAGATGATCATTATATGTTGCGTATACCATTTGGGGTTTCGCGTTCCCGAAAATCATGAAAGGCGCTGCTGAGCACACGTTGAGTGGCGCCATAGCAAGTACTGTGTGATGATGATGATGATGATGATGATGATGATGATGATGATGATGATGATGATGATGATGATGATGATGATGATGATGATGATGATGATGATTTCATCTTCGTTTTTTCATTATGATGCTGCTGAAATAGGCATCAAGACCACCAACTAGGTCATCCGATGGTCGTTCCATGTTGCGTAGACCTTTTTGGATTCTACGACAGTGAAAACCACGAAATAAACACCAAAACATTATTCTGATACTTGTAGTTCATTTGACACGAAGGTTAAGTGACCTCGAACCTCAACGTCATACGATGGTCATACGACACTGATAATGAATCTGTTGAATATCCACATTCCCTATTTTGGACTGAAAATTTCTCGTTATTCCCCAAAGATATTGATACATTAATATTTGATAATAAGGGTCAAACGGCCTTGAAAATTAAGGTCATCCGATTACTTAACAATGTTAGAAAGAGTTTCATTGACTGCAGTCTGCATCAACCCGGAAAACCCTATAATTGTTACAAAAATCGCGCCTCTGTCGCTTTTAGTTCCTGAGGTACTCGGAGGTGAAATAACTCCAATGGATGCGGAATACGTCGCCGAATATAAGTTGCGGCACCAGTGATAAAAAGTCAAAGTTCATGTGTATGCATCTGAATACAGCTATCCCTCCCATCAGCTTTAGACGTGGCTTTTCTAATGGCTGAGGCCTTTGACTTGGATTTCCTTTGAAACGACCATCGATTGATGTTCTATTCATTATGATAACGGCGTTATAGAAGTCATTGCAATTATATTTAATTAGATAATAGGGTCTAAAGCAACCATGAATAAACTCGTTACACTATATTTTATGTTTTTGTCACCCGTAATGTTATTGTAAAAAGAAATTCAAAAATTTAAAGGCAGTAGGCCTACCAGGGATACCATAAGCTATAGGTGCAATCTATTTAGGCTGATTTAGCTTATTTGCGAGCTCTGGTGATGTCATAGGAATTGGCCCGAGATATCGTAAAAAGTTCAAATTCCTCAGAGACCAGAGCAAAATATGGGAAAGTAACAAGAGGGAGAGGAAATCGAGACGATAACAGGAACTGTTGCAGTTGCTATTTAGATCAAACGATTACTAGGTTTCATTTGCCTCAGTGCTTTCGAAGCGTCTTTTAATATTGCATATAATAAATATATTTTTTTACTTTGTATATTATGCAGTGCAAGGAAATAACGCAGCTATTTAGCATGAATGCATCAGATTGTTTCTCGGCAGATGGCGACAGTAATTCCTACAAAGTTGTGGTTAAGAAGGGTATACATCAATAAGGTCGCGCACATAAGGTCGCGCACAAAAGGTCGCGCACAAAAGGTCGCGACACAAAAGATCGCAGCGTCATAAGATCGCAGGGTAATAAGATCGCAACACAAAAGATCGCAGGGTAATTAAACTAAACTACATTTAATTAATAACAACGGTTCATGGCTGTTGTTCTTGTTGAATTTGAAACTTCAGTTATGAAAAATTAAGTTATGGCATGCTAACTATGATATCCATTTTTAAATTTGTGCCAACCCTCTACTATAATGTCTGTTTTTAAACTTCCAAACTCTAATTGTGGCGGGATACGGAAATTTCGCCCCCGGAAGATTCGCCCCCGACATTTCGCTCCCGGGAAGATTCGCCCCCGCAAGATTCGCCCCCGGAAGATTCGCCCCCGGAAGATTCGCCCCCGCGTATATCAACGACCAAGTAAGTAATACGGGTTATAATTTCAAAGATCCCGCTACTAGTCTCAGCTATATTTTCATCATAGATCCCGCTACTAGTCTTAATTACATTTTCATCATAGATCCCACTACAAGTCTTAATTGTATTTTCATAGTAAATCCAGCTTCTTGTCTTAGTTACATTTTCATCATAGATCCCGCTACTAGTCTTAGTTATACTTTCATCGCGGACCCAGCTTCTAGTCTTAGTTTCATTTTCATCATAGACCCGGCTTCTATTTTTTGTTACATTTTCATCGCTCATCCAGCCTCTAGCCTTAGTTACATTTCCTTCATTGATCCAGCTACTAGTCTTAGTTATATTTTCGTCGTTGATCCCGCTTCTACTCTTAGTTTAATTTTCATCATAGATCCCGCATCTAGTCTTAGTTATATTTTCGTCGCTAATCCAGCATCTTGTCTTAGTTACATTTTCATCACGGATCCAGCTTCTAGTCTTAGTTACATTTTCATCTTAGTTATGTTTTCACCGTTAATCCAGCTTCTAGTCTTAGTTTCATTTTCATCACAGATCCCGCTACTTGTCTTACTTATATTTTCATCGTTGATCCAGCTTCTAGTCTTAGTTTCATTTTCATCATAGATCCCGCTGCTACTCTTACTATATATTCATCGCTACTAGTCTTAGTAATATTTTCATCGTTAATCCAGCTTCTATTCTCAGTTACATTTTCATCGCTATTCCAGCCTCTAGCCTTAATTACATTTTCATCATAGATCCCGCTTTTAGTTTTAGTTATATTTTCATAGTTAATCCAGCTTCTAGTCTTATGTTACATTTTCATCATAGATCCCGCTTTTACTTTTGGTGATATTTTCATAGTTAATCCAGCTTCTAGTCTTGGTTTCATTTTCATCATAGATCCGGCTTCTAGCTTAAGCGTTGAAATGAAGCGCTTAAGTGCTAATATGACACATTTTCATCGCTCATCCAGCTTCTAGTTCAATTTACATTTTAATCGTTCATCCCGCTTTCAGTTTAATTTACATTTTAATTATTGATCCCGCTTCCAGTTTAATTTACATTTCTATCGTTTATCCCGTTTCTTGTGTAACATTTTGATCGTTCTTCCCGCTTCCAGTTTAAATTACATTTCTATCGTTCATCCCGTTTCTAGTTTAACTAACTTTTTAATCGTTCATCCCGCTTCCAGTTTAATTAACATTTTAATCGTTCATCCCGCTTCCAGTTGAATTAACATTTTAATCGTTCATCCCGCTTTCTAGTTTAATTAACATTTTAATCGCTCGTCCCGCTTCCACTTTTACTTTTTAATCGTTCGTCCCTCCTGGTTTAATTAATTTTTTAATCGTTCATCCCGCTTTTAGTTTTACTAACATTTTAATTATTCATCCCGCTTCTAGTTTAGTATTCATTTTAGTCGTTCGTCCCTCTTCCACTTTAGTTAACATTTTAATCGTTGATCCCTATAACGGAATGATGATTAAAATGTAAATTAAACTGGAAGCTAAAGGAGCGATTAAAAAATTAATTAAACTGGGAGCGGGATAAACGCTTAAAAAGATAATCTATTGGCGGGATGACGATTAAAAAGTTGATCGATTATTAAACTAGAAGCGGGATGACGATTAAAATGTAAATTACACTAGCAGCGGGATGAACGATTAAAAAGTTAATTAAACTAAAAGCGGGATGAACGATTAAAAAGTTCAAAAGCTAGGAGCAGGATGAACGATTAAAATTTTAAATAAACTGGAAGCGGGATGAACGATGAAAATTTTAATTAAAATGTAAATTAAACTAGAGGCTGGATGAGCGACGAAAATGAGCTGAAACAAGAAGCTGGAAGAGCGATGAAAATGCGATGAAACCAATGAAAATATCGCTCCAGCTAGAAGCTGGAATATCATGATCCATTCGCCTGTGAACCTTCTGTCGTGGACCGTTTATCCGTGAACCATTTGTCGTGAACCATTTGTCGTGAACCTTTTGTCGTGAACCATTTGTCGTGAACCTTTTGTCCGTGATCCATTTGTCGGTGAACCATTTGTCGTGAACCTTTTGTCGTGGATCCGTATCTAAGGCTAGAAGCTGGATTAACGGTGAAAATATAACTGAAACTAAAAGCGGGATCTATGATGAAAATGTAACTTAAGACTAGAAGCTGGATTAACTATGAAAATATAACTAAAACTAAAAGCGGGATCTATGATGAAAACGTAACTAAGACTAAGAACTGGATCTATGATGAAAATGTAACTAAAACTAGAAGCTGGATTAACGGTGAAAATATAGCTAAGGCCAGAAGCTGGAGTACCGACGAAAATATAACTAAAACTAAAAGCGGGATCTATGATGAAAATGTAACTTAAGACTAGATGCTGGATTAACGATGAAAATATTACTTAAACTAAAAGCGGGATCTATGATGAGAATGTAATTAAGCCTGGAAGTTGGATCGACGATGAAAATATAACTAGGACTAGTAGCGGGATCGACGATGAAAATGCAACTAAGACTAGAAGCTGGATCAACGATAAAAATATTACTAAAACTAAAAGTGGGATCTATGATGAAAATGTAACTAAGACTGGAAGCTAGATCAACGATGATAATATTACTACAACTAAAAGCGGGATCTATGATGAAAATCTAACTTAAGACTAGAAGCTGGATTAACGATGAAAATATGACTAAGACTAGAAGCGGGATCTATGATGAAAATGTTACTAAGGCCAGAAGCGGGATCTATGATGAAAACGTAACTAAGACTAGGACCTGGATTACCGATGAAAATTTAACTAAGGCCAGAAGCTGGATTACCGGCGAAAATATAATTAAGAATAAAAGCCATAGTCTTCTACAATACTTCGAATTCTGTCGGCTGTGTCTTTGTACACTCGTCGGGCGGGTGGAGGTTGGTGTCCGGCAACGTATTGTTCGAGTCTGAGTTCGTTAAGGCTCTGTTCTTTCTTGATGCCGTCAATAAACTTCCATATAGTGGGATGATGAGATCCTAGAAGTTGGCTGAATCCTCGATGCCAATTACCTTCTACAGAGTTGTTTGTTTTTGGAAGATCATCAAGGGATATTAAAGGTGCGATCCAATTATTTGCATGCTGACTTTAGTTTGATTACCCTGCGATCTTTTGTGTTGCGATCTTATTACCCTGCGATCTTATGACGCTGCGATCTTTTGTGTCGCGACCTTTTGTGCGCGACCTTTTCAGTCGCGATCTTTTGTGCGCGACCTTATTGACCTAAACCGTTAAGAAGAAACTTCTTTTGCATTAGGTAGGTACCGCCACATGTAAAGCAACGACCAGACGCGTCTAGCGAATGATTTTCAACTGAATCGCTTTGGTTTCGAAAGTCATGTCCCGCTTTAAATTGCTGTTACTCTGTTTTGTGTCCAATTGATGAGAGATTAGAGGAGTACAGATTGCAAGGTAATTACGCATAATCATTTTAAGACAAGTAGGTGAGTAAGCATATTCTTTATTAACCAAATTCTAATCACACTTTAGCGTATAGACATCTACATCTAATAAACACAGTTTATTAGATGTCTGTGGATTATGCGGTCATGTGCACGGGCACGGAGAGAGTAGTAGTTTGAAGATGGTCTAGGTCTGCCCCCACCGGGGCAGTATTCGATGATGGGGTAAGAAGCCCAAGTAGCTGTCGTTGGCGTATTTAATTAACCAATTGATGGGTTCAGATATTGAGACTGATACTTAGTTTAGATAGTGTGACCAAACTATTTACTGGGCCCAGGCCTGAGCCCTTCGACTTCAGTTTAGCAACTTTAAACTATAGGCTACGCCGTTTATTTTGTACATGGACAAATCTGAAAACCTAGCAAATCTGCGGGGAAGACGAAGTACACAAACGGAAGTCAGATGTTGATCGCCAGATACATCAAGAGACTAGTGGAGAACATCAGCCAAACATCACAACCCATGGAAAAGTCCTTTGAAAATGAAAACACTTACATTGAAATAATGGACAGACTTTTCATCAGTAGGAAATTTACAGTCAGTTGCACAATCCTCTACGCCAACACAAGCGCTCGCGCTGAGTATAATGTGAACCAAAGAGACATTGAACTTGAACAACTGTTACAGTCACCAGAATACTTGGACATTGAGTCAGTTGATTATGTCCAGTGTGTCTAAACCCTGAACATACTGTTTATTTTACTGTACCACTATTGTAGGATTATTTTTCTCCTCTACTGAGTAACTTCCGTGGATTTAATGCCTAAAAATAAATATTTCAGTTAGGCCAACGGATCAACTTGTGAATGAAAAACATATTTAGCTCATGTGCATTTCTAGAGCTAGCTATTTCTACAATAATTGAATATGTACCTACAGCATGCTCAGTAGTAGAACACAAATGGGCAGAATATGAGAGGACATTGCTCAAAATGCTTTTAAAACAATACAGGATATTCAGTGTTTAATTAATCACTCGTCACTTAAGATTTTGATTTATGCTAGTACGTACGCAGTTACCTCGACGTTAAATAACATAAATATTCCGCACATGAAGGAAATTGCAGTCTGCAGTTTAAAATTTGGACGAACAACTCCAGTTCGATGCGTTGTAGCAAATAGCAGGAAAAGAAACAGAAATAGTCGGTAGGCCCTAATAATTATTTCCAATATTAATCACGCTAATTATGTAGCACTGCTCATCGTGTCATTTCTTGTAGAATGAATACCGGTACAACTTACTTCTTACTTCTGCTATTATCATGACAACAGTAGAATATCTTTCATTCTATACTGGCTTTGTATAAATGCTTCGCATGTATGCAGATGATTGGATCTTAAATCTTTCAGGATTATTCCGCGTTACATTTAATGATGCTGTTACCTGAACAAGCATTTCTGTTGTTTGATCAAATCTTTTATTTATTGTTTTCACTGAAATCTGTAGGCCTAGTAGTTTATCTAATCCAGTTCAGTCCAATCCAGTCCAAACTAACCTAATCTAATCTAACTTTACCTAACCTGATTTTATTGATCCTATCTGAAATATTCTAATCTAAGCATATCGAATGACCTACAATCCTACAAATCCTACAATATATTTTTCTAATCCAGTCCACTTGAATCCAATCCAACTTGACCTATCCTAAACTAACTTGACCTGACCCAATCTTATATGATTTAGGCCTAATCTAATCTATATCAATAAAGCGAGAATTCTGTCTGTCTGTCTGTCTGTCTGTCTGTCTGTCTGTCTGTCTCTCTGTCTGTTTGACCGGGCTTAACTTCTACAATTTTGCAGCTTTTCACTCGAAACCTTCACCCCAGTGCAGGGGTTCGTTTACCCCCTTTTCATCGCTAACATGGTGAAAATCCCCCAAAACTCTACCCAACCGACCGTCCCTGACGCCCCAGCGCGAAGCGCTTCTATTTATGTCGCAGGTATTCCCCAACGTCATTTATAATACGCATTACGACGAGCGGTTCTATTTATGGCGCGGGTATTCCCAACGTCATTATTAATCCGCATAAAGACGTTGTTTACTTTCGCACAAAATTTAATTACGATTCGAACTATATTCGTCGTTTTACAGCAAAATTGTATCTTCAAACACTCTTCTTTTGTAAGGGCAGTGAGGGCTAGATTTATGGCGTTTCATAATGCGCATAAACACGTTGTTTACTTTCGCACAAAATTTAATTACGATCGATTCGAACTATATTCATCGTCTTACAGCAAAATTGTATGTAAATTTCTTGCTTATTCGCTACAGGGATTGAAACTTATAACCCCCGGCCACGCCCGGTAAAGAAGCAGTCAGTCCACGGGAGACTGCGAAGCAGTCTGCCGACTGCGAAGCAGTCGTCGCCAGAGGGCGACTGCAGTCAGTCCACGCGTAGACTGCAAAGCAGTCTCCCCCGCAGGTCGCATAAATTACTTCCTTATTCGCTACACGGATTTAAACTTATACCTAAACTTCTTGCTTATTCGCTACAGGGATTGAAACTTATAACCCCGGGCAACGCCCGGTAAAGAAGCAGTCAGTCGGTCCACGGGAGACTCCGAAGCAGTCGTCGCCAGAGGGCGACTGCGAAGCAGTCAGTCCACGCGTAGACTGCGAAGCAGTCTCCCCCACAGGTCGCCTAAATTTCTTCCTTATTCGCTACACGGATTTAAACTTATACCTACATTTCTTGCTTATTCGCTACAGGGATTGAAACTTATTTAAACGGATTTAAACTTATACTTAAATTTCTTGCTTATTCGCTACAGGGATTGAAACTTATAACCCCGGGCAACGCCCGGTAAAGAAGCAGTCAGTCGGTCCACGGGAGACTGCGAAGCAGTCGTCGCCAGAGGGCGACTGCAAAGCAGTCAGTCCACGCGTAGACTGCGAAGCAGTCTCCCCCACAGGTTGCCTAAATTTCTTCCTTATTCGCTGCACGGATTTAAACTTATACCTAAATTTCTTGCTTATTTGCTACAGGGATTGAAACTTATAACCCGGGCAACGCCGGGTAAACCTGCTAGTCTAATATAAGTCTATCGAATTTATTAAATTTAACTATTATTACGACATACACAGCTTCGGAATTCGCATTTGTTATCCATTACAGGTCCAGTCGAAATCATATTTATCAGAGGAAATGCAATGCAAAGCGTGCACGCAAAAAGAAACAGATGAGTTATAATTTCACATCTCAACGACAGCGAAGAACTGACAGACTGGAATTGGCAGTGCAACAATTTCCAAAGTTTTCGACTAGCTCCAGAGATTAACAGAGAAGACACAACTGTTCTATGATGATGTAGAGCAAGCGTCAAAGTATCAGGTTATCGGTACAATATTTTGGGTTGAGGAGTGAGCGACGAACAAAGGAAGGTGACTGATATAAGATAATGACTTATTTTGTGAACTGTAAGATATTTTTTTAAATAAATTATCTGCTTCATCGTAAACCAGTGGACTGGATGCAATACATGAGCGATGTTCTTTATTTTTGGTGTCTATTTCGAAACAGGCCATGGGAACTCTGCACATTTTTAATGATAATAAACTTTTAAATTTTATGCAAAAAGACTCTAGTTTGAACATTTACTCGCAGATACTAATTGTTTTACAAACATTGATTTAATCGCAGATTTCCTACACATTTGTGGCTGAATGTGGTTACATATCTATTGACAAAAAAGTGAGCTATTCAAAACCAAAACAGGAAGTTTTCTCAAGTGTCAGTGTTCTGGTTAACAATCGCTTAGTGAGCTCTGGCTACCGTGCACTGTAAGCCAAGGGACAGTCTGGTCAAGAATATGGCAAAATTTGATAGCATATTTGTTATTGCATTATTAGTAGTATACTCAGGTGAGCATTTGTCAAAGATTTCAAGCGTTTCAAAGGTTGATTTTGTAAGATTAAGAAATATCTTTGGTTTCGTACTATGCCAATGCACATGTTTCAAATTTATTGTGACTTCCTAATATAACTAGTCGTTCACGGCATCATACCGGTTACTGTTATAGCCAGTGCTTTTTTTCTAGAAAAAAAGGTTCCGGAACGGAACAATAGGTTCCGGAACGCAACAATTATGGGCGGGCTAAAATCAGGAGAAAAACGGGATTGGGGGTTGGTAGGGGTCTCAAAAACACTGAAATTAAATTAAAATAACTAAATTATTGTTTTTATTATAAAAATAAATAAATTATTTTTAGTAGCTGAAAAAAGGTGCCGGAACGCCGTACCGGCGCGTTCCGGCTGAAAAAAAGCCCTGGTTATAGCTATTCGGAACAATTGTACATGTAGTTTAGTTATTTAAAGCAGTTAGTAAATCTGAACATGTAGGTCCACTGACGGGTTGCTAGGGACGAGGACAGCTGCGTCGACACAAATGTCTCAACCATCCACATAATAGATTAAAGTCCTTTTCCCCTAGACTTGTCATTATTCAACCAAATCATATTAGCTTTCTCTGTTCATATAGAACACTTAGGGTATCCTTGGTGAAAAAGCTTTTTTCAGTTGTTGGACCAAGATTTTGGGACTATTTCCCTCTATTTGCTAATTTTTTTCACTCGCTTGTGCCATTTCGTTCTAAACTTAGGACTTCTTGAAGCTGCTCATCCATCATAGGCCGAATGGCATAACTTTGCCGCGTAAAGTGGTGGTGATAATCCTCTCCTTCCTGCCCTCCCATCCCCTCACTCCTTCTCGCCACCATCACCTCTTCCTTCTGACAATTTATAGATACTTGATAACATACTGTTATCAACAGCAAGATGGATGCCTCATCAATTTATGCAACGTGAAACAATAGGTGAGTAAGTTAACGTTAAGGCATCGATCAGGAAAGCAATTGGTAACTGAGTCATTTTCCGGTAAATGCATAAATTGACAATTCAGGTGTCCCCGGTCATTTCTAAGAAAATAATGCCTAGTCTGATCATGCTAAGTGATTAGATTAAAACGGTATTGATCAGTCAACAATTTAAAACCTTTGAAAGTAATTCAGAGCAATAAAATAATTTATTACAATTTATTTTGAATTTAAAATGTTCCACTCCGTTACCGTCCCTAGGCTATGGTACATATTAATTAGTCAACAATTTCAAAATGATTTGCATTAAACCAAAAAATGTGTATGTTTCTTTTATAATAAACATAATTGTATATTTCTATAAACAACTTTGTGAACAGGATCTTCAGTATAATTCTTAAAAATATATTTTAACTTGTCCCCGGAAAATTATGTCCGCTCCGTTAACATGTAAAAATGATCTCGTATCTCACAACCCTTTCAGTTCTTTGGTCTCGCAACTTAACACATCTCTTCTGTGAAGATCTATGTAGCCTAAGTAAGTATGTCTTAATACAGGATCTGAATGCTAAGACAAATTTCTTACAAATTTTCATTTATTACGTACCTGATGTGTTTTTTTACTATACATCCACTCCGTTACTGCATTTTTGCAATGATTATGAATACATTTAATTAAAATAATATTTTTAATATAACATTTATAAGCTATATAATGAGTGTACCGACGATTAATGTGGACGCATGAGAGATAATAATGATATTTACCGTGCTGATACACAATTTGTCCACTCCGTTAACTGTCCACTCAGTTACCATAATTGTGACCCTTGAGGTACTAAAATTTATTCCACTGTCCGGATAAGTCGTCTACTTAAATTATCATTTCTAATACAACTTATATAACAATATATGACATTTTAAATAATTTTTTGCTTCGGCAGACTGTTTTTTTAAGTTCACTTTTCACATTCTGTACTCAATTCTCGACAAATGGTAACGGAGCGGAACTTTTTATGGTAATTTTTTATGTAATTTTGATGTTATGAGCAGATTTTTAAGACAACATCATAAATATTTTAATGTTTTTTGTTCATTTGATCACTGGTAATGATTAGCTGAAGGATTTTTATTTTGTTATTTGGCAAAAAAAAATACAGTCAACTTTACGTTGATTAGATTCTCTATTTTTCTTTCGGTAACGCAGTGGAACACCTTAACAAAATTTAAAATGTGATGGAATTAAATAATGATTTGTATTGTAATTTCTTTTATATTTATTTTATAAACATTAATACTAAGAACATATTGGCATGTCAAACTACGCAGTAGGAAGCCGTCTACTATATATAAATAGCTCATGTGTTTTGGTAACGGAGTAACGGAGTGGACAAACATTTTCGTAGGGCTATTTTCTTTCTGCTAAAAACTTCATAATTTTACATATTAGTGCAAAACCAAATATATATTAGTGAAATAGAAATATTGAAGATTTGCTCCAAAAAAAATCAATGTAATTTGCCCAAAAAAAATTTTGACTTCTTCAATTAGTGAATGTGACATATTACCGGAAAATGACTCAACTATGCAAGAATACAGCGCTGTTAGCTGACGTTGCTTGAACTAGCTTCAAGCAAACACAGCATTGTCACGAGTAACAAATATTTCAGCACAAAGCCAAAAGGTGATAGTGACTGTCACCAACACATTTAAGAGTAGTGATGACCGGATATCATCATCACAATACACAGTTAGCCTACCCATGGCTTCTTCTTCGTCTTAGGGGACTGATCTGGTCATTGACCTGTTTACGGCTTGGTTTTTGGTGTGCCTATTAGTTGGTGCCTTATGAACCAAACACCGCCGCTATAGAAGTTACTAATCGCAATTACAATTTAAGAGTCACTAGACGCTTAACTTACCTTTAATTCCATCTGGATGGGATGGCACTTTGCGCTTTTAAGAGGTTTGTGCAATTTAAAAAATTTATTTGTCATGTTTTCAGATGTCCTGTCAAAATTTGTCTGCGATGCATCGCTGTTGACTGTTTTGAGAAACTCGGTCGCAGTAAGCGGAGACAGAGTAGAACTGAAATGCAGTGCAGATCGTAACCAAACTGTGATTTGGGGATTTACCTCATACAATACATCGAAAGATGTAGACATTTATTTTGGCGATGATATATATTCACCGTTCAAATCAAGATATACGATTGATAAGAGGAACAGCGGACAACATAATCTGGTAATCGACTTCGTTGATTTGGATCACGCTGGAAAATACATATGTGTTGCAATCGCCACTGGCAACAAAACTGTAGCACATTTAAATGTTCTTGGTGGGTATCATGTTTACGCAAATACTTTGGCTTGTTTAAAAAGACCACGTATGTCTTTATAGGTATATAAGTTTGGACATCATAGTATTAGGATTAATTAGCAGTTAGTGACAGTATTCAAGAAGACTAGACCCGAACCTGAAGTCCGTTACTGTATGACCATCGAAGCATCGATTTGGTGTATTTTATGGTACCGCCAGGTGGCGCCACTATGTATTCATTTATATTTGTTTTGCTAACTTTATTGAAATTACCAAGTTATGAGTCAAACATGTATATACTCTGCATGGGCTTTTTGCCTTGCAAATAGTAGCTTGTTTATTAAAACTCTTGTTGTAAATGAAACATGTTATTAGTTTCATCTCCGGAATGTTCTGCCAACATTAGCAGTGCAGATGAGGGAGTAATAGAATACGAATCTGTGTGCATGAGGTGCCGAATCGTTTATATTGGAAGTATGATTCCCATCTTCAGTTGGACGAAAGTCAACTCACAGGACGCCATCTTTAAAGACACAGTCCCTTCTGACAACCTAAGCGCACCGTTCACCATAACTTCATCAATCATAACGCAAGTGAACTCCGATGACAACGGCGTCACATTCAGGTGCAAGATTACATTTCAGTTGCCAAATAACGCTGAAGGAAATACTCCAGATTACGAATACACGTGGAATTATACGGCAAGCGTTATGTGTAAGAATTGTTCTACTAATCGAACCTTGTTGGTCTTTACCCATTCACATTTCAGTTATCATTGCAAACTTTAACACCGGTACCGCTAGGCCAATAATACAAGTTAAAAAGTCACAGGTTCACATCGATTGCAGAGAATAGCTGAAGTACGCTAAGCATCTAAATCGATGTTGGGTGAATCTTGCCCTATGATTTCATTTATTGATTTAGTCATTGGCCAGCTGCTTTCTCTCATACAAATTCGCACTGATAGTCACGTTTATTTGGCCTGCATTGTATCCAAAGCTGAACACCAGCTGCCGACTCTTAAAGAATGTGGACCTGCGCTGAACTCTATAAGCGAGGCTGTCAACGCGCTTTAAAGTAGGCTAAATTGGAGCATATCCGTTTTAGAGGGTTATAGTAGTTTGGACGGTTAATGATTTACCGACATCAATTCTACGATTGTGTTAAAATGGTTTTTAAATATTGCGATCGTGAATAAGGGATATTTTCGTAATCTAAAAAGCAATTCACTGTTTCTGAAGCATTTTTATCGGTATTCATTTCAGATGGACCGAGAAACCTTAGCATCGTTAGATACGAAGATCTTTTCGAATGCACGGCTGATGGCAATCCAGTTCCATACTACATGTGGACAAATGTTGAGACGAACAGATCTGTAGAGGGACCGGTTCTGATACTTGAAAAATCTTTGGATTCAGACAAGAAACTCAATGTCGAATGCACAGCTGTAAATGCCCTGGGAACTCAAAGGAAAAGCGCTTGGATCTTCAATAATGGTTAGATGTTTTTTTTTCAGATTATTAATGCTTTTGGTTTCACAGCAATTTAAGGGCGTAACTAAATGTGGGAGAAAGGATACAGAGAGAGAGAGAGAGAGAGAGAGAGAGAGAGAGAGAGAGAGAGAGAGAGAGAGAGAGAGAGAGAGAGAGAGAGAGAGAGAGAGAGAGAGAGAGAGAGAGAGAGAGAGAGAGAGAGAGAGAGAGAGAGAGAGAGAGAGAGAGAGAGAGAGAGACAGAGGGAGACAGAGACAGAGACAGAGACAGAGACAGAGACAGAGAGAGAATAGTTACATTTAGCTAGACAGACCTAAGGCCAATTATATTAATAGTTGGTTGTTACAGACAGATAAAGGAAAAGCTTAACCTACTAATAGCGTCGGTTTCACTTTACTGGACTGTGTTGCAGGAAACAAAGCGAATTTGATGTCTATGAACAGATATAGGTTCAGAGTCAAATGGGGATATATCGGTCTAGGACCGAGTTTGGATGAGCGACCAACATGCTTTAAGGACGCAACTAAAGGCCTTAGTGGAAGTTGAGGAAGACGCTCCTTTCGTATTCGTGAGCCATTGAGCCGGAATGTCGAATCTACATGTAAAGGTCCTGATCATAGGGCCAGTGCTTCGCAAAACATTTTTAGTTTTCTTTCCAGCTTACGCCCTAACCAAATTACACTTCCCGGGTGACAGAGGTTCGGGTACGTGTGTGCAAACAATTGACCATGGTCGTTAAATGGAGTCGAAATCGCAACCTCATCGGCCTTATACAGAAACACATACTGACTGATCAGACTCTTGGCCCACCCCCCAGACCTTACCGACTTGGTTTGATGTAGCCACATGAAAAAAAAAGAATCATTATGTCTACCTTAGACGCCAGAGGCAGGTTAAGCACAGTAACGAACTCTATGCATGTAAATAAGTTACGTCTGTGACAATCTGTCTAATCTGAATTAAACGATTAATGAATAAAATTTAGTATCGACCAAGAGTGTAATTGATAGATCACCGTGTTGCACTCATTAACAGCGAGAATGACGAATGATTCGTATAGCAGAACCAGAATAGAATTGGAAGATGAAACTTAAGTAACAATGACCCTTGATCGTGTTTTTCATTCAAATATGCATGTATACGTGTTTATCTTGTATTATTGTGGGTAATTCGTTACAGTCGTTATTATGATTATTTAGTTGTTGCAGAATCTGATGACAAATCCACCACTTTAAGCACAGAATCGGACGAGATATCCACCACATTTACCATCGCAAGAGCGGCACTCATTCTGGCGTCACTTAGCTTTGCAGGATTCGTCTTCTTGGGTTTGGGATTAGGATTGATAAAGTTGTCAAGCTTCTACAATGCAGGTATATCATCCGAAGACATGTTATATTACAACAGATTTTGAAAATTTGACAATGCATCTTGACCTTTAGGTTTAGGTGCCTAATAACATACCGGTATTTCCGTTTATGGCTTTATATTTTCATGATGGTGCTGAGGTAGTACACCGCAGACTCCATGAGTAATTTTGATATATTGGTGTCTATGAATAATAAGTTCTGTTAAAAATCTGTCACAAAAGAAACCAATCATTGTTGGCCTTGATCAGACTAAACCGAGTTGACATCATTGTTGCTTGGAATGCAATTTAGAATTACAGCATTTTGTACATGTTGTATTTAAGGTTGGCAATTCAGACGACGCAGTGACTCAATAGCCAGAGCAGTTTCAGTTCAGACGGCTCCTTCAACTCACGAAGACCCGCAGATAACAGCTACCAATACAGACTATTGTGCCATAAGAGATCGGCCATCGACCTCAGAAAACCCAGAACTTTACTGTGAGCTACGCTTGAACGATCAACAAAGCAGTGCTGACTACATCAACGAACCATCAGCTGAACAGAAACTGTCAAGTAAAGAATCCACGTACTGCGAAATAACAGAACTACATTAACATCGATTTGGCAACCATTTGGTATTAATTGTATTGAATGTTTCTTGTGCTTGTGGAGCAAATAAACTGAATCGAACTACTAGCAATGAAAATAATCAAATGGGGGAACGAAAATATTAAACATTGGATAGGGAGAGGTTATATCTTGACAAGAGGTTACAATAGGCCTACATGACGCAACAAATCGTCGTATATATCATCAAGACGTCTACTCTCGTCAGACCAAAACCATAAGTAGGCCTATATGATGTAAGCTTATATTAAAGAAAGAACCGAGAGTTAAACGAACAATGAGCGTATATAATATGTATGTGTGTACAGAAGCATGCATTTATGCATTGTATAATGTATTGCATTGTATTGTATCTAGAAATTTATAAAGCGCCTCTCGCAGAATAACCATTCAGAGGCGCTCTCAGCACTGAAGCCCCGGTAAAACAGAAATGCCTTTAGGGAACGTGAGACCGATGAGGAAAAGCCAGTCATTAGTTTGGCTCTGAGCACAGAGGGAAGGTCATGTATGTATGTATCATCAACGCATAGCCTTACAGATATTATTTATGTATGTAAATTGACAATCTATATTTGAACTAGTATGGCCAACTAATTTTTAAACATTACTCGTAACTAGTTAAATAAACTTACATTGTAACAATCGATATATAACCGCGATTTATATCTAACGTGTAATGCTTCTTTTACTAAATAATGTATGCAACTTCCTAACATTGTTATCGGACGTCTTTTAAAGATAACTTCAGAACAGTTGGCTATGCTTTGATTGTATATAAGTTGAAGAGTGTTCAACCTCTGATGCGATATTCCCTGCATCAGTTGTTAAACACGTCTTTTAAATACTTAATAATAAATATTACAGAGTAAAGCACAAAGATGTATTTTACACTTCAACACAATACAATAAATACAATATAGAATCTCTGACATTTACTTGTAGTAATCTATTATTCATTTTTCTATTAAACAAGATCTTCGTTCTCGCAAGTTAAGAAAATCTTGTTGAGAAAAAAATTAACGCGTTGCACTCTATTCACTTATGATCTGTTTTGGGAGTCGATTAATACGCTGCCGAATTATCTTAACTTCCTTCTCCTACTCTCTCGTCATTTTCATAATCTTCTCGTTTTCTTCTATTCTGCCCAGAGATCGGGATTCAAACCCCACGAGGACAGACAATCTTTCGAAATCTCTGTACCATTGACAAGTCTTTGCAAATTAGCTTTACAATGAATACACTGATTGTGTATTGTCAGTGGCATGATCAGGCGGTGAGGGAGAGGACTGGCTCTAGCCACCCTATCTTCAGATTAAGAAAATGAAGTCGCCACCACTTCCTACATATGGCTGTCCTCAGAGTTAGCTCAAGGTATTGCTCCACTTTGCCTTCTTTTAAAGAATACACTCGCAGTGGTGACCTTGAGATTAGTTAAGCCTACTCTTACCAATCAATCAATCAATCAATCAATCAATCAATCAATCAATCAATCAATCAATCAATCAATCAACTTGACGTTTATATAGCGCGCTCTTCAAGGTAACTATTCAGAGGCGCTCCCAGCCCAGCCTCAGCGAAAGATAACAGGCTTAACTTCTTAAGAGCAAAAAAGAGAGAGGTGGACTAGTTCCGAGGTAGAGACCGCAATTCAAGAGGAAGCCCGTTCCAAATAGTGGGACCGGCAACGGAGAAAGCACGCTGTTGCGTGGTTGCAGTGTGAGCGAGAGAACATGCAAATCACCACGGGCGGTGGAACTGAGTGAACGGCGACCAGGAAGTGCGGACGCTGGAAAGCAAAGCTCGCGTAGATAGGACGGACAGCGGCCACGCTGACACTGCCAGACAATAGAGGCAACCCGGTAGACAACGCGTTGTGAAAAAGGAAGCTAGTGGATGTAATCTGAGACATGGCCAAACTTAGAAATGCGCCCAACCAGGCGCGCAGCAGAACGTAGGACGCGTTCAAGGCAATGCAGTCGAGTGAGAGGTCGACCAAGTTCATTAGTAATGTAAATGGTTGAGAAATGTAAGAAAGAGCATATTCTTTAGGCATTCTTATAATGTAGAATCAGTCTCAAGAAGTTGATCGTCGGATTCACTGATCAGTGATGTCAGTGAAGTTCCGGAAGCTAAGGTCATCTGAAGAAATGTGATATATAGACCAAAAAGAAATCGTTTTTAGCACGCAAGGATACCTCCCCGAGCTATACGCACGAAGGATAAGAAAATTTAATTATAGTGGTCAGTCCTCTCCCTCACCTCATGTTCTTCCCGCCGACAATTTCAGTACACTTGTTTAATTGATGAATTCGCTAGGGGGCGAAACTGGAGCCGAAATCTCGAAACATATTTCTGTTCTGGCTTGGATTTGAAACTTCGACCTTCCGATTGATATGCAAACCATGTATACCCTTCCGCAGTTCAGTCCAGAGGAGCAAATGGTGCACGAAAGCCAGCTGAAATATAAGCTCTATAAAAGTTTCAGACGAGTGTGAGCAATATATTAATAAATCTAGAATAGAAAATTTTGATTAAAACTGGATGTGCTGGTAAGTTTTCCCTAAGAATAAAAATATGTAATACACAATGTTCTTCAAGACTCATTGAATCGTAAATACAACGCAACAGCTAACAGACCAGATAAACTTACGTTTGCGTGTGGCAACATTACAAAATCACTCCGTTTCAACCTAGTCATTCGAATTGTAATCGCAAACTGATATATGCAGTGCCCCTTCAAGAGAGTGTTTTCAGAGACACTCCCGACCCTAGCAAAAGACAACCAAGATCAAACAACCTGATATGCAGCGCTCAATGAATGGAGGCAACTGACCAAGAAGTTGATGTCAGAGATTACCAGGAAACTTATTTCAGAAAGCTTCCATTCTGCGCCGTGTAACTTCAGTCCGGTAGTCTTCCCGCATGAAGGTGGAATATACCTAAACTTATACCACCAAGTAGCCAATTTAAACGGGTGTTTCATAGCATTGATTTTTCACGGGTCGGACGCTGCTTTCAAAACCGTCCCGCAAAACGGAAATCGCACTGGAAGCCAACGGAGTTGAATTTCAATGCAGACTCATCAATTGGTCCTTCACACCTGTGCAACGAAGAATGTCTACCGTGGGCCTACTTTATGTTTCTATAAATTTAACAGTTTTTGGCAAAATGTTGTTTGGAATCGACACAAAAATCGGTGGAGAATCTTATAGTCAAACTCGTTGACTTCTTTCGTGCTGGAAAGTACACTTGCTCCGAAGGGATCTTTCGGAACATAGGTGGAAACAGAGCTTGCAGTTATTGGCAAGTTGATATCACTGTGAAATTTACATAATTATATTGAAACAGGTCTTATGTTTACTTTATAGCAACGATCTTTCATGTGCGACTTGTATTAAAGGTAAGTTATAAACCGCCTCATGTTTCTCTTTTCATAAGCCAAAGACTTCTACATTATAATCCATTACGAATTGGTTTACAGAAAGCAGCGTTCCGGCTATCATCTGTAATAATATCAATTTGTTTCTGAACTTTTTTGAGACAAAAAGAGAAAGCGTTAAAGTACACATTTATACTGGCTTGCTTAAAGGCCAGACTTACAAATTTTGGATGATTCTTATTAGGCTAATTCACAAACAAAAAACAGTATTTGCTGATCGGAAGTTATTAGTCTGCTCTGTTTTATACGTACCGGTCTTGTGATTACTATACGAAAGTAAATGATAAAGTTATGTATTTGTCATCATGCCTATTTAAAACTCCATAGAAGCGTGTTCCGGACCTTGAAGGTCCTTGGGGTGAACTTTACATCTGCTTTGGCTTTACAAGCCGGTGAACGACCAGAGCAGTCTAACGACAGAGCATCATTATGCGCCATAAAACATTTTCTAGAGGGCAAGCTGGTCTTAAAATCAAGTAACTTTATATGGACGATAAGCAATCCAACAACTAATGAGACTAGATTTGTCTTAACTTTGCTATGCCGGCCATTGTCAGATGAAGAAAACCATCACCCACTTAATGTAAATGTAAATCAAGTAAATGTAAATGTAAATGTAAGCAGCTGGCTTACGTTATACGTTAATCTGCGTCAGCTTATCATTCTATTGATCCTAATTATGTTTCATAAACGGCTTTGTAAAAATAAAGCTAAGGGTCAACAGACTCATTTGCAAACACAGTTGCGAAACTGATATGATTTCAGATTCTGAACAGTTTAGTGGTCCATTTGAAACTATCAATGTGGAGAAATCTGAAGATCTAGTTTTGAACATTAATGAGGTCAACGCTGAGACATCAAGTTAATTCCAGCGACAATAGCGTGGAAATCATTTTCAAGACGACATTTAGACAGCGAAACAATTCACATGAAACTGTCTTCACACGGAATTTCATCGTATCAGTATTGTGCGAGTAATATTGCGTATTATTCAGTACTTATCAAATTAAAGTTAGAATTGTTCTTTTAAGTTATAGTTAAATAACCCACATATGTGCAAGTGGAAGAGAAGTGTAATTTTTAAAAAGTTTATGAGTCTTTGCATACATAGGCCTACGTAGGGGCCTACAAATAATCTTCAGCGCTCGTGAATAAGCTGGTGCCCTGCACTTAGCTTTAGAATAGCGCTTTAGAAATTTATAGTTTACAATTACGATTACTTCTGTAATTCTTGAGCATGGTTTCACTTGATCGGACATCGATTGGTGTTTTGCGCATCATTACATTGATATTCAATTCACCTTATTTATTTTATTAAGACAACGGCACCACACAAAAAGTCTAATAACTGTTCGTGTTCTAAAAGAATTTTCCTAATAATTATCATTCTTGCTTATACTCTCTTTGTGCTGTCGGCTCTAGGAGCCCTAGCGATCGTCATGCTACACAGTCTCCGTTGCCGTCTTGCTACTTCTCCCAGTAGCCCTTGAGTCGCGCTTTGGCCTGGGAGTCCCACCTCAGCGCTCCGGCCTGGGAGTCCCTCCATCCGCGACCATCGGCGTGGTTTGGTGTGCCGCATGACGATTTTCTTGGCATGATTAACAGGGGTGGTTTGCCATTGCCTTCCCCTGGTTTTGCCTGCCGTGCCCGTTCGTTCCCCTTCCTAGGAAGGGTACCAACGGTCCGCACCACGAGAAGGTGGGCACGGAGGACTTTGGTTCACCAGCCCAGGTCGGATCCGAGTCTACGCTCATCAGAGTCGTCGGTCAGGTCGCCTCCCTGCTTTACTCTGTAAAAGAGTGACTGGTGAACCTTTGCTTATACAGTGAACTGAAATTGCTTTGGCTGAACCAAAGTACCTTTTAATTGAGCCGACGTTTGCCACCTACGATGTTGTCGATAGTCTTGAGTCTTGTGTGTTTGGCTGATGGGAATCCTACTCCAAGCTACGAATGGACGCAGATTGGAAATGATAGAGAAACAGAGAAAACAATTGATACCGGTATATATCTTTTTATCATTGAGGAAACTATGATAAAAAGACAAAGAGCTGTACTTTCAGTGCACAGCTAGAAATGTTTTGTCCGACGAAATTAAAAGCATTTCAACAAGTGTCTCATTTATTGTCACACGTCTGGATTGAATGTATTAAATCAGTTTTGACTGCTGTCTTTCTCTTTCAATTTTAACAGTGCTGTGGTTCTTGAAAAGTCTAGCCATCCATTAAGCACATATTGGAATTATTTGCAATGCTTTATCGGGTACAAATTACTTATCTATAGCTTGATTTCTGGTTGTTTGCTTCGGTGAGAAAATATAAAGAAACACAACACGATACAAGTCGTCACAGGAAACCCTCTAAGCGTCCGTTATAATTCAATAACATGTCTAATTGTCTTGTATTAATTTGTCAGTAAAACTTACAAGTCTAACAATTTCACCCACGAGAAACATCTATGATGTTGTCGATACACAGCAGTGTTGAAATATGAATAAGCTACGATTAAATCGTTACATGGTACCTTTTTTTTATCGAACTTTGAACTTCTATTGCTGTAATTCTTCTATCATCGCCTGTCATACTTTTGTGTATTAGATAATCAGGCATATCAATCAAGCTAACAATTACACCCACCAAACGCGTCTATGAGGTTGGCGATCGTTTTGAGTGCATGACTAATGGTAATCCAACTCCCAACTACGAACTACGTAGCCACTTTATTGCGCTACTTTCTATAACGGTGACATGCGCATTTCGAAAAGTGGACCTAAATTACACTTGTACTCCAGAGAGGCCACTTACGTATGCCATAAAGCATAGTATTAACAGGTAATAAATGGAAGTGTTCTTACCATCGACGACTACATTAGGTCAGATCAGAATCACAGTTTCCGGTGTACAGCATACAATGCGGTGGCTGGATTTAGGAAACAGATATATAAGATACGATCCGTTTCACGATAGCAGGTACAAAATCCAGCAAAAGAGCGGATTTGAGTAACCGATTCATTCTATTTTTCTTCCTCGTTTATTTATTTATTTCTTACGATAATATTCAGACATGATCTCGAGGCTAAATCAAATGTCCAGAGAGAAAAAATCTAGAACAGCTATAATTCGTCAAGTTCCGGCTGAGGAAAAGTGCCACAGAAGACTACGGCGTTGAAGCCTTGAATGATAATTGTAAGGCGTTGGAAGAGGTAGTCCTAAATTATGGTAAAGAAACCGGTTCATAGTAAGAAGATACAGTGTTCCAAAGCAATCTAATAATTTAGACTATTCATTAATTTATTAACGACTCTTTCTTTTCTTTCTATTTGCTTCATTGGTCCCTTCGTTCATTCATTCATTCTTTCCTTTTTTCAGCCATTTATTCACTATTTTTAAACCAAATGCAAAATGAAATACAGCCTATAGTACAAAATGCAGTAAAATATCGGAGGAGTTACTGCTAGTGGCGCCATGTAATGTGCTAAATTACATTTAAAAAATACCACCAATTTATTGCGCTACTTTCTATAACGATGACATGCGCATTTCGAAAAGTGGACCTAAATTACACTTGTACTCCAGAGAGGCCACTTATGTATGCCATAAAGCATATTTAAATTGTGTAACATGGTTGATTTATCTTGCTTTACCACTGGAAATGAAGATTTTAATTGTGACAGTGGGAACCGTTGGAACATTCGTGTCATGTTGCATCATAGTCTCTGTGTGTCTTTGCCTCATGGCAAAAGCACGATCTTTGTTGATCTTATAATTATTACACTGTTACTGTTAAGTCTTCTTCAGACCTAAAACTGTTCAGTTTAAATTTGTATTTTCTCTGCAAGTAAAAGGCTAAGGTGAAAACATCTGTTACCTTGTAGCGCCAGATTTTTTTTATATAATGCAAGTGCTTGAAAACGAAAAGCGACGTTGCCTGAATATTTGTGCAGAGGCGGTGAGAGAAATAAGGAGAAGATGGTAGAAGATAGGGAGAGGGAGAAGAAAATGAGGGAAAGTAGCTAGTGAGGCAGGTGAGATAAGGAGTGAAGGAAGAGAGAGAAAGCAGGCAAGGTAAAAAGAGATACATGGACAGAAACATGGGAAAAGTAGGCAAGAGGTAGAGGATGACGAAAGGAGACAGGGAGAAATTAGGAGAGGAGCGGGTTGGAGAGCATGATGGTAAGGTAGGCAGGATGGAATGAGAGGAATAAAGAGATATGTAAGCAGAGCAAAAGAAAGTCTCACCAGAATTCATATTGTTCAAAACTAGAGCGCCCGTGATCTGCATTGTGTATTTGCAATTAACTCTGGACAGAGTCACGTCTAGCATATATAGCCTAAAGCGATGTCAGCCTTTTGCAGCATTCAACTAAGACTAACCCAATTTTATAAGCTCAGAAACTGTTCAAAGTCAATTTATCTATTGTTACCTTTTTTAATTCTCATGTGTGCGTAGCAAAATTAAAACGTCCTGAAAACTTGGATGAGTCAGATCTTCATCATCAACCACAGCAAGAGACCATTGGAGTACATCAGCCATCACAACCTAACCAAGTGATTGGTCAGTTCTCAGAAAATCAAAGCAACTTGCTGGACTAATGGACAGAGAATCAGCTGTTGAACGGCAGGAAGTTTACAGTCAGTTGCACATCTATGGCAATGCAAGCGCTCATACTGAATATTATGTAAACCAAAGAGACATTGAACTGGAGCAACACTCACCAGGATACTTTGATCTTAATACAACTGATCAAGGTCCGATCCACCCAAGCTGTGAAGATGAACTTTATTCTACTGTACTGAAGCGTCAAAGTGCGAAATTCTATGGATCAACTTATGAATGATACAAAAATTGAACTTTTGTGAATTTTAGAATTAGCTATTCCTACAACAGCAGCACTTATAGAGAAAGTTCACAAGTCAACGCAGATCAACAGAACATGATCTAAAGCATTTAAGATAATGTAGAATATTCATTGTTTTATTAACGACTTATGGCTTTAGATTAAATTTTATGCAGCAATGGACGCGGAACCCTAGGTACATGTAATTATGGAACACACTTTGGGAAACACTGTTCTTCCCCTCGCGTATGCGTACAATTGGCTTGACACATAGATTTGGTACCAATGGTTTAAAATATCATTCAGAGAATTTGCATAGCGCCTCTTCAAGAATTCAACTCAATGTCAAGCAATGTTGAGCATTTCTTAATACTTCTTTTCATGTTTAGATAACGCGTCAACCATAAAGCCATCTTTCCAGCCCCAGCAATCATCAAAGAGAATCAGTTCACTGTCACCAACTTACGAAGATCTTCTTCTTCTTCTTTGTTTCTCTTCCGTCAGGCCGGGGCCGACGATGAGTCCTCAACTTGACGTCTCCAGGTTTCTCTGTTCCTGATTTTTTCTACTGCCTCTCTCGCTTTTCTGTTTAGGTATATAGTCATGTTAAGGTTTCTTGGTCTTTTTTCCAGATGGTGACCAATCCTCTTCTGGCAGGGTAAGGAAGCCGGTGGGCCAGTTTTTTAACGAAGATATTGAAGTACAAAGATATTGAAGTACAAAGAGCAGACGCCAGTGACAACTATTGCGCCTTAATAGACCGACCATCTGCCGCTCAGGAGCCACAAATTTACTGTGAACTACATTCATACGACAAAAAATCATCAAAAAATCATCAACAAAAAAGAAAGCAGAAAATAATGTCAATCAACTGTAAAAACACTACATAACGACTTCAATAAAAATGGACAATAGTTATCAGAATGCGCGATCTTTAACGCTTGGTTCTAATCCTTTCATTATTCATTCTGGAACAAATGAAATAGGACGCAACTTAAAAAAGATATGGCTTAGCTTGCATTTAAGACTTTTTATAGGCCCTACTGAAAAGAAATCGTGATTTGTGACGGAACATATAATATTATCGTATATTTGATGCACACGCAGGGTAGACCTGCCTTACATGGAGAACTTGATTTAACATTGTACTGTGCAGTCAATATTTAACAAAGAATTCCAGAAATAAGAGCAGCAGTTATTCGTTGTTTCGTTACTTATGCTCAAAGTTTATAATTTGCACCTAAAATACCAATTCTTTTCTACCAGTATCGTATTTGGTAATTTCTACAGAGCCGGTGTCTAATGCAAATGAGATCAAGCGATGGCACAGTATGGTAATGGACACTGCTGTACTCTTTGGCTACATTAGTTTAACATGCAGATTTATGAGGAGGAAATTAAATCTATGATAAAAATAAAGTCTAGATAGAGGAACATCGCTGTACCAAGCACAACTAGTAATAATAAGTTAAGCATGCTCATTGCTCAACAATTTTTACTTCAACGATTTTTAATAACTTTTGCAGATTCGTAGTTGGAGTTATAATTAAAATGCAAAATTCTGTTTTTTCTTTAACAAGTTTTGAAAATTCATGAAGTTTGCTAAAAAAAATATTTAACTTAAATGAAAATAACGCTGCGTGAGTAATTTTGAGACATAGCTCAAAATAAAACCTTGTATCCCCTGCAACTTCGTCTTCAGTTTCATTACATGAACATCTTGATTTCTATCTGATATTAACCTGGCGACTGACTGACCACGACTCAGATTCGCATGTCTGTGTGACTTAAGACGCGCGTTGAAAGTGTTCGACTTTTCGTTGTAATAATAAATAATAATACCGGGTACTACTACTAATAATAATAATGCTGATGATGATAATGATAAAAATAATTTTAAAATTAGTAAATATAATAATACCAAATAAAACTAAAACTAAGTAGGCCTAATTATAACAATGATACTAATACTAATAAAAATGGCAAATATAATAATAACCATTGCCGGACCTCACGTAGGCCTACGTTAGGGTCTTAACCCACATTCGACTGGAGCTGGATCCAATGTCAGCGTAATCAATTTCCAAACACTCATGGAGTGATGGTCTTTGAATAAGACGGGTAAGTTATTAATGCGTTACAGTAACCGTTCCGTAGTACCCGTACCCATGGACAATTTGATACTGGAGGCGTTATAGTAAAATATATTGCGTTAAATACTCTTGCCCACTGCATTCATCTGGAGCGATTTGTAGGAAACGGAATTTATACGTTTTTCCACGTGCGCGTTATAATTATGCAGCCTACTATTGCATAGAGATATTTTAACAACGACCTGCAGAACCTATCGAAAGTAAATCCTTCCAGTGCAATTTGTGCCAATTGTGATAAACGTACACACACGTAACTATTCTTTGCTTTGTAAGGAGGTGTCAGATGATTTTGATTGGAACACACGGATGTTTGTAAACAGATGTGATAATTGTTTAATTTTAAAAAGGATGGACAGTTGATATTTTATGGGATTGACTTTGGCGCTGTTAGAACGATCACACGGGTAACAGGCTACACTGCTTGGATTGTGTGAAGGAGATTTTTTTATTGATATGCAGGGAAGTCGAATTTGAACAGTTACTGTGACGAATATAGCTTGCTGTGATATTTCATGGAACGCTTGTTCAAATTAGCGACCACATCACCCAGCAATCTCACACCTTCTATATGCACATTCGTGACCTTCATAGACTTCGCCCAGTACTCTATTACAAGACCGCCTGCAAAATAGCCATATTAATTATTTATTCCAAACTTGACTACTGCAACTCCTTTTTCTACAACATCGACTCTTCTCAAATCAAATGCATATAAACTGTCCCGTGAAGTCACCAAACCCAAGCACCATCACATAACACCAGTTCTCAAATCACTTCATTGGCTAAAAATCCCTCAGCGCATCCATTACAAAATTGCATCTCTTACAAACAACGCCCGTCAAGCCTCTAATCCCTCTTACATTCGCCAGTTATTCACCATCCAACGGCCCAAATCTACTCGTTTCTCATCATATTTCTCCCTATCTCGATCTCCAGTCTCTTCCTCTCTGAAATTTGCTATGGATCCATAGTCATTTTGTAAGGAACTCCCAAAAGATCTTCGCCAGTTTGCTCATCGTTCTATATCGGGTACTATTGTCATCTCTCCTTCCCTTGCCCTCTACTCTGCAGCTTTCCACTGACGACTGAAAACCGAACTCTTTAAGCTATCCCATCCTTTTTATACTCCTGCGCCAGCCCGCAACCAACATCTTCAACAATTTCCACCGTAGCACTGTATCTCATAGGCCTGACCTTCCCGGATTCTGACCTGGCACCGGAATGGACGCTGTTGCGGACTTCATTTGAAATAGCGCCGGTGGATAAGTTGGTCTCCCTGACATGGCTTTTTCTTACGCTGCTACATTTCGAAGATTGCATTAGATGACATGATTAAGTAATACATTTCTGAGCAATATAACATTATACAGCGCAGTACAATGCTTTACTCCAAAATTGTGCTTCATCGTTGACGTGCAATTCTGTCATCCATCATCACATCAATCTTAACACCCACGTTCATATTATTGTCACAAAAGGCCATTATAGCTAGTTGCCATCAAGTGGCACATATATCAGGCCCACTGTGGGCCCTCTGGGAAACCCAATGTTGGAAACCTAAAACATTAAGGACAAGCAGCTGTTTACTCTGGACAATGTGTCTTGGCAGGCTAAACAGATGAAAACGCGATGCTGAATTTACACAGTTATAATACAATTGATACAGTTATACAGCTTATTACAATTTCTTGTTTACAATTACCGAGTTACGTCATAAATATTTGTGTTTAGATGCAAGTCCAGGAAAATTGTTTGCAAATGGTGCACTAGCTCACGCAGCCCTACTAGTTCCCAATACTTCGCTATTCTCAAAGTCATGTCCAATCTTTCCTATTTTCTTCTCTAAGTTCAAGTTCGAGTACGGCTACAGCAGTCTTCTAAGTTTGGAAATTAAGGCCTATGTAAATTTGTATTAGCCTCTCAGACTGAGTAACTTTAGCTTCCTGCTTTGTTTCTGTCACGAATTGACTCAAATTATATATAGGGCCCTTATTAAAATTTTATTAGGCCCCTATATATAATTTGTTAACTTCCTGTATAATAAATAGGCCCATAGCCAATATTATACGCCTAATCTCATGTCCATGTCTCTTATCAAAAAAGGGCGTTCGTTAGATGTAAATATTTAAAATAATAATAATGTAATAATATTAATAAAAATAATAATCTTCGTTTAATATTTTCAAACTGACAGAACGCTGTATGATTACAAATCAGTATGAACGGATGATCACAAGTTATTACCGGAGTCGAATTTTAACTGTATACGGCAGCCTTGCAAGGCGCCCATCACGTCCTACATCTTATTTTCACAAAAGCGCCATCTCGCGAATCGAGTTACGTCATAAATATTTGTGTTTAGATGCAAGTCCAGGAAAATTGTTTGCAAATGGTGCACTAGCTCACGCAGCCCTACTAGTTCCCAATACTTCGCTATTCTCAAAGTCATGTCCAATCTTTCCTATTTTCTTCTCTAAGTTCAAGTTCGAGTACGGCTACAGCAGTCTTCTAAGTTTGGAAATTAAGGCCTATGTAAATTTGTATTAGCCTCTCAGACTGAGTAACTTTAGCTTCCTGCTTTGTTTCTGTCACGAATTGACTCAAATTATATATAGGGCCCTTATTAAAATTTTATTAGGCCCCTATATATAATTTGTTAACTTCCTGTATAATAAATAGGCCCATAGCCAATATTATACGCCTAATCTCATGTCCATGTCTCTTATCAAAAAAGGGCGTTCGTTAGATGTAAATATTTAAAATAATAATAATGTAATAATATTAATAAAAATAATAATCTTCGTTTAATATTTTCAAACTGACAGAACGCTGTATGATTACAAATCAGTATGAACGGATGATCACAAGTTATTACCGGAGTCGAATTTTAACTGTATACGGCAGCCTTGCAAGGCGCCCATCACGTCCTACATCTTATTTTCACAAAAGCGCCATCTCGCGAATTGATAGGCTGAGTGGACCTTGAGAGGGTTGCGGGAGGCGATCCCGCTACCTACTGCTCTTCACGCCAGTGATGTTACCACTACTCTGTGGACCTAGAATATAATTCGTATTTCTGCATTTACTTGCATCATTCTATTATTCTTTTTCCTATCAAATAATGACTTCTAACCATTAGTCCCACAGATGACCTGCTTATAATTGTCCTCAAGGGTGCTTTCTCTTCCAGCCTTATTCCATAATCGATGCCCGATTTTCACTTTGTACTTCAACCTGAAAGTGAAATTGACCAAGTGTTTGATCAACAAATTTCCTAATAGTTATATTGTGTCATTATTCCGACTGACTACATTAGTTATAGGATTTAGGGTTCATACGCTAAATAAACGCATGACTTACAATTATGATGCGATTAACCGCTGCGTGTCTACATGGACCACTAGATGCTGAATACGAATTGGCGAGGTATCTTGCGCACCCAATATCTAGCTCAGAAAACATTTTAAGCGCATCTTAAGACGCACCTTTTAGATCTGCTACAAAGCCATGATGTGGCGCCTCTTTTAAGTTCTAAAACACGCTATTAAAGTGTTCACACATACACACACACACACACACACACACACACACACACACACACACACACACACACACACACACACACACACACACACACACACACACACACACACACACACACACACCATATTCTGACTTGAATTGGTACAGGCAGAGTTAATCAATCTTTCATACACTTACTTATACAGCCTACATATATATGCATCAAAACATTAATTATAGGATCATTCTAAAACCAAATTAGATGAGTGCATATTTTACTTCATGTTTTGCAACCCATTTGACACAAGGCAACGCTCGTGAATAAACTGGTGCTCTGCGCTCAGCTTTCGAATAGTGCTTCAGAAATTTGCAGTTTACGACTACGATTAATGAATGATTATACAATCAATGAAGCCAATGCGCCAGATTTCGTAGTACTAAGAGAATTCGTTCAGTGATTCGAAGGAAATCTGTGTTAATGCAAATCAGGCTCCGAGACCCTGATGCTTAGTGAAGATCACTAAAGATCTACGCAACCCCATAGACCATGTAATCTGAGCTCCAACAACCATCTAATTGAAGAGGCCATCGTTTAAAATTTTAAGAAGCTTAAGGTTGACACTAAGTCTTGACTGTTCGTCGGGTTTTGAGGCTACATGTTCATATTGTAACGCACGTCATGATGGAAAATGTGCTGCGCCTGGTAACTGGCGGCTGATGAGAAATCTTGGCAATGAAACAATATTCGTAATTAATCTGCTCTAAATGTCTGTGAAATATAATCATCCGGAGAATTCCCCGTTATAAAAGTTTGTTCTGCATAACTGAAATTTTCAGAGAGAAATTAGATTCTAAAAAGATTGCCTGCAAGTTCGTCTGAAATATCAATTGATAGGACATCATTCACTCAATAGATTCAGCAATTCAAAAGGATCATGAGTCATTACATATTATCACTCGTAATGGCTTTTCTAGAGACTTTTAACTGATATTGCAGTGCTATTAATATGCCGTGATGTTATATTGGTTTATAAGCGTAATATTATTTAACTGTAAGGTAGAGAAAAAGTAGAGCTTCTATTTCCCATATAGTTGGACGTGAGAGAGACGTCATTTTCCGTTGTCCGGCCTTTGACCCGGAAATGAACGAATATGAATCACTAACCTAGTACTGTGGTGCGAAGTTATTAATGAGGTAAAAGGAAACTGGCCGAAAGCCACATGCTAATAACACCGCAAACATTACTTGGCATAATTCACGCGTTCATTGAGCCACAGAGTTTAAATACCGAATTGGGTACTGATAATTATGCTGAATTTGTTCGACAAATGCACAGAGTTAATTCCTTCTACTCTGCCTCAGCATCTTCACTGATTCCGAGATGGCAGCAGTTTGTTTTCATTTACTTCTAAGTTTTATCACGTTTACAGGTTAGTAAAGATAGCTCTACTATAGTCATATTATCGCGGAAACCCCTTTTGAGCAGTATTCCGTCTTCCTGTGAAGGGTAATCGTTCAGGCTCTTCCTCTGCAACAATGCACCTTGATCCGGACACGGTCTTTGCCGAAACAGTTACCAGGGTACCATCCGTGACCGGATAAGGTACTATGGGAAGGCCGTTGCTATATTCCAAGTGGGTAAGGCCCCGACGGTCGGACAGGGACTTGATCTGGTTACTGACGGAGCTAAGATCTCGATGAAGACGAAAGAACAATAAATCTTGACAATGCAACTTTTAATCCATTTGAAATGAGACAGAACGAAAAACAACCCTGTTCACAGGATGATCACAGAAATGTAGATCGCTTCACTAACTTTCCTTTCAGAATTCCACAAACTAAAACTCTATCGCAAATGCGTTAATTCGTCACAAAAGATTCTCGTTTACCTTCTGTCACTAAGTTACCAAAAATCCTTGTGCGCAGAACTTAAACTGTCTGACCGCTAAACTTAAACTGACTGCGTGTCGAACTCAAACTGACAAAGCGCAAATAATGCAAAAATGCCGCTGCTAAACACCGCCTCATCTAATCTGCTTTCTTCGCTCAGTGTCCTCAGTGTTTTCTTCGAGTGTGCCGTGTCGCGTGTGTGTAGAACCCAACTGCGTTCGACCTCAAATAGGTAATGTGCGGAGCCTGTGTGGCTCTGGGGCATGGAGGGCTCTAAGCCGGGAGCCTAGGAAGCTCGGGAGCCTAGGAAGCTCGGGAGCCCAGGAAGCTCTGGAGCCTAGGAAGCTCGGGAGCCTAGGAGGCTCGGGAGCCCGTATGGCTCGTACATCAACTCGCCGCGTATTACACGGGGAAGGGACCCCCTTTTCCGTGACAATATTAGGAAAATTATAATGGTTTATAAGCGTAATCGTAATCGCGAACTTCATGAGTCTAAAGCGCAATTGTAAGGCTAAGCTCATGGCACCAGCTTATTCATAAGCGCTGTGTCGTGTCAGAGGGTTTGCCTAGTGATGTCAAGGAATAGACCCGAGTCCGAATGCCAGCGAATAGTAACAGGCTATTGAGAACATTTCTAAGCATTCAGTCCTCTTCCGCCAAGAAGGTGATAAATTAATAGGCTATTACGCGTTGTTGTGCTTCTCCCGAGTTCCTTAATTTCTTTCTCCTGAGGGTAGGTGGTCAGTCCGCTCCCTCACCAACTGATCCTCCCGCTGCCTATGTACGGTCAGTTTACTCGTTTAATAGATGAGCTCGCTAAGTGCGCTAGTGCAGCCTAAATCTTGAAACATACCTGATCATCTGGCTTGGATTTGAAGCCTCGACCTTTCGATTGATAGTTCGGCATGCAATCCACATACCTCCTTCGCAGTGCAGCTACGGGAAGTACGTTTCTTTGCGTGCGGCAAGAATATCAATTCACAGCGTTTCAAGCTAGTAGTTAATTTTGAATTGAAATCGCACATTGGTTTGTATAGTGCCTCTTCAAACAAATTTTCAGACACTCTCGACCCATAGCTAAAAACCACGTTTAAAAAAGCTGATTTACAAGCGATCATTGAATGGAGGCAAACAGACCGGCAAGTTATTCCAGAAAGCCATGTTATGCAAGACTTAGATTATTCAGTCCAAAATGGAACGCAACAATGGAACGCTTCTATTCTGCGCCGTGGAACCTCGCAGCGGTACTCTTTCCGCATGAAGTTGGAAATAATACCCAAAACCTAATACCACCATACAATCAAGTTAAATGTGTTTTTTCACAGGATTGACTTTTCGTGGATCGGCGGCTGCCTTCAAAACCGTCCCGCAAAATGAAATCGCGCTGCACGGCAACAAAGTTGAATTTCAATGCAGTACAGATTCATCGGAACCTCTCGTCTGGTCCGTTACATATGCAGATGAAACGAAATCTCAGGCACTTTCTGCTCGAGGAAATTTAACTTCTTTTTGCGAAGTATGGTGTAGAATCGACACAAGCATCCGTGGACAATATAATCTCTTAATCGAACGCGTTACTCTTCATCATGCTGGGAACTACAAATGCTCCGTAGGATTACTTGGACCAGAGGTCGAAACAGAGCTTGCAGTTATTAGTAAGTTCATGATATCCCTGTTAATTTTGCTAGACATAAATCGAAACTGGTTGTGTGTTGCCTACAGAGCAATGATTTCTAATGTGCTACTTAGATTAGAGTAGCATTATAAACTGCCATTGTAGCTCTATCAAGGCCCACACGCAATTGATCATCTTACTGCTGATCTATCTTGTTTTACTCCGGATGTAGCAATATTAGTTGAAAGTTGGTTAAAACCACACCATGACGATGCCACCTTTGACATCGCAAGTTACACTTTATTTCGACGAGACAGAGTGAATCGTAGAGGTGGGGGCATTGCCATGTACTGCAGGACAGCCTTCAAACCAACCGTGTTTGTACCATCTACTCCATACGGACCTGATATTGAACTTTTATGGATTTATGTCAAATTGACCACAAGGGATTTCTTCATTGGTGGACTATACCATCCTCCTAAACCCTTATACGATATCTGCACCCTCATCTCAATTCTTGAAGAAACACTCGACGAGATATCTTTACACAACAATAGTCCTACCATTCTTCTCGCCGGTGACTTCAACCGTCTCCCATTCAAACTTCTCCACCAAATCGGCCTCCACGCTGTATTCGATGGTCCCTCTCATGAGGGCCACCCTCTTGATCGTGTTTACAGTTCAGAACGTTTGGGTTGTAAAAGCTCAGCCATTAAATCATCAGTAAAAACTCGTCATTCTGCTGTCTTAGTGACCAACCTGGACCGTGTTGCGACTACACCTGCTGATCGTCGTGTATGCGATTTGCGTCTCCGTACCCCAGAAAAAATGTCTCAGATGCAGATGTATCTAGCAGATCTCAACTGGAGCTACATGTACGAACGCGTAACAACTCAAGATTCCTTCGACGAATTCTATTCTACCATACGATCTGCTACTGATCATATCTTTCCTATCAAAAGGATTACCATTAAAGATCGTGACCCTTCGTATATGACTCCGTTTCTTAAATATCTACTGCGAAAGCGCAACAGACTATTTCAACGGAACCACCTTGAGGCTGCTGCAGCCATTGCTGACCGAGTAAATCGCATCATTATTAATAGTAATGTCGCCACTTTTGATGGTTTGTGCCGTGGATCAAAGAAACTTTGGTCTGAGGTTAAACGCCTACGAAATGGGCGTGTCGCTGAGAGTAATTTAACAAATAACAATATTAACTCTGAAACACTTAACCAACACTATAGTGACATCTCAACAGATGACCAGTACCAGTTACCTAGGATGTTATTGTCAGCCCATGAGTTCGAACCCAACCCACGTAAATTTGGTGTTATTAGCATTTACACCTCTCTTTCTTCTGTTCGCGGTTGTTCAACTGGTCCTGATGGTATTCCTGTATGGCTTCTGTCAAATATGGCCCACCTCCTTGCTGAACCCATAATGCATTTGTATAATCTCTCGATAAGCAATTCCACAGTCCCCGATCAATGGAGGTCCAGCTCTATCACCCCAATCCCCAAGGTTCCATGTCCAATCACTGAAGCCGATTATCGGCCAATTTCAATCACTCCGGTTCTATGTAGAATACTTGAGAAATTGGTTGTGCGCCATTATCTTTACCCCATTCTCACTAACCCTGCTGAGAACCGTTCGTTTGCTGATCAATTTGCTTTCAGACCATCCGGATCCACTTCTGCTGCTTTAATTACTATTTCTGACTTCATACTTAACTCGCTCAATTCAGAACCGTATGTCCGCCTCGTTGCCTTAGACTTTTCTAAGGCTTTTGATACTGTCAGACACTCTTTCCTGGCCGACCAACTGGCCCTCTTACCCATCCCCATCAATATTCATAATTGGATCCTTTCCCTCCTCAGTAACCGCAGCCATTGCACTAAGTTCCATGGTATCACATCGACCCTGGCCAGAATTAATGCAAGTATCATACAGGGCTCCGGCATGGGTCCTACCAATTTTGTTGTAGCCATGTCAGGTTTAAAACCTCTCTACCACTTTAATCGCATCTTCAAATATGCAGACGACTGCTATCTTCTCATACTAGCTTCTAATATCTCCACCACTGTTGCAGAACTTGATCACATAAATGCCTGGGCCCAGAGATGCAATCTTCATCTCAACCATTCTAAATCCAGCGACATTATCTTCACCAAGCCCAAGACGATCCTTAAATCCAATCCACCACCTATATGCGGAATCCCAGGGTCTCTTCAATAAAAATATTAGGAATTGAAATAACCGATAAGTTTGGATTCTCTCCCTATATCCAAAAACTAAGCATAAAGGCTAAACAATCCCTTTACGCTCATCGTATCTTAGTTTCTCATGGGCTCTCGGGCCCCAGGCTTCATGATGTAATACGGGCTACCACTGTCAACCGTATGCTGTACTGTTCCCAGGTATGGTTAGGCTTTGCTAACAAGCAGGAACTTGATCATTTGGGCGCAATTATCAGTAAGTTGGTTCATCTCGGCTACCTCCCTCCTTCTTTTCCTACTTTTGATGAACTTTGCAAAAAAGCTGATCGTGATCTCTTTAAGAACATTCTCAAAAACCCTAGTCACCTCCTCCACGACCTTCTACCTCCTGTTCATAAGACCGGGTATGATTTGCGCCCACGTTCTCATAATCTGGTTCTCCCTAGATTTGACTCCCTACCCGACGAGGTTTCCTGGGTAGAATGCTGTACAGCTAGGCTCTGTTGCTATTATTTTCATTTATAATTTAACGTCATTATTACTGTTATATTTTTCTTTCCTCTTTGTGTATAATTGTATGTAAAGCGCTGTGCGTTTGCTAGCGTTTAATAAAGAATATACTTACTTACTTACTTACTTAGAATCACAACAAAAGGACATATAAAACGTACGTGTTATATTCAACGAATCAACATTCGTCTATTAATAATTCGGACTTTATTTTTGTACAATATCAGTAGGTCTTATAATTATCCACTAAATTCAAATTCAAATTCGAAATCTTTTTATTGCATCCGAGTAACAATTCATAATACAATTTTTTTGTATAGTCAACGGAAAGTAAAAGGAAGAGCCCAAACACAAGATTAATGGCTGGATGCTCAGTGGATAATAAGAATGCATTTATTTCCATGGTAATTTAATCTATATCCTACATTTCATTCTAGTCGTACAATGAGGTACGACACAAAAAGGGTGAAGTAATCATCTTAACTAAACTTATCTAATCTTAACTAAGGCTCTTGGTTAGTACGGGGGCCAATAAGCGGTCACAATCG
The DNA here is from genome assembly GCA_963556255.1 of Allolobophora icterica. NCBI lineage: Eukaryota > Metazoa > Annelida > Clitellata > Crassiclitellata > Lumbricidae > Allolobophora > Allolobophora icterica. Next base: position 21,623,119 of record OY744610.1, read on the forward strand.
GACCGAGGGAGGTCCTCCGTGCCACAACCACCTCTCTCTCTCAGCGGAAGGGGAAAGGAGAGACTAGAACATCAGCAGGTCTATAAGGCAATAGGCACCACAGAATTTATCTGGACACTACAGAGTTTGTAGATCAAATTGAGTCGAATCGGCTTTAACTAAAAAACTTCTAAGCTTCCTTTTGAAGGAATAGAGGTTGGCTGATTGACGAATCTCAAGAGGAATTAAATTCCATAATCTGAGACCCGATGACTTAATGGAGAAATCCCTTAAGTTGGTTCTTGTCCTGTCTGCTCGGTAGGTATTAACGTTTCTCGTGATGTAAGTGTATGCCTGAGGTGAAGTATTCCATGAACGAGGAGGGAAGTAATTTATGGTGTGCCGAGATTTAACCACACGACAGATAATCACGCGACACTTAACCACAGACACTTAAACACACGACAGATAAACACATGGACAGATAATCACACGACAGATAAACACATGGACAGATAATCACACGACAGATAAACACATGGACAGATAATCACACGACAGATAAACACATGGACAGATAATCACACGACAGATAAACACATGGACAGATAATCACGCGACACTTAAACATATTAACGCGAGAATTTTAAAACACAATATAGGATATAATGAATATTTTTCCAAATCGGTTAAAAACAAATTAATAAATCTTGATAATCTGTCTAAAAAACTCAAACATTTAAAAAGATAAAAATCATTAACGTTCAAAATTCCCCTTTAATTATTCGACTAAAAGTAATTGATGAGGGGGACTCTGCCATGTACCCCATTCATCTATCTGTCTTTCTATCTGTTCATAATGAATATTTTTCCAAATCGGTTAAAAACAAATTAATGAATCTTGATAATCTGTCTAAAAAACACAAACATTTAAAAAGATAAAAATCATTAACGTTCAAAATTCCCCTTTAGTTATTCGACTAAAAGTAATTGATGAGGGGGACCCTGCCATGTACCCCATTCATCTATCTGTCTTTCTATCTGTTCATCACGGTTTATGCAACTATTGGTGAGACAGATGAGCCATTGCTTGCAAAAACTGCAGAACGTTTGCCGCTAAATACAGACTAACCTACACGGTTCTTCAAATCACGATTCTTCTTCCTTGGTGGTTGATCCACTCCAGATATTCCCTGTAGAAAAGTAGCCTTCTGCTTCTGAATATTCTTCTAGATTCCATCCAAGAAGTTCCAGAGAGTAGGATGATGACACTGGAACAAGGACTGGAGGCCATAGTGCCAACCCTCTACTGAGTTTGTTGTTCGGGCAATTCCGTCAACTGCAGCTTGATGTTGATTCCAACGTTGGATTGAGAATAAACTTGATCCGTAATTCCTGTTTCGTCCAGCCAGTCTTCGTCCACGGATGTAAGTGTGCTCGAAATAGGACAGAAGCTCCGGCATTCGCTCGTGTACCTCACCAATGTCATCTGCAAGAAGCTCAAAGGCTTCCATGACGTCATCTTCAGGAACAAGCGCCAATGCAGCTAAACATCGGACTGCTCCGCGAACAACGTTGTCAGTTTCATAGGCCTGTTTCATCCCAACTTCATTAAATTTTCTCAGCACGCTTTGACAGAGGTGAAAATAGCAGCCAGAGATGGCTGCATTAGGATATACTGCCTGAAATGCACTAAAGTCGTAGTCTAAGAAGGACAGGCACATTGAATGACCAGTCGGGCACTGCACACAGTGGTGCACAAACTTTGTTTGTAACAGTTAATACAATGAATACCTATGATTATCTGTCCATGTGTCTATCTGTCGTGTGATTATCTGTCCATGTGTTTATCTGTCCCCGTGATTACCTGTCGTATGTTTAAATGTCGCTGGGCTTAAGTGTCCCTGTGTTTATCTGTCGTGTGTTTAAGTGTCTGTGTTTAAGTGTCGCGTGATTATCTGTCGTGTGTTTAAATGTCATGGAACCGTAATTTATGCTCATATCGGTAAAAGAATTCGCCCACCTGCGTAGTTCTTATTTGCTCTAATTTCAGCAAGTTAAGTTCTTCATAGATAGGGCTAATGTGTGCATTTCTGCAAGCCCCAGCTACTACCCTAACAACTTTCTTTTGTAAAATCACTAGTTTATGTAATCTGGATTGATAATTCGAGGCCCAGATTATATCCAGTCTAGTGCTAAAGTACCGGTATACATCTTTTACGGTTTAACAATACTAGAGTGATGCGTGGTAAAAGAATATTACAATTGCAGGCCTGCCACAATACAGAAAATAAAAAAAAGGCCTAATAGGCATAGGCTAACAACATAGTCTCAACTGATTAGTCACAGGTTTTGCAGTTTACATATTGTAACAAAACTAGCTGACATTTAGAGAGTTAAACGCAGTGCTTTTTTCAGCCGGATCGCGCAGGAACTGCCTTTTTTCAGCTACTAAAAGTAATTTATTTATTTTAATAATAAAAACACTAATTTAGTTTTTTTAAATTTTATTTCAGTGTTGTGAACTGTTTTCAGTGTTTATTGAGACATCTCCCAACCCCAGTTCCGTTTTTCTCTGAATTTTAGTCCTTCCATAATTGTTCAGTTCTGCAGCCTATTGTTCAGTTCCGAAACCTTTTCTAGAACAAAAAGCACTGATTAAAAGCAACAACGCATTGACAATGACAATCAATATCGTTCAATTGCTATGACATTTACACATATACTTTGCGAGCCTTTTGGCTTGCAAATTCATCAATTACGTCGTAGTATGTAACTGTCAATATATTATATGATGTGATATATTCGTATAAATTAGAATCAGGATGACACACCGCATTCTGGTACAATATCGCTAGTTCGGTCTAGAATAATTATTGTCAAACTAACAAGTTTGTCTTCCGACAATGTCGTTCTCAGTCTGTTTTAATCAATTTGAGTTTTGAAAACGAACGTTCACTCCTGCAGTTTGCCACCACCAGAGCAAGATATATTCTCAGTGCGTGCTATCTCAACATTTAGAAAGGTGTTTTGAGTCTCTTATTTGTGATTAACCGGTAAAGGACCACTTCTGAGGACGACCCAAAGTTATACCGGGCCTTGTCAGGGTAGGACACCTGAAGGTCTTGGGTGTCACGATGACAGAACAATTTAACTTTGACTTGCATGTAAACAATATTATCATAAAAACCAGGCAGTCGCCTCCGCGTCCTAAAAGGACATGGATTATTGGGCCAATCACTGAGTGATGTGGTAAGTGCAACCACAGTTTCACGGTTTTTGTTTTCGGCACCGGCGTGGTGAAGCTACATGGGAGGAATGGGACGTACACGTCTTCAAACAACAATGCGAAGATTGATCCGGTCTCGATATTTACCGGAATCCTATCTTACTTTCGAGCAACTCTGCCAGAAAGCTGATTCTAACCTTTTCTCGGCCATCATAACCAACCAACATATGTTCTGCATCAGTTATTACCTCCAGAGAAAACTGTTGTATACTCACTGCGCCCCAGGGCACACAGTAGAATTATACCTAATGCTGACTCTTTAGCTCGTAAAACCTTTGTCATTCGAATGTTATATGCTTAAATTAATTTTATAAACTATATAGACCAAAATGCGGTTAGCAGTTGGTTTTGAATACAGGATATACTTACATATTTACTTTTTTCATTTGTCTGTTCATGAGCAAATGACTTTGTTAGGTCAGCAAACTGAATCATTTCGTTTGCAGTGCATGTTTCTACGTCAGTACGTGAGAACAAGTTGAGCAGTAAAATTTCTGATCTAATCAGTCGTCAACGTAGGCCTATCCAAATTTCTGTTGTGTTCATGTAGGCCTATTTGTGTATATTAAATGAGTAGTCTCGAATAATTTGTTCTGAGCTTTTAAAAACTATTTTCGATTTCACAAATAACAATAATTATAAAATATTTTAAAAATTTTCATTTTCATGTGTGGGGCCCCTCAAGTGTGAACTTTTGCATATTGGGCCCAAACATGTTGAACATGCGGGCGGAGATTGCGGACGAGATTGTCTCTTCGCGTCACTCTCTATTGGGAGCGTTAAAGAGTGCTTGGGGTCCGGTGTGAACACGAACGTAGCAATCTAATGACATTATACACCATTATACATTTTATCCCAGGGCCTATCCTTTGCAGAGCTATGAACAATAGAGGGAAACTGGTCTTAAGGTCGAGTGTCATTATACGGACGATCGCCAATTCAACTACTAACGAGGCTTTGATTTGTCTTACATTTATTCTACCTTCCAGCGTCATATGAACAAAACCATCACCTACAAAAGCGGTTGTTTGAGTTATGTCAGTCTGTGCCACCTTTTCATCCTTTTCAACCTAACTATGTTTCATAAACGGCTATGAAAAAGTAAAATATCTAGTGTGTCATATGCAAAAATAGTGTGGGAATACGATATGATTTCAGATTCTGAACCGTTATGTCGTCCATTTGGCATTACTACGATAGTAGAAACTGAACATCTGGTTATAGAGTGTCGGCTAAGGTTTGCTGGCGAAGTCGATTATGTTACAGAGTGGTTTAAAAATGGAAGTGTCATCGAAACAAAAATGGTTCACACTTTCATTGCCAGGCGGCGCAATTGGCCAATTATTAACTCAACGTTGAGACAACAAGTTAATTCCAGCGACAATGGCGCGGAAATAATTTTCAAGACGACATTTGGACAAAGAAACAATTCACGTAAAATAGTTGTCACTCAGAATTTCACTGTATCAGTATTATGTGAGTAATATTGCGTATTATTCAATGCTGAATAAATGGGCCTAAAGATTATAATTTTTCTTTTACTTTTAATAAGTCCCAAAATGTGCAAGTGGAAGAGAAGTTAAGTTTTAAAAAGTCTCAGAGTCGTTGAGAATTTGAAACTGCGCAATATGAATATTCAGATACATTCATGCATATTATTGGCCCACGTAGTAGGCCTACACAGCGCTCATGAATAATATGGAAACCTACGCTTAGCTTTATAGTAGCGCTTAAGAGCTGTTTATAATTACAATTACGCCTACGATTACTTAGACTAAAATTCTTTAGGTTGGTTTCACTTTAACGGTCATCGACTGGTGCTTTGCGCAGAGGCGCATTTACAGAAAACGTGTTTCTAGGCGCAAACGTTTTATGGGCCCTTCTGAACTTGTAGACTGTACAAAAATTAATTCTTAGCCTAATGAAGAAAACAATAATAATAAATTACAAGTATATGTAAATGCTAAACTGTAAACAAATATAAAAATAGGTTATATTTAAAATAATCAAAATTCCCAAATGTTATTTTTTGTAATTGAAACAAAATTTTCATTCGCTTGGGCCCCCGAGATTTGGGGGCCCTAGGGGCGCGCCTAGTCAGTGCACCTATGCGTAAACGCGCCTCTGGCTTAGCGCATCATCATATTAATATTTTCTTCATCTTATTTTTTTATTCTAATAAGACTTGGCGCCTTACATAAAAGTCTACTAATTGCTCGTATTATCAAAGAACTGTACGCATTAATCTTGTTTATTGCCTGAATGAAACTTGCTTTAGATGGACCAAAGAACCTGATAATCGAGCCGATGTTTGTCACCTTCGACGTTGGAGATAGTCTTGTGTGTTCGGCTGATGGCAATCCGACTCCAAGCTACGAATGGACGCAGATTGGAAATGATACAGAAACGGAGGAAACAATTCATGGACCTCTTCTTATCATTGACGAAACTACGATATCAGATGTACAGCTGCACTTCCAATGCACAGCTAGAAATAACCTGTCAGGCGAAATTAGGAGCATTTCAGAAAGTGTCGCATTTACTGTCACAGGTCTGTATTCAATAGGCCTTTTTCAACTTTCTACTAGTTTTGACTGTTGCTGATTAATGTATTTCTGTTTGAATTTTTGCAGCGCTACATGTACATAGTAGTTGTGGCTCTTGAAAAGACTAGCCATGCATTAAGAATATACTGAATTAGTTCTATTGCTTTATCAAGTATACGAATCACCTACACATATCTGTAGCTTGAGTTCTGGTTGTTGCTTCGGCGAAGAAGTATTAAGGAAATACAGCACGATACAAGTAGTTACAGGAAATCCTATAAGCGTACCTTGAACTTCTATCTGTTATAATTCAATAACATGGCTAATTTTTTATTTTATTAATTTGTCAGAAGAACTTACAAGTCTTATAAATTCGCCCATAAGAAACGTCTATATATGATGTTGTCGATCGACTGCAGTGTGAAATATGAATACGCTGCGATCAAATCATTACAGGGTACCTTTATCATCGCACTTTGAACTTCTATCGCTGTTATTCTTCTATGGCCTGTCATACTTTTGTGTATTAATTTGTCCGTCTTCTCAGTGAAGCTAACAATCACACCCAAGAAACGCGTCTATGAGGTTGGCGATCGTCTTGAGTGCATGGCTAATGGCAATCCAACTTCCAACTACGAATGGACGGAGCTACAGACAGGTCGAGTCATAAATGGAAGTGTTCTTACCATAGACGACTACATGAGGTCGGATCAGAATCACAGTTTCCGATGTACAGCATACAACACGGTGGCTGGATTTAGGAAAGAGTTATCGGATACGATCAGTTTCACGGTAGCAGGTACAGATTGCAGCAGAAGAGCGAATTTTATTAACCGATTCGTTCTTTTTCCTTCTTTCTCAATTATTTTTTTATTTCTTAAGATAATATTCACCTGATCCAAACATGATCTCGAGCCTAAATCAAATGTCTGGAGTGAATAAAAATTCTGGAACAGCTAAAATTCGTCAAGTTCCGGCTGAAGCCTCGAATGATAATTGTAAGACGTTCGAAGAGGCACATTATGGTAAAACACGGCTTATAATATAAAGAAACAATGTTCCAAAGCATTTAAAATAATGTAGACTATTCATTAGTTTATTAACGACTCTTTCTTTTTCTATCTATTTGCTTCATTCGTTCCTTCGTCCATTCATTCTTTCCTTTCACTATTTTTAAACCAATTGCAAAATGAAATACAGCCTAGTACAAAATGCAGTAACATCTCGGAGGAGTTTCCTTTAGAGTGGCGCCATGTAATTTGCTAAATTACACTTTCAAAATTGCTACACATTTATGCACTGCTTTCTATAATGGTAACAAAGGCACATTTTAAAAAGTGAGTCTATATTACACAGATACTCCAGGCAGGCCACTCAGTATGTCATAAAGCATAATTAAATTGCGTAACATTGTTGATTTATCCAGCTTTACCACTGGAAATGAAGATTTTAATTGTGACAGTGGGAACCGTTGGATCATTCGTGTCGTGTTGCATCATAGTCTCTGTTTGCCTTTGCCTCAAGGCTCATCGCAAAAGTACGATATTTTTTGATCTTATCAACCTAACCAAGCGATTGGTCAGTCCTTAGAAAATCAAAGCAACTACGCTGGACTAATGGACAGAGAATCATGACACCTCACGACTGTAAACGTTTGACTGAGTTGAAGTAAACATGTAGCTCCGAATTTTTATAAAATGCAAGCGCGTGAAAACGAAAGTGACATTGCCTGAATATTTGTGCAGAGGCGGAGAGAGAAAGACTAGGATGGAGGGAGAAAGAAAAGGGAGAAGAAAGTGAGGGAAACAGATAGTGAGGGAGGTTAGATGAGGAGTGAAGGAAGAGAAAGAGAAACAAGAAGAGAGGGGAAGAACGCAGAGTAAAAAGAGAGAGACATGGGGAAATGTAGGCAAGCGGGGAAGAGAGGTAGAAAATGACGAGAGGCGGCAGGGAGAAATGAGGAGAGGAGCGGGTTGGAGAGCATGAAGGTAAGGTAGGCTGGATGGAAAGAAAGGAATAAAGAGATATGTAAGCATAGCAAACGAGAGCAAAAGAAAGTCTCACCAGAATTCATATTGTGCAAAACTAGAGCGCCCATGATCAGCTATATATTTGCAATTCACTCTGGACAGAGTAAAAGTCTAGGATATAGAGCTAAAGCGATGTCAGCCTTTTGCAGCATTCAAATAGGACTAACCTAATTTTATAAGCATAGAAACTATTCAAAGTCAATTTATCTAGTGTTACCTTTTTTCTTATTCTCATGTGTGCACAGCAAAATTAAAGCGCCGTGAAAACTTGCGTAAGTCAGATCTTCATCATCAACCACAGCAAGAGACCATTGGAGTACATCAGCCATCACAACCTAACCATGCTATTGGCCAGTCCTTAGAAAATCAAAGCAACTACGCTGGACTAATGGACAGAGAATCAACTGTTGAACGGCACGAAGTTTACAGTCAGTTGCACATCTATGGCAATGCAAGTGCTCATACTGAATATTATGTAAACCAAAGAGACATTCAATTGGAGCAACATTTACCAGGATACGTCGACCTTAATTCAATTGATCAATGCCCGCTCCACCCATGCTGCGAAGATGCACTTTATTCCACTGTGACACAACTGTAGGATCAAAGAGCAATTCTTTAGATCAACTTGTGAATGACACAAAAATTGAACTCTTGTGAATTTCAGAGTTAGCTATTCCTACAGCAGCAGCATCTATACAGAAAGTTCACTAGTCAAAGCAGGTCAACATAACATGAACAGACAGTGTTCCAAAGCGAGTATTCATTGTTTTTTTTAACGACTTATGACTTCAGGTTTAGATTTTTGCAGCAACGGACGCCAATGCGCAAACAATAATTAACTGATTCATTAACAAAAGTATTTTATATATGAAGCAAATATAGTCTACAGTTAAGAATTTAGACTGTCTGTTCATAAAAATCGGCAACAATTATCTTTATATTAATCTCGTAGAGATTTATCTCGTTTTTATTTATTCTGCAGCACGAATTTGCCTGTGGTGTGCTTTCTCATTAATCTAATGCAATTTACTTACTTACTCGTATAATAAAATTGTGAGCAGTAATACTGGCTTTACTCTAATTGCTTTACTCTACCTGGATTGGATTGCGAATCTTTCTAGATTATCTCGCATTAAATATTTGTGTTATTTGAACGAATATTTAATTTATTTTAAATCGACGTGATCTATTCTAATTAATGTACTCCAGTTCAGTCTAGTCCAGTCCAACCCAATCTAAGCTAAATTTATCTGACCAGATCTGTTCTCATCGATCTGATCTGATATAATCTAACTTTAGTAGGCCCCTATATCGAACGACTTAGGCCTATACATCGCCGTTATCATCATGCAATCTATCATTATCTAATCTGGTTTTGCTTGATCTGATCGTATTTGATTTAACCTGGTCTAATCTACTATAAGCGCATCGAATTACTTAAACATCGCAGTTGTCATATTACACACAGCTTCAGTCAAGGACTTTGCATTTCAGCGGAATAAAAGGTGCAACGAATACCAAAGTGTTGGACTAATTCTACAGCTATTCGCGTAGGACTCGTAATTCCGTGGATTTCTTTGATTTTGTGTCCCTCGGCTGTTACAGTCATATTTTTTATAGGTATGGAGGTACGGAATGTATCAAAATGTTCGTATTAAACTGTAGAACAAAATCCGGTATCTTTTACAGATTGGATTTAATCTGTTCGTTTTAAATTTCATTTAACGCTATACAAACACGTCAAATCTCATTACAGTCCCGCGTCCCGATTCCAATATTTCGTTTTTGGAGGTTTATAGAAATTATAAGCTCTTGAGCAGCTACACCAGTGATGCATTTTATTAAAACTATGAGTGTCCTCTTTCATCTGCTTACGAATTGTCTAATTCGGAGGCTTATTTTAAGCATAGCGCGGCAAACAATCTTGTCCCTCAGGTCACACCTCAATACAGTCACGCGTGCATTCCGATATGAATCTCGATCCACTTCTAGACGCATCCTACTGGAAACGGCTCGCAACACTGCAGGTACGAACTATAAATAAAAATAAACAATAATTTTCCTAAACATGTGCCGTTAATGACATGAATAATGAAAATTTACGTGAAAAACTATCAATCCGACTTTCGTGTCTCATTACAGTCATCATCTGTTATTTCTAAAGTTTAACTAACACGTGTATAATAACGCTCTAACGTTTGAATGAAGCATGTGGTCTGAGTAAGAAATAGCTGTTTGCGCTTCGTTAGCCCTCATAACATTCGGTGCATATCCATACATAGTGCAGTTCTCTCATTACAGTCACGTCTCATTACGGTCACATTTAAAATATCAAGCTATTATTTCTCATTCATGTCACACTGCATTCTAATTTCAGTCACATTCAATACTATACCATGTCTCATTTATGTCTCATTTTTTATCATTACAGTCACACAGTCTCATTGCTGTCACAATTCTCATTACTGTCACAGTCGTTAAAAAACTCAATTGTAAACTAATCAGCATGCAGATTGAGCTAATTAGTGGTCACAATAATAGTGATTTACAGGTTAACAATTTGGAGTGCCAGGTAAACAGCTAGTTTGTCTCACCTGCCTTCACTTGTCTAATTCGGAAATAAATAAACTAAATATTTACATGACTTACCATAGGCTAAATATGTAAATTACATGTAACAGTAAACTTAGAGTCTTTTACAGATTACTCAGTAAGCAGAATATCACATGGTCAGAATTCAACTGTTATATGATATAATAATTACTTTCTAATTGTAAAATCATGAGATCACAGCTGCCCAACAGGTGTGACAGCAGGCCATAACGATAAAATTTTCATGTAGGCCTATGTTGCATAAATCACATTGTAAAAAAGTTTTCGCAAGACGTCGTGCAGGGAAACTCAAAAATTGATATTCTAAATGCATCGTAGATCAAGAAAATATTTGGTTTAATGCATTTATATACATTTCATTTTGAACATTTTCTAAATCCGAAATCCAAAGAATCCACGAAATTACCAATGTTACCAACTTATTATAAACTAGGATTTAGTTAGGGTAGACAAAATAACATAAACTATGACTTTGGTGGTCTTTTCAAAGCGTCACGAACATTGGCTTTTGTAAAATATTTGCAATATCCAGGGGTCATTTGCCCTCCCCTTGCCCCCTCCGAACGCCCATTCTTGACTTACTTCCTACCTCCAAGCATTTAAAACATTTTGTATTCGCCTCTAGCGTTTAATCTTTGATCTTATACCTGCTACTTGTAATCAATCGCCTCCGTTGTCAGCGTAGCAGTTAGGAAAAATAATCTAGCATAGAAGTCAATCAGATCGGTCAGTTTAAATTAGTATAAGCTTATGTAAGAAATAAATAAAAACATTGGAAAATCATAGATCGATGCTTGGTCGATGCGCACACGTGCCTCTGTGGTATTGGTGTAAGCTGAGGTATAAACGGTAAGCTATTATTTTTATTATCAATCGTCAGACTATCAAGGGAGCTCGCTTTGATTTTTTTATAGCGCAAGTTTTTTAAATAAAGTTAACTAGCTGAGAAAACGGATTCATGAGGTCAATATAGGCTTAAAACGAATGTTTACGAGATTGTTTAATAATTCAGCACAGTGAGGCCTGTAGGTCGTCATATTAGGCTTACAGGCCTGCGTATTGATGCAACACGTTGTACATATGGGACAAGCAACATCCGGCTTGACCTAGGCCAGCAAGTCAAGCATAGGATAAGTCTTCACTTTGAGCTACTATTCCGGAGTTTTATGAACTGAAGATGTATTTAGTTACTGCTAAATGCTTAGCAAAGGCATTGTTAATTTGTGAGTATTGTTTGTTTCAAACATATAGGCCTAATTATTGTACAACTAGGAGTTTCAACGATTCAATAGTCATCTCGTAGCTTTTTGTCATTCTGCTTTTATGCTCTCACTGGATGTGATACATTAATTTGATACATGCAGTGCATTCGATATATTTTCATAGGTGCTTTCAATCGGTTCTTAAATGCCCAGGAGAGATATTTTTATTTGCTTATCTGTTTTGTTCTGTTCTAATCTGAAGTTGATAAAAATCAAAATTCCAACTTGCGCTGTAGCAATCGATCCAAAAAGATAGAAGTTTTCTCTACTGAGTCAACGCGTTCAGAACCTAATGGCTTTATAACAATTTACTGACAAGTTTGATCTAGGGCAAATTACAGTTATCCTGTGCCATAGTTTGGTTTAGAGATTGCTTACATTTTAGCATTATTTTAATTAGTTAAATGTAAAATAAATGGTTTGGTCAAATAACCTTATTTATTGTGTTGAAGTTTAGTGTATAGTTTCTTTACACGTAGGCCATCCGATCTAAAAGCCCAAGTAAAGTTTACTAAACAAACTGTTTATAATTACACCTACCAGAAAACATAGCGCTGTCAGTACCTAAGGGTAAGCTGTTAGTTTGGTTGTATTCGTGCATGACGCGTTAATTGTCTTTATTAAACTGTTTAATCGTGTTTCAGTTGTCTTGTCAATATCTTCATGCGTTGCGTCATTGTGGACTTTTCCGAGAAGTTCAGTCGCAGTAATCGGAGACAGAGTAGAACTGAAATGCAGTTCAAATCCGGACAAACAAGTGATTTGGGGATTTACTCCATGGAATGCGTCAAAGAATACAGACATTTATAACGGTGTTAATATAAGTGTACCGTTCAAATCAAGGTATAAGATTGATTACAGGTTCAACGGACAACATAATCTGATCATTGACTCTGTTGATTTGGATCACGCAGGAAAATACGTATGTGCTGCAGTCATCACTGGCAACACAGCTGTAGCGTATTTAACAGTTCTTGGTATGTATGTCGTTGTAATGATCTCCCAAACCACACAATGATTCCCAGCTACACAACATGCTATAAGATGTTATAGTGTAGAGAAGAATCTATTCAGATTATATAATGTAGGATAGTAGAGCTACATAAATGTAACTTAATTAAAATGCCAGCAGCTAAGCCAGCATTGTAGGGATTAATTAATATTAGATAGAGGGGTTCATCATATCTACGCAAAGGACAGCAGACGATGTGGACTCACCCCATTGGTCAGGACGAACAGCTGATCAAAACCGTTATGGCGAAGCGGCTGACGACTCGGTAACCAAGCAACCGTGGTGACGTGGCGTGGAGATACGGCAGTTCGATTTTTGATTTCAACTGAACAAGACGTTCTAGAAATCTTGAGTGGATCGACTCGGTGGATGTTGGACTATGTCGATGAGAGGGCATCGTTAGTCAATATGATCGGTTTTGCGAAACGATCGATGCAGTTGAGTTTATAAGTCGAGACGTTGGACAGCGAGGATCGAATAATTCGAGTGAAACGCTCTCGTAACAAACCGTTGCGAAGCGTGACTTTCCATCATAGGAAGTCGACATTTGCGAAGCGATCTTGTCAACGGACTTAAGGAGTTATTCCGCGAGTGAAGTGTACGTTACTCTGGAGTAGTAAAGCGCACACTCGGGTTGTAACGACGGTCTCTTTGGGAGAGACATCAAGCTACGAGAAGTCACGAGAACGGTGGATAGTCGAGCTTCGACGAGGGAGAAACAAGGCGATTTGCGAACGGAGCCGCGAACTCATCAGATGAACAAACGGATGAAAGACAGCTTTTCCACGAGGAACAAACTGTGAGAACATTCCGTGCTAAAGGGTCTTACTGGGAGGTAGCAATAGGCAATAAAATCTAGATAGCAAAGATGCTGGCTAGGTAGGGAATAAGGCAAAGTAGATATAGGATAACTAGACATTGAACTGTTACATGCTTTAACTGATATACATTATATTCATATTCATTTAAATGCATACACAGGTGTTCTCTGTTCATTTCCCTAGTCAAATAGATAGGCCTATGCATTTCCTTATCCAGTAAAGACAAGATGAAACAGAACTAAAGTAGTCGTGGGTGTAGAACATAACACTAAGCACTCTTAATATAGGGTGGCGCTACATAAATGGGGGCTCGCTCTCGGGATTGAATTGTATAATCAATTAAGGACATTGATTAAATCGATCTGGGATCATATCTTAGACACAAGTGGTGTATTTAGATAGGATAGAATAAGTAAACAGAGATATTTACTTACGCGCTAGATATAGCATATCTTGTCGTCTGCGGTATTCATTAATACGCATGACGTAATTGAATTTTGAATTGTGACCAATCATACGTTGTCGAAGGTGAGGTCAGGTCAACGGTTGCAAATCGCAAAAGCTAACTATTGGTAAGAGTTAGGTCAGGTCAAGGTTGTTCAGTGTTTAAGTTATAAACAAGGTGAACTAGCTTTGAAATCTGAAATTTATCTTGAGCCTTATATCAAAGAAAATTGATATAGCGCAATGGCTGGTGAGATTCAAAAGTGGATTAAGGTGGCGCAGGACCTTGGATACGCAGAAGATGCTGTTAGAGAATATGTCAAGGAGAGGCAGAATGAGATTAGGGAAGATAAAAGACGTGAGGCTGAGGAAAAACTACGTCTAGCGGAAATGGAAAAAGAAGAAAGGCTGCGTCTAGCTGAAATGGAAAGTCAAAAGGAAGATAAAAGGCGTGAGGCTGAAGAAAAGCTACGTCTAGCCGAAGAGAGACGGATCTCCGAAGAAATGAATTTGAAGAGGATGGAAATGGAAAATCTGAAGGAGATAAAACTTAAAGAACTAGAACTTCAGATGACACGTGAGACAAGACGAGAAGATGGAGATAGGATAAGACTTGATGGAGATGGAGAGTATTCTGGACAGGCAAATAATGCCAAATATGTTAAGATGCCCATCTTCAGAGAAGAAAAAGATTGTTTAGATGCCTATCTCCTCAGATTCGAGAGGACATGTACGGCATACAGAGTTCCGAATGAGTTATGGGTTCTGACACTAGTGAAGTCGCTTCAAGGAAAAGCGCTCGAAGTGTACGAAAGAATGAGTATAGAAGAATCTCAAGACTATGAAAAGTTAAAGGAGAGACTACTCATAAGGTTCAAATTGTCAGAATCAAGGTACAGAAATTTGTTTAAACAAAGCCCTAGAGAAAAAGACGAAACTCCGGAACAATATGTAGGAAGACTTAGACGTTACTTAAGACAGTGGCATCAAATGTCAGGCTTTAGTGAAGACAAAGAGGGTTTGGAACAACTCATACTGAGAGACCAGTTCTTCATTATGTGTGACAATGATATGAGACGCTTTCTAAAGGAGAAAGGGAAACTAAATCTTGAGGACATGTTGGAACAGGCCCAAAACCTCATAGAAGCGAGAGAATCGGACGAAAGGAAATGGGTTCATACTCAGAAGAATAGGGACAAAGATTCCAAAATACAACCGAGAGATAATAAGCAGAAGAGTTTTGAGAATACAAGCAACTCTCACAACAAATTTAGAGAACAGAGGGAGTTCAGAGATAAAAATCAATTCAAGAGTAATTGGAAGTTCTCCGACAACAAGAAATATGGAGTAGAAACAGAAACCCAGAAGACGGGATGTTTCCGCTGTGGATCAAAATTTCACAGAATAGCCCAGTGTAGTGAGAAAGATAAGACAGGGAGAGAACATAGAGTAGCAACAATGCAATGCGACGAGGAATCAAGTGAAAATGGAGATAAACAAGAGGCAGTAATTTCATACTGTTCTGCATACGTTGAACAAGAAGGAAAGTGTATAATAGAAGAACACAAGTATCAGGGACCAGTTGTAATTAATGGATGTGAAACGAAAGGAGTCTTTGACACTGGGTCAAATTGTGTTGCTATAAGAGAGAGTTTGATCAAGAAAGATGAATACATAGGTCGAAATATGATATGTACTTTTATGAATGGTACTAAACATGAGTATCCGATGGCAAAAGTCGCAATACAGAGCGAATACCTCACAGGCGTGGTAGAAGCCGCTGTGATCAAAGACCTAGAAGAAGAAGCTATCATTGGATCAAGAGTAGAAACTATTGAAGATTCCAAATTGAATTTGTGTTATTGTGAGGCTGAAGTAGTAAAGTGGAAGAAAGAGGCAGAGAGAAATGCTGAAGAGTTCACTAGCAGGGTCAGAGTAAATGAAATAGATACTAAATGCCTGTACGATACAGGAGCAAATTGTGTCGCTGTGCAAAAGAGATTAGTGAAACCAGAACAATACACAGATAAATTTATGGTGTGCAGATTTGCTAATGGCAAGAAAGAAAAATATCCCATGGCAAGAATTAAGATTGAAGGTAACGACTTCAAAGGTGTGACGGATGCTGTAGTAATAGAATCCTTGGTGATAGGATTAATCACGGGTCCATGTTTGTACGAGAAGAGTATAAACAGAATCCAACCGAAAGAGAAACATGATGACGAGAAGACGGATAAATCATGTGAACCTAAAATTAGTAGAGCCAAAGAGGAGAAAAAGAAAGAATGGAATGTAAAGGGTTGTGACGCTGAAGGGATGAGATGCAATAAGGCTAAATCATCCATAGAAATCCAGAACACAACTGGACATGATTGTGAGATTATCACAGAAACAAGAATAAATGAACGAAACGGCAAAGCAGAAGTGGTAATAGCAGGATGCACGACACGAGCACAGGATGAGATAAAACGGAGACGTGTCGAACGACCACTGAAAATACCAGAAGTAGCAGGTTTATATCTCAAACCAGAGGAGATAATGGAACCTATAGAACCCAGGTCTAGCAGAAGAAACCATTTAGTGGAGAACAGAAATAATGAAGAGAATAAGAAAATGGGATATAGGAAAGGAAGAAATTGGCAGGAGTCCAAGTTATATTACATGAAGACATCCGAGAGAGCGGATGTAACGGAAAAGAAGAATTACGGAAATGACGGGAGGTCTGATCAACAGGCGATGCAGACAAATTATAGATACGGAGATAATAAGTGGAATTGGCGAAGGCCAAGATGTAAGTCAAGCTGGAAGACACGTGAGGACTATGAGAAGAAAGATTACAGTAATGATAATAGAAAGCAATACAGACCATGGAAGGCCAACAGATGGAGAAATTCTGGGAGAAACCTAGAAAGATCTTGGAGAAGAAGTGAAGAAGAGGAGTCTGTAAAGTGCAAAGGTGGAGATAGCTATTCGAGAAGTGATAGCGATGAGTCGGTCGGTGGTAAATGGTTGAGTTGGAGGGAGAGAGGAAAGTATGACAGGAAGAAAGGAAATCCCAGGTATCATATGACATGGAAATGTCGAAATGATTGGAGAACGGTTGAAAGATAAGCCCAGTGCGAGGTATTTAAGTAATTTCATGAGGCAATTTAACGAGGAAAATTCTGTAATTAAGGGTTATAGATATACAATTATTTTATATTTTGAGTTAAAGAAGTGGTCACTAGGCGTGATCTATGAGTTAAGTTACTCAAGAGCTACAGAAGAGCAGCTGTAGGGAAATCTAGAGAAAATAAGTAGAGGAGAGTTAGTGGAACTTAGTGTTGAGTTAAACAAACATGAAGTTCAGGCGTTGTTTTAAGAATAAATTAGTTGTAAAGGTGAGATGTAATTAAGGTTAAGATGCAAGGAGAGAATCCTTGTGGTAATGGTCAGATGAAACCTAACTTTGGTAGTGAGAAAATTTAAGGAAATTAAACAAGTAAGTTTTCTGGGAGCAGTAAACTATTACAGGAAATTCATACCAAACTGTGCGATGATAATGAAACCACTCACAGAATTAACCAAGAAAAATGCCAAAGTAATTGTGGAATGGACTAATGAATTGGAGAGTGCATTCACAGGACTCAAGAAGGTGTTATCAGAAGCACCAATATTAAAACTATCAGACCTAGATAGAGAATTTGTAGTTAGAACAGATGCATCGAATGCAGCTGTAGGAGGTGTACTGATGCAAGAATACGATGGAGTGATGCATCCGGTGTCATAAGTAAGCAGAAAGTTGAGTGAAACAGAAAAGCGATATTCCGTAGAGGAACGAGAATGTTTAGGAATGATATTCGGGTTGAAGAAATTTAACAGGTATCTTTATGGAAAGGAATTTGTGATGGAAACAGATCATTGTAGTTTACAATACTTGAAGACAGGTAATGTGAAGAATGATCGTGTGATGAGATGGAATCTGTTATTGCAAAACTACAAGTTTAGGATAAGATACATTAAAGGTAGTGATAATGTAGTGGCAGATTACTTAAGTAGAGGATTAGAATAAGCCAATTAGAATAGTCATAAGTAAGATAGTAACGTAAGTTATGACATGATAGGATAGATTATCATTTCATGTATGATTAGTTAAGAGATTAAAATGTGTGTTGCTTCAAAGAATAAGTTAATAGATTGTTAAGTCAAGTTAATATATATTTCACTAGTTAAAGTTGGACCAATTGGAACAGTAAATGGTCTTATTAGATAACTGATATATGTTAATATAAGTTGTGTAGATAAGAATATTGTGTAGTTAGGTAAGGAGTCATAGTATTTTAAGAAAAAATGTATTATTTCTTTGATTGTGGGGGGTGGTGTAATGATCTCCCAAACCACACAATGATTCCCAGCTACACAACATGCTATAAGATGTTATAGTGTAGAGAAGAATCTATTCAGATTATATAATGTAGGATAGTAGAGCTACATAAATGTAACTTAATTAAAATGCCAGCAGCTAAGCCAGCATTGTAGGGATTAATTAATATTAGATAGAGGGGTTCATCATATCTACGCAAAGGACAGCAGACGATGTGGACTCACCCCATTGGTCAGGACGAACAGCTGATCAAAACCGTTATGGCGAAGCGGCTGACGACTCGGTAACCAAGCAACCGTGGTGACGTGGCGTGGAGATACGGCAGTTCGATTTTTGATTTCAACTGAACAAGACGTTCTAGAAATCTTGAGTGGATCGACTCGGTGGATGTTGGACTATGTCGATGAGAGGGCATCGTTAGTCAATATGATCGGTTTTGCGAAACGATCGATGCAGTTGAGTTTAAAAGTCGAGACGTTGGACAGCGAGGATCGAATAATTCGAGTGAAACGCTCTCGTAACAAACCGTTGCGAAGCGTGACTTTCCATCATAGGAAGTCGACATTTGCGAAGCGATCTTGTCAACGGACTTAAGGAGTTATTCCGCGAGTGAAGTGTACGTTACTCTGGAGTAGTAAAGCGCACACTCGGGTTGTAACGACGGTCTCTTTGGGAGAGACATCAAGCTACGAGAAGTCACGAGAACGGTGGATAGTCGAGCTTCGACGAGGGAGAAACAAGGCGATTTGCGAACGGAGCCGCGAACTCATCAGATGAACAAACGGATGAAAGACAGCTTTTCCACGAGGAACAAACTGTGAGAACATTCCGTGCTAAAGGGTCTTACTGGGAGGTAGCAATAGGCAATAAAATCTAGATAGCAAAGATGCTGGCTAGGTAGGGAATAAGGCAAAGTAGATATAGGATAACTAGACATTGAACTGTTACATGCTTTAACTGATATACATTATATTCATATTCATTTAAATGCATACACAGGTGTTCTCTGTTCATTTCCCTAGTCAAATAGATAGGCCTATGCATTTCCTTATCCAGTAAAGACAAGATGAAACAGAACTAAAGTAGTCGTGGGTGTAGAACATAACACTAAGCACTCTTAATATAGGGTGGCGCTACAGTCGTGTATGCGTAAATATTTAAATAACTATAAGGGATTGCGAGTTCTGTAACATCAGGAGGAAATTGTTATCAATCAGCAACATGAGACCAACGTAATGAGGTTTGCTCTTATACTAGAATAAACTACGCAGGCACGCCATATTGTTGCTGTAAAGCAGAATAATGGCAACAGTGATCGAAAAGATAAGATTAGAACTTGACGTTGACGCCTCGAAACATTGAATATACATACTCCAGGGTGAATATTAGGCGATGTCACTATGTATCTATCCTCACTTTTTTCAGGCGTGTACAAACTGTCAATTCATAAGCCGAACATGAAAAATCACGCATAGTTTTTTTATTATTTGTAAATAGTAGCCTGAACCAGTTTATTTAATTTCTTCGCGTAAGTGTATCATTTTAGTAGGTTCTTCTCCAGAGTGTTCAACCAACACAAGCAGTGCAGATGTGGGAATAATGGAAAACAGTAATCTGTGGATGCTGTGTCGCGTCATATATTCTGGATACATGATTCCCATCTTCAATTGGACCAAAGCCAATAACACAAATGACGTCATTGGAGCAAACACAAGCACTTCTGAGAACCGTACAGTATTGTTGACCACAACCTCCTCAGTCATCAGGCAACTGCACCCGGATGACAACGGCGTTGCATTCAAATGCAAGATTACATTTCAGTTGCCAAAGAATTCTGAAGAAAATGTTCAAGAATACGAATACACGTGGAATTATACGGCAAAAGTTCTGTGTAAGTATGCTTGCAAGTCTCACGATTAGCACAAATAGTTGGAGGTCAGACGTGACATCACTTAAACACACACAAATGTCATACCTACAGCCTCGACAGTGTTGTTAGACGGGCGCAAAAGTACCAATACCAACTAGTAGTTGAAATGTGTGTCCTTGCTGAGGTAGAATTGACGCTTCAGCTTAGTTAAGATTCTAGACGGCGACCATGCTTTCTGAGGCTTTCCAACTGAGCCATGTAAACAAAAGTATTACATGTCTTTATAGGTTGATATGTACATGTAATTTAAGAACTGTCTCTTATATCCAGATGAATTTATCTTAAATGAACTACAAACCATAACATCCTTAGATATACATGCATGTACGTATATGGACACTGGCTATAGCGCCTTTTAAGCACATCACAAAAGCGCTGTTTACGCCAACATTTAGGTATTAAAGACATTAAGAACTTAAAGCTAATTAATATGCGAATGGTGAGCTAAAAGAATCGATACTGGCCAGCGTCGTCTACCAATGGCCAGTGTCCGCAGACACGAAGAACCCAGTAGACATATTTCCACCCAGATAGTAGAGTTCCTGGTTTAAATCTGGACATCGATTTGAATGTTCTGCCGAATGAAATCCAACTCCTGACCTCATATGGTCACATCTGAAAGCCAACAATTATAATTTATGATTGTGTTTAGGGATGCTCGATTGTGTGTGTTTAATTGATTGCTGTCAATTGAGAGATCAGGGTTCAAATCCCCGTCAGGGCGGACATTTGGTTTGAGATTCCTGCTCCACCCGCCCCTCAAGCCAACTCAGCTATAATGAGTACACTGTCAATGGGAAGATGAGTGATCGAGGGAGAGTACTGGTCACCCACCCTCACATGCCGAGGCAAATAAATAAAGTCGTTCACACTTCATACCTATGACTGCTTCAGGCCTAACTTGAGGGACTGTTCGTTTCTTCTTAAGAGCGATTCTATATACTTTCTTAGGCACTCTGTTAGGATCTTTGTTTCGGATGCTATGTATTCGTTTCAGATGGACCGAAAAACCTTAGCATAATCGAATATGAAAATCGTCTCGAATGTTCAGCTGATGGTAATCCAACTCCAACCTACAAATGGAAGCACGTGGAGACATATAGATCTGTAGAGGGAGCGGTTCTAACACTTGATAAAGCGTTGGATTCAGACAAGGAAAGCAATTTGGAATGCACGGCTGTTAATGCCCTGGGAACTCAAAGGAAAAGCATTTCGATCTTGAATACTGGTTAGATGCTTTTTCCAGATTATTAACAACAATTCTAAGGCATAACTAACTGTGAGAAAGAGGAAATAAAGATAGAACTACAGAGAGACAGACAGACAGACAGACAGACAGTTAGACAGAGAGACATAGAACAGAGATACAGAGAGACAGAGAGACAGAGAGAGACTGAGAGAGACAGAGAGAGAGAGAGAGACAGAGACAGAGATGCAGAATAAAAAATTCAGCTCGACAGAAGGCCAGAAGGCAGAAGGCCAATTATATTAACAATTGATTGTTACAGACAGAAAAAGGAAAAGCTTGGCCCAATAATAGCTACGATTTCACTTCACGAGACTTTGTTGCCCGAAACAAAACGAATTTAATGTCTATGAACAGATATAGGTTCAGATTCGTTCTGGCTCCGGGTTTCAATGAGCTGACAAACATGCTTTAACGCAGCATGTAGAGGCCCCATGGTCTTTAGCGGAACTTGAGGAAGACGCTGGTTTTGTATTCGTAAGCCCTTGAGCCAGCAATGGACGAATCCCAAGGCTTTGATCATTAGGCTCTGTATATCGCAGAACTTTTTGTTTTCTTAGCTTACGCCGGTACCAAATTACACTGCCTGGTGATAGAGGCACGAATGCCCAAACAACTTGGCCATGATCCTTATAACACGATGTCGAAACCTCAACCGCATGATCATCCACCAATAGTGTTACCTATAGATCACCGTGTCGCACTGATTAATATGGCGCATGACCAGTGATTAACATAACACTCAGGGGCGTCTATCCCCCCTAAGTCATTGGAGAAACTTCCCATTTCCCTCTTCTTCCCCCTCCCCCTTCCTTCCCCACTAAAATGGTGGCACACACACTGACAGATCTTCCCCTCCCCCTATTTCTTGGATGGAGCATTTGCTTCAAGGTTTCTATGGTGTAGACGCCCCTGCTAACACTCGCACTGGACTCAAAGTACCAAATAAAAAGAACGAAGAAACTTAACTAACAAGAACGTTAATTCATGTTGTTAGTTCAAAAATGCGTGCATAAAAGTTTATCTTGTTTTAGAGTGGTAGTTCGTGATTGCGATTATTTAACTTTTCAGAATCTGAAAGCAAGTCCACCTTAAGCACAGCAGGAGTGGCACTCATCCTCGCGTCTCTAAGCTTAGCAGGATTCGTCTTCTTGGGCGTTGGATTGGGTTTGACCAAGTTATCAAATTTCTTCAGTGCCGGTATAACATCCGAATAGGCCTGCATGTTGCATTACAACGGATTTTACAAATTTGGCTATAAACTTAGCGTCAAAATTCTTTTAAACTTAAAGCGTTTAAAAATTTATGGAATATGTTTTGGTAACGAATAGCTGTATTATAATATTCAGTTATTTCTATATATGTTTTATAGTTTCATGATGATGTTGAAACAATAAATGGTAGGCTACACTTGTAACTTTGATCTAGTGTTTGTTAGATTAACAAATCTGCCACAAAAGAAACCAATCATTGTTGGCATTGGTCTGACTAAACCGAGTGTCTTTAAGAGGAAAAACATAAATGCAGTCTTGAAAATAGGCCAGCTATGAGAAATTGCAAAGTCTTTACTCCGTGGAAATTGAAAATTATGTAAATTAGCAATTTTACTCGACAACCAGCTTATCTTCATTGAACTGTTTCTATACAAATATGATGATTTTACCACATCTGAGCAGAGCTTCTGTGAATAGTTTCTGTGCAGACGACTCTCTTTGCCACTGAAAAAATTACGAAAACATCGAATAGCAAGCACACATTTGCAAAGTTTACATTATTATTGCGTGGAAAGCAGTTTTAAATGATTGCACATTGTACCTGTTGCGGATTAGGTGGGGAATTCAGACGAGGTAACCAGACAGCCAGAACAGCTACGATTCAGAAGGCTCCTTCATCTCAAGAACACCCTCAGATAACAGCTTCCAGTGAAGACTATTGTGCCCTAACAGACCGGCCATCGACCGCGCAGGGACCACAACTTTACTGTGAGTTACGCTTGAACTTTCAACCAAGCGCTGATTTAATCAACCAACCAACAGCTGAACAGAATCTGCTAAGTAAAGAAGCCACATATTGCGAAATAACTGAACTACATTAACCTCGATTGGGCAACTTTGGTATAAATTGTATAAAATGTTTGTTATGTTTCTGGGACAAATTTACTGAATTTAACTACTATCAATAAAAGTAATCAAATGGGGAACGAAAATATAAAAATTATTGATTAGGAAGAAGGCAGGCCTATATCTTGGCAAGAGGTTAGAAGACAGGACGCAACAAAACGTCGAGCCATCAATGCGTCTATTCTAATAAGGCCAAAACCATGCGAATAAGTCTATCTTTAACAAAGAACCTGCAGTTAAACGGTCACTGAGTGAATATGTATGTGTGGATGAATACATGCATATGCGTTTTGTATTGTATCTGAAAATTTATAAACTACCTAACACAGTGTTCGCTAATCAGATGCGCTACGTATTATACGTAACTACGTAGGCCCGTATACGTAAATTATGTAGGTCGAAGACGTGTTTCGGGGACCATCTTTCTCAACCGCCAGCTCCATGTGTTGGAACAGTCTTCCTCCTTCGATTCTTTCTTATGACTCAGTTGAGCCTTTGAAGACTAAATTTAGGACTTTTCTGTACACTATCTCGATTTGCGAATTTGTTGTGACGGTGCCCTTGAATAGGCATGGCTGTGTTACAACGTCCTAGAAATTGTCGAAGTTATTATTACAGATTTATGCATGAAGCATTAGCCCATAGCCTTGAGCATATGACGTAAATTGACCATGTAGTTGTAGGCTATACGTGAACTCGTATGGCAACTCATGTTGAAAATTGCACTTAACCAGCTAAATAAACTTACGCTGTAGCAATCGATAAAATTATATAACCTCGATTTATATCTAAAGTAAAATACTTCTTTTACTAATTGATAATTATTTGTAGCTTTCTAAAAATTGTATTGGACTTCTCTTAACCGTTATTTCAGAACAATTAGCTGTTCTTTGATTGTAATTTATTCAACATTTATTACTTTAAACTGCTATCGCCTTGTGTTAATTTTGACTAACTAATGTTTAAAGCTTCAAGAGAAACTTGAATACAGAATGTCTAGTGTTTCTTCCTTGAAAATTGTTATATTTCCCTCTAACTAGTTTTGAGAAGCCATGAGTACTTTGTGGTGCATAAGTTCTATATGTATTGCCAAATAGAATGGAATGTTCTGTATTACAATACAATCAGCATCATGAATGATTCGTCAAGCCTTTCACAACCTAAAGTATTCGGCCTACTGCTGCGTCAAAACAGTTAAACAATAGGGTGGAGTGAAAAAAATTTTTTGGGGTAAATGAATTCTAATAGTGTGCAAAAGGTGCAACTTAGGTAGAGAAAGAAACACACCAAATATTATAAATCTCAAATGATATCTTCTGCCCTCTACCGTCGATGTAATATTTCAACGTGTTTAGCCTATAGTCTCACAGTGGATGTCGTCCAATTCCTTCTGCCTTAACCCCTCCAAAACAGAATTAATCCTAGGCCATCCTGATCATATCAAGAAAAGTCGTAACTCCTTCGATACACATATCAACTAACTCATCGTTTCTTAACCTTCAACTCGGATTCCCCCGTCCGCAATCGGTATTACTTGTGATCCACACCTCTCCTTCTCTAACCACATCTCCAACCTCTCGCGCTCCTGCTTCGTGCACATTCGTGACCTTCGTCGCATCTGGCCCAAGTTCGACCTTAAAACTGCCTCTACCATTGTTACCTCTATTGTTCATTAAAAGCTTGATTACAGCAATTCCCTCTTTCTCAACATAGAATCCACCCAAATCAAGCGTCTGCAACTTACCCAAAACTCACTAGCCAGAGCTGTCACTAGAACGCCCAAACATCATCATTATCACTCTCAATCTCAAATCACTCCACTGGCTAAACTTCAAAGTCCAATCACTTACTTACAACTCAGTACAATATTCCAAAGTACCTTCGTGATCTCTTCACCATCCAGGCAACCCACTCCACCCAATCCTCCTTCTATCTCAGTCTTTCTCGATCCCCGACCACTACTCACCTCAAGTTCTCCAACCGAGCCATATCCAACAGAGCACCACGCCTCTGGAACTAGCTCCTCCTTGAATACCGCAGATTTTGGGTTCCTCCATCATCGTTCCAACCCATCCTCCATCCATCTCCTCATGTTCCTCTATCTCCGGGGTTTCCACAACTGGTCTTACCTTTTCAAGTACTCGTATACCAGTATACCCAGACTCATCTGATTCTCTGTCTTCCAATTCTCCTCGCCCTAAACGACACCCTCCTTCACAGGTGCTCTGCCTCCTCTCTTGATCTGCCCCTCCCTGGAAAACGGATTCGGACCTCTTTTGGACTACTCTCTGGAAAACCCCTCAACACTCACAATCGTATACTGGCTCATCTTGCTTTAACAGAGCTTCGGTACTTCTTTCGTTCTCTCCTAATTTTGTTCCTTTCAGTAACGTCACTGCATTCATTAGGCGTTACAATTATAGGTATAATTTGTGGTTGGTACGAGGGGTACCCGTACCTCCCCCAGCTTTTTGGACTGGAGTACCGTACCCCAACTTTTTGAACAATGCCAATCAATATTTTATTATTGTGCCTTCCCAGAGATCGCAGTCAGCGCCTTGCTTCGTTTATGTAAGAAATTGGTACCCCCACCCCACTTTGTAGACCAAATTTACGCCTACTATTTACAATTCCATAATCCTGTAGCATACCAGATGCGATTTCCGCAACTGATTTGAGCGTATAGTTCATGAATTGTAACCGTTCGACGGGAGTCAGTTCAAGATATGAAAAAGAAATGTACTACATTGACGTTTTCAAAGAATTTCATATGGGAAATATTTTACCGCCGGTAGAGGGCAGAAGACGCAAAGTAAAATCAACAATATTCTGAGCACTATTTACACTAACATGCTGGCAACTTTCCATCAC
Source organism: Allolobophora icterica (assembly GCA_963556255.1). NCBI lineage: Eukaryota > Metazoa > Annelida > Clitellata > Crassiclitellata > Lumbricidae > Allolobophora > Allolobophora icterica. The sequence goes on from OY744610.1 coordinate 21,649,648, forward strand.
TATTAGAAAACGATTGGTCAACAAAATATTTTTGCCATTTTCGCTCCACCCTATTAAACAATTTATAGTTATATAAGTGAACTCGTATGACCAATTAATTCTGAAACATAACACTTAACCAGCTTAGTAAACTTATATTGCAGCAATCGATAAAATAATATAACCTCAATTTTGTATCTAAAGTATAATACTTCTACTAATTGATATTTGTTGCTTTCTAAAAAATTTTATTGGACTTCTTTTAAACATAATTTCAGAACAGTTAGCTATGCTTTGATTGTAATTTATTCGAGATTTATTGCTTTAAACTGCTACCGCCATTGTGTTAATTTTGACTAACTAATGCTTAAAGCTTCAAGAGAAACTTTAATGCAGAGGGTACCTTTAAATTTTTCAAGTCTTTCTTCCTTACAAATTGTTTTATTTCCCTCTAACTTGTTTTGAGAAGCCCTGAGTAGGTTGGATTACAATGAGTTCTACATACATTGCCAAATACGATACAATGTTATGGAATACATTACAATCAGCGAATCTTGTCAATTCGTTCATGAATGATTCATTAAGCCTTTCACAACCTAATGTATGCGGCATACTGCTGCGTCAAAACAGTTAACAGCGCCTCAGAAGAACCAGTCGAAAGCAATGTCGTAATTTCTTCCAGTGTAATTTATTGTCAGATGCAACAAACCTATATGTACGCGCAACTAATCACTGCTTGGTTAACTATGATAAGGAGCGTTCAGATGATTTTGACGAACACATATGATCATCGTCTAAAGTTAGGCATGGATAGACAGTTCATTGTTGCATAGGATTGCGGTTGACGCTTTTGGAATGATCACAAATGCAGCAGATTTTACTGCATGGAGTATGTAGACCTAAAACTCATCATTCTAAATTTGTATTATTTCTGCAAGTATAAGGCTAAGGTGAAGACACCTGTAGTCGTGGTACTATTTAATATTATTAGGTCGTTAGTCCGTAAAGTATAGCAAATTAATGATTCTAAAATTAGAGCAGACGACATTATGTCGCCACCTTGCGAATGCAAACGTTTGACTGGGCTGCTGTAAACATGTAGCGCCAGAATTTGTATAAAATGCAAGCGCGTGAAAACGAAAAGTGACATTGCCTGAATATTAGTGCAGAGGCGGAGAGAGAAAGAAGGAGAGGAATGAGGGAGGCAAAGAGAGGGAGAAGAGAAATGAAGACAGCAGAGACAGAGAGTGAGGGAGATGAGGTAAGAAGTGAATGAAGAGAGAGAAATAGGGAAGAAAGAAAGAAGGCGGGGGTACAAAGAGAGAGACAGGGAGAAGAGCAGGCAAGCAGAGAATAGAGATAGCGAATGACGAAAGGTGGCAGGGACAAATGAGGAGAGAAGCGGGTTGGAAGGCATGGAGATAAGATAAGCAGCTTGGAAGGAGAGGAATTAAGAGATATGAAAGTGTAACAAACGAGAGCAAAATAACTTCTCGCCAGAATTGATATTGTGCAAAACTAAGGGGCACATGATCTGCTCTGTATTTGCAATTCACTCTGGACAGAGTCATCTCTAGCATACAGATTATAGAACCTAAAACGATGTCAGCCTTTTTGCAGCATTCAACTATATTTATAAGACGAACATTTTATAAGCTTAGAAACTGTTCAAAGTCAATTTAGCTTGTGTAAACTTTTTGCTATTCTCACTTGTGCGTAGCAAAATTAATTAAAACATACATACACATACACGCATAATTACATACATACATACTTATATGCATATATACATAATATTATGTATGATCTTTCGTGGACCCAAAAAAGTATAAAAAATTTTTTTGACCTCCTCCACCAGTCAAACAAGATTGCCGCATCTGCATATATACTTACATATATAATTACATACATGCATGCATACTGTCGCACAAATTCCGACCTTTGTCGTTTCTCCCGACCACCGATTTCTACCAGGATGCCGACTGTTGGTCGGGAGTGGCGAATAAGCCTTAACTGTGCGCGCTAGAAACGCCGTTCACGTCATTGCATTACGAATGTATACATGGCAATTGCAATTTCTCTACAATACACACATCCATACGTATGCATACATACATTCATAATAAGTACATACTAATAAATCAAATTGTCCGGTTTTATTTCATCATTTTCTTTATAGACATTTTATTATCCTCATGAAAGACCACGTAGTGATCATCGTCTACTTCGGGATGCGGGGCGGGGCACGTCCTGTGTAAATATCAAATGGGGGGGGGCGATGGCCGGATTGGCCCCCCTTGGATCCGCCCCTGCTGCGGGAAGCAACCCTTGAAGTACATGTCCCGGTTCTTCGAGAACCGCCGAAAACAGACGGGTATCGGCCTGACATCTCTTCGATCTTTGGACAATCACCATGGAGGTACCTCTGTCGGATTAGCCTACTTAAAACTGCCTGGAGCCTTCCTTGTTCTTGTTGTCCAGCATATACCCAACATGCCGGAGCGGCATACAGCAGACGTGACAGTGTAGTAGCTCGCACCACATCATACAGCCTGAGGCCAGCAAGACCATGGCCAGTAAGCACGCGGAAGGCATACAAGGACAAGCTGGCCCCACAGCATATTCGATCGATATGCTCATCAGACATAGTAACTCCAAGAACCATCAAGCTCTGGTTAAGCTCGGCATCTCAGTTGGTTCATCCCACGCCTCGCACGTCCCCGATCATCTTATAAGTCTTATTGCAGTTTATCTTTAGGTTACATTTACCCGCCCATTGAGTTACTTGATCTAGTTCAGCCGCGATAGTGGCACTATTTGAGGATGAATCAAACTGTAGGGTCAAAGTGCAATTCTGTAGATCAAACTGTGAATGACACAAAATTGATCTTTTTCATTTTAGCGTTAGCCATTCCTACAACAGCAGCATTGTACAGAAAGTTTGCCTATCAACGCAGGTCAACATAATATGAAGATACAATGTTTCAAAGCATTTAAAATAATGTATGGTATTCATTGTTTTATTAACGACTATATATAACTTCAGGTTTAGAATTATGCAGCAATGGCCGCCAGTGCGCAGTCTACTGATTCAATAACAAAAATAGTTCATAATTATATAGGCTAAAGCAAATTGTTATAGTCTGCAGTTAAGAATTTAGACTGTCTTCTTCATAATAATCGGCAACAATTATCTTTATATTAATCTCGTAGCAATTAATCTCGTATTGATCGATTCTGTAGCACGATCTTGCCAAAAGTATGCTTTCTCATCTACCGAATGCAATTTACTTACTTACTCGTGTTATAATAGTGACAGCAGTATAGTACTGGCTTTGTATAATTGCTTTACTATATCCGAATTTGATTGCAAATCTTTCTAGATTATCTCGCATTAAATATTTGTGTTATTTGAACGAATATTTAATTTATTTTAAATCGGCGTAATCTATTTTGATTAATGTACTCCAGTTCAGTCTAGTCCAGTCCAACCTAATCTAATCTAACTTTATCTTATCTGATATAATCTAACCTTAGTATATCCAACGACCTATTCATCACCGTTATTATTCTACAATCTATTTCACATAATCAAATAGAGTGGGATCAAATCCATCGTTAGCAGGCCCGCCGAGAGGGGGGGCAGGGGGGCAAATGCCCAGGGGCCCGGCGACTTTTTAGGGGCCCGGGCCGGGCCCGCAATCAACTTATGAAAAATATTATAATCATTTATACAAAGTTTATGATTTATACCCCTTTTAAAATAATATTTTATCTGACGCTTAACTACAATCAGTTTAAACTTCAAGCATCTGAATAAAATCATAGTTGTGTGTGTATATATATATATATATATATATATATACATATATATAAAATTGTTTATATAAATATGATATCGTACGGTAGTACACGCATTTATTATTTCAATTTGGTTTTTTTCGTACGACCCTACGATATTATTTTGATATAAAGCCTAAAGATAGTTAGAGGCCCGTGACTGTTCTGCCTAGGGGCCCGGAATTTCTCTCGGCGGCCCTGATCGTTAGGACCAACCTAATCTAGCTTTGCTTGACCTGATCTTATTTTATCTAATCTAATCTACTATAAGCGCATCGAATTACTTGAACATCGCAGTTATCATATTACACACAGCTTCAGTCAAGGACTTTACATTGCGGTCGAAAAACAGAGCAACGTATCCTAATGTTTTGGACTAACTTCCGCGAACGCCCGGAGGATGAAATACTATTCGAGTACGACGTACAGCCAGCATTAAAGTGTCAGATGTTCGAGTACAATATATTTTTCTCTTTAGGGATAGACTGTCCTTGTCACCATTTCCATATGCATCAGAGATGACCCACGTGGGCTTCATATGAGCCCCACAAGGGAATCTGGGTCCTGCGTGTAGTCCATGTTGGAATGCTAGCAGGGGCGAACAGAGAAAGATGACTGACGTAACTGTTTAGCCTATCGTGCGAACTGTAAGAGAGATTTTGAACCAAATTATCTATCAGGCAGGAAACCTTAATTTGATAAAGAAAACTCCATTCGAAATGAACACAACGATAATATTTGTTCAGATTTATCTGCTAAACTGTCACCAAGCTAGTGAAACAGGATATGCAAAAGCTAATAAATTATGTGGTACCAATGATTAGTTTACTCAAACTGAACCAATGACTAAATATCATGATCGGCCATATTAATCGTAATCGTAATAGTAATCTCGAGATTTTTACAGCGCCCACAAAGCGAAGTCACGGGAACCGGCTTATTCACAGGCGCAATCTCGTCCAGCATGTAATACTATGTCCCAAATTTTTTAAAAATTTATGACCAGCTGGATAGCATTATATTACTGTAACAAACGCCAGCACAAAGACGTCCTAAGCATTGAACAATTAAACATAGAGTTGACTATCTTTTTACAGATGACATCGTGTTAAAACGAGTTACATCCTGGAAGGAGACCGCTTACCAGGAAGTAAGATCAGCGCTTAATTATAACTATTGTAAAAAATGAGGCACGGTAGCTGATTGGTTAAAGCGTTTAGCTTGTAACACTGAAACGATTACAGTGTAGGAGCCTTGATCAAAGTCCTTCATTCAGTTCCTTTGGTTGATGTATATAAAGATTAGATAGTGGCGCTTAATAAATGAAGACATAAGTAGTAGTAAATTGGATACTCTGGAACAACCACGCAATAACCACGTCACGTGACGACCATCATATGACGTCATCGAAACTATTGGAAATTCCCGCAGTTTCGATGACGCGTCTATGAGTCATCGGGTGATTACGCGGGCTGGGAATTTCCTATAGTATCTAGTAATCTGGTTTTATGAAAGGGCTTAAAGGCATGAATGTCTATAATAAAATGGATACACGAGCCGATTTCATGAAATCACTTAAAGGAATAAATGTCCTTAATAAAATGGACTATTCGTCGAAGACCGTCAAAGAACTACAAAATATAGCACGAGAGAGAGGTGTGGTTGGTTATTCGAGACTGCGAAAAGCGGAACTCATAGCATTAATGTCGCCGAGGTCTGCGAGCAACCCGCTAGACGCTCCGGTTCCAGACATTAAGGTTCCAACGCTTACTCCAGGTAAGTATACGCCCCCGTCTAATACTTGGAAATCTCGTTTCAGCCAAAACGTTTTGACTGAAATAGGGAATAAGGTAAGGTCGAAGATTAATTCTTTTGCGGATTGGATGATTAATTTTGTAACTCCCCAAGAACAGAAAACCGTGAATGAAAGATTGGAATCGTTGAAGTCGAGGGTTTCAAGTATTTTCAGTAAAATCAATAAAAACAAATTCCAAATCCGAGAGACCGCGAAGGCTATTAAAGGTTTTACTAAGCAATACACGATCGATTCCACCGGTTCCATCGATCTTACGTCTTTTCTTAACGCCGTAAGACCGCAGGTAGTCAGTCTGTTAGCGAAAAATCGAGGGGTAAAAGTTCAATTCAATCTTAATTGCGTAATGAAGAAAGTAGATATTAAATCCGGGGAAGAAGTCGAAGCCGAACCTAATTTTAAATCAAAGACCGATATCATTTTAGACGCAACCGATGTGTGTGAAATATATAGCAATGCAGTGGATAAAATTAAGGAGAGCATGGCAAGTTTTCAGATGAGAGGCAGTAATTGGAGGTTTAAAACCGTTATGAAGTTGGATATCGATACAGTGGTATATAAGCCATTGAAAGGTAGTTCTTATATTCCTCTTCCCGAGTATTTAACCAATAAAAAGGCTGTTGTTAACCTGAAAAACGACGACGATGAATGTTTCAAGTGGTGCGTTACTAGAGCGTTGAATCCAACGGAAGACAATCCGCAAAGAATCACTAGAGATCTTAAAGAACAATCTAAGAAACTCGATTGGAGTGGTATTGAATTCCCGGTCGCTGCCGATGCTAACGTAATAAATAAGTTTGAGCGTCGCAATAACGTTAGCGTTAACGTATTCGGTTACGAAAAGGATGTACACTGTGAACGGAAAAAAACCATACCTCTACCATAAATAGGGAAATTAACACCAAATATTGAAAATGTTATTGAGCTTAAAACTATTTTATTCCAAACTATAATCTCAGATAATAATGCGCTAAAGCAGTTTAAAATTGACGTGCCCGTGACGTCATTTGTAATAAAACATCCGTTACAAAATGGCGTTCAGTGAAGAGGATAGAATCGTAATACAATATTTACGCCAGAATCAGAATTACAGTGCAAAACGTTTTCTTAGGGAATTTCCGGGTAAAGCATGGAAACTTGGTGGACTACAGTACCTTCTGCAAAAGATTGATAGAACTGGTTCATGCAAGCGTCAAGTGGGCAGCGGTAGACCTCGTACTGCAAGAAATAACGAAAACATCCAACAGGTGCAAGATCTTGTGTTGAGTCAAGAAGACAGGCCACAAACTCATCTCACACAAAGAGAAATAGCACGAGAGGTAGGCATTTCTCAAACGTCTGTGAATGAAATTGTGAAGATTGATCTTCGTTTAAAATGTTTTAAGAAACGAAGAGCGACTGAACTTACGGAGGCCAACAAACAGGCACGGCTTGAGCGATCAAGGCAGTTGTTGATTCGCTATCCTGCTAACTTAGTACATTTCATTTGGTTCACCGACGAAAAGCTGTTCACTGTTGCTTCACCTTCAAATAGTCAAAATGATCGCCTGTATGCTGCCCTCGGAACACTGAAGAAAAACATCCCTGCGAGTCGATTGCTACGCACACGCTCGACATTCAGCAAGACAGTAATGGTTTCGGTCGGTGTGTCGGCGCTTGGCAGAACAGCGATACACTTCGTGGAACCTGGGGTTAAAATTAATGGTGCGTACTACCGTGATGTTTTGTTGCTGCAGAAATTGCTACCAGATATCCGAGAGTTGTCTGAATATTATACGTTTCAACAGGATGGTGCTCCGGCACACCGAGCTCGCGATACTGTTGAACTTCTTACAAACGAAACTCCAGATTTCATACCCCCTACACTTTGGCCTCCAAATAGCCCGGACCTTAATCCCGTGGACTACAAAATCTGGGGTGTGATGCAAGAAAAAGTTTACAAGACAAAGGTGCGCGATGTCGGAGAACTGCGTGAACGTATAACTCAGGCATGGGATGAATTTGATCAAGCTGTAATCGATTCAGCAATTAGTCAGTGGCGAGCGCGTCTTTGTGCGTGTGTTGAGGCCAAAGGAGGACATTTTGAACACACATTATAACTAAAAAATAATAGTCATGTGATTCATATCCTTTAAACTGAAGTTCCACCACGTTTTATTAAAATATGCAAATTATTACACAAATTATCGTAGTAATAAGAGAGGTATGGTTTTTTTCCGTTCACAGTGTATATCCATTATATATATCGAAGCATGCAAGCGATATCTGCTTAGATCTACTGCTTATTTCCGACGGAGAAAAGAAGCATTATTGTTGGATCAAGAACTTTAATAGATTGATGGCGGCACGAACAGAAAAATCGAAGCATTCGATGAATTATTGTAGAAGATGTTTAACCGGTTATAGAGAAATAGAATCGTTGAATAAGCATACCGAGTACTGTTCGAAGCAAGACGCCCAACGAATAGTTCTTCCCGAACTAGGAACTATGCTAAGTTTTAAACATTATTTTAAATCGATGAGAGTGCCTTTTATCGTTTACGCTGATTTTGAATCTTTTATTAAACCTATCGATACATGCCCACCCGATCCCAACACGTCTTACACCAATAAATATCAGAAACATACGCCTAGCTCGTTTTGTTATCACATAAAATGCTTCGACGACGGCGTTTATTCCCAAGAGCCGCGGATGTTTACGGCTGAAAACGAAGACGACGATGTCGCTCAGATATTCGTAGATTCTCTTGTAGAAAATATAAAAGAAATATATAACCAGTTTAAATTCCCTAAGAATATGATATTCGGCAAAACCGATAAGAAATGTTTCGATGAAGCTACTAACTGTCATATCTGCGGGGGAGAGTTAGGTAAAGATCGAGTTAGAGATCACTGTCATTTAAGCGGTAAATTCAGAGGCGCCGCACATAACATTTGTAATATGAACTATAAAATCCCCAAGTTTTTCCCTGTAGTATTCCATAATCTATCCGGATACGACAGCCATCTATTTGTGAAGAAATTGCGAGGTGAGAATGGTGAGAAAATTAACTGTATTCCTAATAACGAAGAGAAGTATATATCGTTTGGCCGAGAGATCGTAGTCGGTAACTTTGTAAATAAAGAGGGAAAAGAGATAACGGTCAAGCGTGAATTACGCTTTATCGATAGTTTTAGATTCATGCCTTCGAGTCTCGACGCGTTATCGAAGAACCTTCGTAAAGATCAGTGTAAGAATATAGGTGATTTCTTCGAAGGTGAGAAGTTAGATCTTTTACTCAGAAAAGGTGTTTACGCGTACGATTACGTTGACGGCATTGAAAGATTAAACGAGACCGAATTGCCTCCGAAGCATAAATTCTATTCTAAACTGAACGATTCAGACATCAGCGATGAAGATTACGAGCACGCTAAAAATGTATGGAAAGTATTTCGTTGTAAAACGTTAAGAGAATATCACGACTTGTATAATCTTTCGGATGTTTTATTATTAGCCGATGTATTCGAAACCTTTAGAGACGTGTGTATCGAACATTATAGGCTCGATCCCGCGTGGTATTACACTTCACCCGGACTAGCTTGGGACGCAGCGTTAAAGTTGACCGGTGTAGAGTTGGAATTGTTGAGCGACTACGATATGTTACTGATGATCAAGCAGGGAATAAGAGGGGGAGTCAGCATGATTTCGAAACGATACGCGAAAGCGAACAACGAGTACATGGGAGAAGATTTCGATCGCAGCAAGCCTTCGGTATTCATTCCTTACTTAGACGCGAATAACTTGTACGGATGGGCGATGAGCAAACCTCTACCAACTCATGGGTTTAAATGGATGAACGATAACGAGCTGAATGATTGGAGAAGCATTACCGAACGAGATGGGGTGGGGTGCGTGTTATAAGTCGATCTTGAGTATTCTAAGGAATTACATCACCCGCATAACGATTACCCTCTAGCTCCTGAGAGTATAAAACCTGCAGGATCGGATGTAACGAAACTAATTCCGAGTTTAAACGATAAAAAGAAGTACGTTGTTCATTACGGTAATCTAAAGTTGTACGAAAGTCTCGGTTTGAAGATAACGAAAATACATCGAGGAATAATATTCAAAGAAAGCGCTTGGTTGAAAAAGTATATCGACCTGAATACGGAATTGAGAACGAGAGCTACTAACGATTTCGAGAAGGACTTTTTCAAGTTGATGAATAATAGCGTCTTCGGTAAGACTATGGAATGTATCGAGAATCGAGTTGACGTACGATTGGTGTGCGATGAGAAGGAAGCTACGAAGCTCGCGGCGAAACCTAATTACGACGGTCGAACTATTTTCGATGAAAATCTAATCGCCGTTCACATGAAAAAGACCAAGTTGTTCTATAACAAGCCGATATATCTAGGTATGTGTATTTTAGACTCGAGTAAGACTTTAGTCTATGATTTCCACTATAATTACATCAAGACTAAATACGGAGATAGGGCTAAGCTTTTATTCACCGATACGGATTCGTTGGCGTACGAAATAAAGACCGACGATTTTTACACCGATATCGCCGACGATGTTCGAAGTAGGTTCGACACGAGCGAGTATCCGAAAGATCATCCATCATGTATCGAAACCGGAGTTAATAAGAAAGTTATAGGTATGTTTAAAGATGAAGCGGCAGGAAAACAGATCGAAGAGTTCGTTGGATTGAGGTCGAAGTTGTACTCGTACAGGCTTTCTGGTGAAGATCATAAGAAATGCAAGGGTGTGAGGAAAAACGTGGTTAGTAAAACGATAACTCACGAAGATTATAAAGACTGTGTGTTTACGAAAAGAGAACAGTCAAGGAAAATGAACGTTATACGATCGTATCATCACGACATTTACACCGAAGAAGTAAATAAGGTCGCTCTTTCAGCCGACGACGACAAACGAGTGATATTGGAAGATGGTATACATACTTTAGCTTACGGACACTACGCGCTTCGTCAATAAGAGTATTAGTCGAATATTAAAATGAGTTCTGCAAGTGTGAAAAACATCGATGTCGAAGGCGTAGTTCTTCCAAATCAACCGCTAACGAATTTTGAATTATTAGATGCTGCGAAGAAACTAAATATTCCGAATTTTAGAGGCGTGTTCTTACGAGACACCCTGCCGAAAAAACCTAGATGGAATGAGTGTGGAATATTAAACCTAGACGATTCTAATGGTGTGGGTCACCATTGGGTCGGCTTTTTAAAGAACGGTAAAGAGAAAATATATTTCGACTGCTATGGACTACCTCCTCCTACGGAATTAATAAAATATCTCCAAAGACCGCTGCTTTACAACAGCGAGCGAATACAGCCGGATAACGAAGTGTTTTGCGGTCATTTATGTTTGTACGTGTTAAAGAAGGCGATGAACGACGGATGTGAAGTTCAAAAAATCATAAACGATTTACATTAAACTAATAAATAATCTTATTAAAAACAATGCCTGTCGATAAATTTGGACATACCGATTCTGGATCTACGCAAAGAGTAATTACCGGAGGTGTTACGCTAACTCAGATAAACAGTACTTTTCTAAGGCTGGATGGAAGCAACGACATTGTTGGAGATATAGATATGGGCGGTCATCTTCTCATAGGTTTACCGACTGATTACCCATCAGCTGGTAACGGTGACGAAGCCATTAGCTTTAACCAGGCTACTGCTCTAGTCACTGATAAAATCACTAATAGCGCCTCCCCAACCGAGGAAAACCATATAGCTAATAAGAAATACGTCGATGAACAAGACGCCACGAAGGTATCGAAGACCGGTGATACCATGACGGGCAATCTATTTCTAAGTGCCGGCGGTGATCGCTTTCGCACCATGGGGTGTAAGGATGTGGGAGGAAATAAACAATTCCATTTGTTGTTGGGTAGCACGACGAATAAAATGCAATGTCAGGCGAACGTTCCTGTTACGCTACAAACGACCGAGGGATTTTTGTGTAAGCAAGGGGAGAACGATATAATAAGATTCGGAAAATCGTCTACCGATCGTAGAACCGAACTATACCAAAATATCGTGATGAACGAAAAATATATCGTCGATTTACACGATCCCGCCGAAGCTCAAGACGCGGCTACGAAGAATTACGTTGATAAGTCTTTTAAAAAGTGTCTCGTCGGGTATATTCCTAATTTAGAAGCCAACGATAGTATAACCGGTTTCATCGCTAGTGCCAGTTCGAATAGAAATAAGCATGAGGCGTACAGAGCCTTTAACAATCTCGCAGTCAGTTCTGCTTGGATTCAAGGCGATAATATAACGGTTTGGTTGCAGATTAAATGTCCCGAACCGGTTATAATTTGGAGAATCGCGCTCTATCCTAACGTAATGCTACGGGCTTGGAATTTATCCGCCAGCAACGATGGATCGTCGTTTACGCCGCTATTAGCGAACGTTCCGCGAGGGGAAGGATTAGGCCTGTCATTTTATAATGTTTCGACTACGACTGCTTATCAGTATTACAGACTTACGATCCCAGAACGCAACGACGACCTTCTCACCGGAATTACATTACTGCAATTATACGTTTACGACATATAAAACACAGAATTTAAATAGAAAGTACCTATTTAAATTCTTATAACTAACCCATAGCTACTTCACTACTGCTACTCTCTTAGCTTGGGTGTGCAACTGCATCGATAGTTTCATCGTATGCTCTCGAAGTCTCTTTATCGATCTCGCAGATTCCATCGTACACCGTAATTTCGTATCTGTTTCTCCATACTTTTCCGTTATAATACGATATTAAACGAGCGTTTTCTCTGTGAGCTTTAGCCGCTTTATGCATCGACGAATACTCGATGGTCTCACCCGTTTCCAAGTCAAAAATAACGACTCGTTTCGGGTTGTTTCTGATACCATTCAATCTATCGTATCTACCATCGTCATTATATTCTTTTCGACGATCTTTCCAATATTCTTTCAGATATTCTTTTCTCGTTAATTTCGGTTTACCTACCAGGGAGTTGTCCTCGGGAATCAATCCTTTCTCGATCAGCAGCTCTACCAATTCCGGTTTGTTGAGATGAGTGACACCTTTAATCTTATTCTCTTTCGCTAACTTGTGTAATTCTGGCAGTTTCATTTTATATACTACAAGATTGTCTTTAAACATGAAACTTATTTTTCATACAGATGACTAATATACTACGCTCATTTTCTGTCCATCCGACTGAAAGTTTAGCAACTTATCCGAAATTATAACCGCGTAACCTTGCGTATCGGCGGGGACTGCGGCGTTAAAAGTAGCTTTGATTTGGATATCGACGACCGACGATTTCAGTCTTTCCGACTGTTTACTAACATCGAAAACTATGAGCGGATATAGATCTTTGTAATCGGCTGGAGTGATGTTGCTTTGCGTAATCAACGGATCCATTCCGTAGAACTTTTCGCTGAACGACGCCGCGTCTCTATAAGCTCTCGAAAATTTCTGGTTGGGAAACGATAGGTCGTAGTCGACCGCTGGATATCTCTCTTGATTCATCATGACGTACATGTTTTTGAGGTTGCAATGATCGAAAATCGATGGATTGTGTTCTTGGTTGCCGCTTCGATCGGTTTGAAATCCAACGACTATCCATCTAGGTTTTTCAGGAGCCGTCTTGACGCTAAGACGCCAACTAAAAGTAGTCGATTGTGGAACCGTTATAGTGTCGCATTGACGCGCTCGATATGCGACGGGTAACGATGCTTTCGATTCGATAGTTTTATGCAACTGCTGTCTTTCCATATCCGCTGGAGTAACGTGCGGCATAAACCACGAGATTTTCACGAGGTCGACTTTTCCAGCATCCGCGGCAGCGAGTCTAAAAATAGCGTCGTCGTCCGATTTGCGAACCAGCGTTAGCGTGTGCTTAAAACCGTACACTATTTTATCGTAATCCTCGCAGAATCCGAAAATATGTTTGAGGGGTACGACGAAACTAAACGTTCCCTTAGTCGTTGGTTTTCGAATAAGATACGCCTGTCTGATCGCGAAACCTGCGTTATCCGCTATAACCGCGGTTGCATCAGTATCTTTGCACCATAATTGATTAAGACCTTGCGCTTTGGCGAAGTCGTCCGGATATTTAAGCAAACCCAACATCGTAGTCGCTTGTCCTGGGTGAAATACCGTTTCGATATCTTGATTCGATAGGGAATACGCGATTTGGCTGAAAAGATGCAAGAGTCCGTTGTTTGCGAGGGCTGCGGCGTCACCATTAGCGTACGCCGTATTCATTCCATCTCCTTTAACCAACCTACCTTCGAATAACAAGTAAGATTCAGCGGGATGGCAAAATAGATCTTGAGTTTCGATATTTATGCGAATCTCGCCGGATGTGTTAAAATCCGTTCTCGCTGCCGGTTCGTATTCGTGCCATTCGTATTTTTCGATTCCTTCGTCGACCTCTGTGGGTGCTGTAATGTTTAGAATATTCGATTGCATTTTAATTACTAAAGATTATTTATTTAAACTCACGCGAGTTTCAATCCCGCTCCGTTTTTGTTGAGACCACGCACGAGATCTCGAATGGACACGACCGTCGAAGAAAGTCCATCACCGGCTAGTATCTTATTAATATCAGTTTTAGCAGCGTCGTTATCGCTTAGCTGCGCTAAGATAGCCGCATTCGATTGCGTAAGCGCTGGTATCGTTTCGACTACAGGCGTCTTCGGAACCGACGCTGCTAAGAGTTTAGTCGCAGCTTTATCCATCAAGCGTTTACCAACTTCTACGGTGGTATTCTTTCCAACTTCTAGCGCCTTTTTAGCCAACTCTCTCGCGGCGTCTTTACCCGCGCTAAGGGCGGACGATGCGGCTCGTTTAGCGACATCTGAAGTGAAGAGCTTCTTGAAAACTCCCGTAATAGAATCCATTATTCCCGCTCCTCCTATAACGTGTTTTCTCTTAATTCTTCTATTAGCGATGACGAGCATGTTTTATAATCGCAATATTAAGTTTTTATATCCAGTTCGATGTTAGAATTACGAATGTTTATTTATATTCTCCTGTTAATATAAAAACAACACGAGAATATAAAATGGATTCCTACTCAGAACATGTTGAAAAATCGGCCGGCTCATTTTTAACTCTGGCTTGTAATAACGCAAAGAGTATATCCCTTTTTATTTCCGAAGTGAAAGACGCTTGTAGTGAATTCGTAACCAACGTTTTCAACCTAGTCGGAGACGCTTCAGAATGTAGCGAGTATAGCGACAGCGAGTATAGCGACAGCGAGTATAGCGACAGCGAGTATAGCGACAGCGAGTATAGCGACAGCGAGTATAGCGATTGCCACTACATTAAAGTAGTCTCTAACGTGGAGAATAATACTGAAGAGACTACGAGTTTGTTCTCGGATTATGGCTCGGATGAGCTTACCAAAAAGATCGTTGCTAATGAATTCGAGTCGATCATTCACGACCTTAAGAACAAGCTAAATAGCTTGGAAAAGAGGTATCTCACGGCGAAGCTTGCGTTCCATAACCGTATGAATGATGAAATGGAGATCTTTACGACAACGACATATGTGTAAACGATATTCTGTAACTAAAGCGAGTTACAGAATCACACAACCCTAACTCTTCAAAGTTTTTTTATAATCGCAACATTAAGTTTTTATACTGTTCTTTACCGATAACGTTTTGTCGTAATAGTTCATCGCATATACCGACGATCTCATTTCTTACTCCCGTATTACCCGCGTCGTAGCTAGCGAAACGCAGACTCAACATTTCTACTAAAGCATTCGGATCTTGCGGAATTACGACGACTCCTTTACCCGTCTTCGGCGTCTGTTTTCCAGTCTTCATGTCCCATATCGGTTTAATGATATTTGTGTACTTAGAGCTTCTTGACGATTTCGGTTTACTCGGATTGTTAGGTTGTCTCATGGCATTCGTCGCGTCTAGAATCTCGACGTAATCGGACATATCGTTGTCGTCGTAAATCGAACTGTTCGGTTTAGCCATAGTCACTAGCTCCCAAAGTCCTGGAGTACCTGTATAAGTCTTCTCTCCGACTATTATATCGTCGTTCTGGAACGATACGCGTGTGTCTCCGATATAAAATTTCCCGTCTTTCTTTGAATTTAGACCGAACGTCGTATCGGTAGACTTTTTATTAGAAGCGTATTGAGACAAGTATTTCGTTGCCACGTCTCCTAATTCTAACATTCTAACGTCTTCTACAGGATCCTCGTAAGCCTCTATCGAGGGATACTGTGGAAGCTGTATGGCTTTTAACGACGAGGGAAGCGCTTTTAGAGTGGCTGCCGAGTTTTCCTTAATAGTAGACAACAAAGCGTTTTGTTCTTTCGATATGGTCGATTGTGAGTCTACGATCGGCTTGTACAACTTTACCAAATCTCGCTGCAGTCCTATATCGCCGAGTTTCTCCGATAAAAAGTTCTGTTGAATTCTTTTCTTAGTCTTCAGAAACTCTTCGACGATAAAGTCTCTTTTGGCGGGATCGTTAATCTTCAGAAACGACATTTTTAAATAGGTGGTATAATGTTTTAATACGTTTTTGGAACACGCGTTAAAACATTGAAATGAAACGCGATAACGAACGTGATTTTACACACGTTTTACGTTCTACGTTTACGTTTATGTTTTACGTTTCACGTTCTACGTTTTCCTTCGATTTCGCAAACGCGTCCTTCAACGACTCGGCTATAGTTTCTCCGCTATTTCTCGATTTTCTGATTTCTTCTTTCATTTCGTTAAATTTCACGCGTTCGTTTAGAATTAACGAGTATTCCTCATCCGAAATATTACCGTCTTCCAAAGATTTCGAGATGTAGTGACTGATGGTGTTGAGTTTCGCTTCAGCCAACGTTTTAATATTTTCGTGCTTCTCCGCCTTTGGCGTGAGCTTTCTGTTGATTACGCGCCCGATCACGCTGAAAACACCCGCTCCAACCGCCAGTACTTGTAGACCTAACGCGATAGGTGCCGCGACTATCGTAGACAGAACCGTGATTGCCGAAGCAGTTGAGCCCAACGCGACTAGAGTCGATATACCGTCTACTACGTTGATAATCCTAAC
This sequence comes from Allolobophora icterica, assembly GCA_963556255.1. Classification (NCBI taxonomy): domain Eukaryota; kingdom Metazoa; phylum Annelida; class Clitellata; order Crassiclitellata; family Lumbricidae; genus Allolobophora; species Allolobophora icterica. The sequence goes on from OY744610.1 coordinate 21,666,348, forward strand.
ACCTTTACGATACTTTTTACCTAGAGTCTCTCTTTTTTTGAGTTCCCGCTCGAGCTCTTGTTGAATTTCAGTGATTTTCGAAAGTCGGAAAGCATGGGCGCTTCCATCGATTTTCAGTGGGATCTCCATTCTTTTTATAATAACGCGATATAATTTTTTAAACTGCGATATAATTAACGAAACATAACGAATCGCCTTCGATTATACTAACTACGGAATCGGAGTCGTTTTGAATAGTAATTTCGATGTCTTCTACTTGTCCGATAACGACTCCATCTCGTAGACTGCAGCCGCTCGCTTCGATTTCCTGTCTAAGCGAAACTAAACACGACCCTTTAGTCATTCGAACACCTAGTCCTAGCGCTACCGTAGCTGTTTCTCTAGGTTGAATCGTTATCAGTTCTTGCGTAAAAATCTCCCATCTCAGTCCACCTAGTTGTCTGCAGGGTGTGTGCGTCACTTTTTTCAACGTCCAACGCACCTCTTTCGGTTGGGTTCTAACTTCGATCTGACGAGTGGGTTTCGTTATAAATTTATGAATAGGCCTGTTGAATCCCGACATTTTATTTATACGAGGATTATTTTTAAAGCAACATACCGAGAATCGGAATATTTTGGAAAGGTGAATTAGGACCTAGTAAAAGCCCGCTACCCGTTTTCATATACAACCCGCTACCTGTTTTCATATACAACCCACGACCCGTTTTCATATACAATCCCATTCCCATCGTACTACCTTTCGACCACGGAGACAGATACAACCCATTTCCATCCGGTCTTACTTTACAAGCCAGGCCGCCTTTATTAACGTACACTACTCCCGATCCGCTTATTTTATCTACAAGTTTCGATGTAGCCGCGGAACCTAATCCGCTTAAAGCGTCTTGTGCTAAACTAGGGATTACGCTAGAAAGAAGAAATTTTCCAGCAGTAGCTAGAAATGGTAATATAGCTCCGATAAAACCGCCTTCGACTTTAGCGTTATATATTAATTGCGTTTTACTCATTTTGATCGTCGTGCCCTTTCCGTTCTGACAAGCATTCTTCATTTTATTAATTTGCGCTTTCGTAAAAGCTAACATGTGGTCTCCATCCATATCATCGTGAGATAGTCTAATACTAACGCCATCGCTTCCCGCTTCGAGCGCTCGTTTAATCTTGTCTTTTTGTCCTTCTGAAATATTAACACAGAATTTTGTGTACTGAGTCATTTTATATATAACTAAGATAAACTTTTAATTATCTTCACACTTCTCTAATATGAAACTTGATCGACATTGCTTCCCCTCTAATGTTAATTAGTTTTCCATTTTGGTCGGTAAGTCTCGTTTCCATCGATGAAATCGTATTCATCGTAATGGGGAGATAAATTAAATTAGCCGGGATTTGGATGATCTTATAACCAGGTCCAACGGTAGGAAAAAACGAATATATCACGTTCGTCGTCGATCCATTCGAGTACGAACCCCCGATTATATCGCTAGTTACTCTAAAGCTGTCTATATTCATTATGTTCACGATGTTCTCCGATTCGTTATACCCGGCTATGTATAGACGACTTTCGAAACCTAGAACGGTTCTAATCGAGTTCGCGGTTCTAAAATCGACCTCGTAATTCGTAGCGATAGTCAACACCGCCTTCAACGTATTAGTGTTCGGTTCTAACGTAATGCTATGTTCTTCGTTTCCGGCATCGTAATGGCCGTTCTCTTTCATGATTTTCTTCACATAGTCGTTTATATCCGTGAGTTCGTAGGACCCTTCTGGAATATCTACGTCAAACCACGTCACACCATGATCCGGCGAATACCTGAAGTTGTTGTTGCTCGCGTCTATGTTAGGAAACACGTAGTAAGTATACAAATCGACTAGAGCCATTTCATACTTTTTGGTTTTATCTAGTTCGATTACAGGATTGTTCCTCGTTATTATTCGTGCGGTTCTGTCCTTTTCGTTACCCACTAAAATGTAAAACGACGATTTAGGATTCGTGTTAGTCGCAGTCTGTGCTGTGTTCACCTGTATCTTCACGAGGAGTTCTTCCATTTTTACTAGTATATTATATTATTTTAATTCAGAATTGGGGATGTAAAATTCATCTAATCCACAACGGTATTTACCGCTGCTCCTTTCACTCGTTAAGTCGATAACTACGAATTGATGCGGTTGTTTCCACGACTCCACGCATAGACTCGTGAATTCCTCTTTAGGCATGTCCGTACTTACATGATCGTTGAAGATATGGGAAACGTTCTTCATGTCTTGGGGAAATAAACAAATAAAGTTTGCGTTCTCTCTGATAGTCTGCCTAGGCAATTTAAAATAATTCTGCGCGAGGTACAAACAGTCGACGTTACTATGTCTGCCCCTAATATAATACGTTTCGCATTTGTTCTGCTTTTCTAATTGTAAATCGTCAAAAATCATCAAGTTCTTCTTTTCACGGCTCAACTCTCTCGGATCCGGTACATCATTCGCGGATTCGTAAAACCTGCATTCGATATCCGACTTGTCTCTTAACTCTTTCGCTATCTCTTCTACAACGCACGCCGGAGAAATATTAGACCTCATTATCTCATCTCGAATGTTAAACAGCTTGATGATCGTTTCTTTTGGTAGTTTTTCTTCGAATGCCTTCTTAAGAATTTTGTACTCCGGTTGAAATAGAGATTTTCCGAATACTTGCAAATTGTCATAGTCGAGCCATCCGGGTCTCAAAAGTAAGTTTAACAATAACGTCGTCTTACCACATCCCGATTTCCCTACTATTACACCCCTTATACTTTTAGGTAATAGGTTGATATTAAATCTTTTCAACGATAAATCGTTCCACGTTAAGTCTTTCACCTCCATTTTAAATATATAAAACTTCTATATTAAAACTGAAATGTATTGCGTAAAGTGTAAAAGACAGACTGAAACAAAAGATATACAAGATGTCGTGGCTAAGAATGGGAGACCCATGCAACGAGGTGTATGCGTTGTATGTGGGAAAACAAAAACTCAATTCGTAAAAGGAACCACTGCGAAAGGCGGAGATGTAGTTGGTTCGTTGAATGCAGCCACTAGTAAGATAAAGTTACCTTGGGCTAAATATCCAGGTGAGATGCATCTTCCAGGTCACTCGTTTACAGGACCCGGGACAAGACTAGATTTGAGACTGAATCCCGACGGCACTCCTAAAGATTGGAGTAACCCCATCAACAGAGTAGATAACGCGGCTTACCATCATGATTTGGCTTACGATCGACACCCCGATACGGCTTCTAGGAATGTTGCCGATAGAGCAATGATTAATGATTTGAATAATATTCCTAATCCTACTATCCGAGAGCGTATGGAGAGAGCGGTAGTTAAACCTATATTGTCTGTTAAATCGAGTCTCGGGTTAGGTTTAAAAAAAGCCCCGACCCGAAATGGACTGATCAATTAGCGGATGAATTGCATAAACCGGTAGTAAAACATTTTAGAAAGAGAAAAGTGTACGTTAGTGGAATAGATGAGATATGGGTTGCTGATTTAGTTGATATGCAAGCCTTCGCTAAAGAAAACGATGGTGTGAAATACCTATTAACCGTTATAGATGTGTTTTCAAAGTACGGATGGATCGTGCCATTGAACGATAAAAGTGGGAAATCTACAGCAAGCGGCTTCGTGAAGATACTCGAGAGTGGACGAAAGCCTGTTAAATTATGGGTAGATAAGGGGAAAGAGTTTTATAACAAAGACGTTAAGAATTTGCTCGAGCTGTACTCTACGGAGAATGAAGAAAAATCTTGCGTAGTCGAGAGATGGAATAGGACGATGAAAGATAAAATGTTTAAGTACTTTACAGCTAATTCGACGAGAAGATATATCGACGTTTTAGACGGAATGGTTAGTAATTACAACAATACAAGACATTCTTCCATTAAAATGACGCCTGCTAAGGCTAGTATGAAAACGAATGAAAAGACTGTATTTATGAATTTATACGGCGGAGAGGTCTCACAGCCTGTTTCCCCTAGATTCTCGGTTGGAGATAAAGTCAGAATAACGAAGAAGAAAAACATATTTGAAAAAGGATATACACCTAGATGGACTGAGGAAATGTTCACAATTGCGCAAGTTCAGTATACAAATCCGGCAACTTATAAGATTACTGATTCTAACGGTGAGGAGATACAAGGCTCATTCTATGAACAGGAGCTACAGAAGACGACTCAAGAAATATTTAGGATCGAAAAAGTGATTAGAAAACGTGGGAAGAAATCGTTCGTTAAATGGTTAGGATATTCAGACTCGTTCAATTCGTGGATAGATAATGAAGACTTGGTTAATCTATAATCAGAAACTGCAAGAAACTATTCCCATCACGCGTAATCACCCTATGATTCATAGGCGAGTCATCGAAACTGCGGGAATTTCCAATAGTTTCGATGACGTCATATGATGGTCGTCACGTGACGTGGTTATTGCGTGGTTGTTCCAGAGTATCCAATTTACTACTACTGACATATTAGTAATAACTATAAATTATACTTCAGGATTCTTATTCATCCTTTTCCTCCTCCCTCTCTTCATCATCATCATTATTATCAACACCAGCACCAGCAACACAGTGGTTATCACAATCATCATCATTATCATTCCTATCATGGTTCTGCTTTCTGCAACTGGGGTCCCGCTCCTCAGTTAAACAGCGTCGTGCCTTCTCAGTGGCTCTACGTGGTATTGGCTCCCACTTTCTCTGCGATTATTTCCACGATGCAGTTCACCTGCTTTCTACCGCCTCTTCTCTGTTTAACCGTGCCTGGACTGGGAGCACCTCTGATTAGGCTGTTTGAAGAGGCGTTATATTAATTATCAAAATGAATGAATGGTAGTCTTTAGCCCATAGCAACGATGCACAGTCGACCAGCGCCTTGTATGTAATAGAGACGATATAAAGTTGAATTGGATAGGCTAATGTTTTTATGAGTATGTTACTAGCAGTGGAATTGAATTTGATTCCAACACTGAACAGATATTGAGCCAATTGAGTTAGGCCTATCACTTGAAACTAGTACTAATGACTAACTGATTTAACCCTTATTAAGTGCGACCAACAGTTTCAAAATTGGTCGTGAGATGCTTTTGCATATATTTAATGGAAAACTCTTTGTACCATCGGCATCCGGGTGAACACTTCATGGGCCAAGCAACGAGTGGCCAGCAGAAGCTGTTGGAATTGCTATGCGTTGCGTGAAACTAGAATTTGAAATCGATTGATGTCGGTTTATTAAAAGTTTTCCATTGGACTACATTACTAATTATTCAAAATGCAATTTGTCTGCTATTTACGTATGGTAGATGTATTTCTCATTGGTGAGTTCTTAAAGTTTTTACAATTTTAAATATGAAAATTATTAAACCCTACGATCGACTCGAACTCATCTGACTTGTTCGTATGTGGTTGTTCGTATTAATTTATAAGGTTGGAAGGGGTCTTAGTACGACATACAAAGAACAGGCTATTCCTAGAAAGCGAGGCAGCATTCCATCCTTAACACTCTAACGACGAGCGTGCACTTGAAATGTATCCCTCTCGTCGTTAAAAGGTTAATACAATGCAATAACACAATAAAATTGTATTTGATATTGCCATCCTACCAAAGTTCAGTAGTGCACATAAGACTAAACGACAGAACATTGTTGGCGGTGAGAAAGTTGTGCGTGAAGGACTTATTCAAGGTCCCTACACGGTGACCGCCTCAGTGAAGACGCGAACCCGGACACTTCGCATTACAAGTCGGACGGTCCCATGAAAAGTGCAGATGATGTGGCTATTTAATCCAGCTTTAATTAGCACAAAAACAGTAGGCCTAATAGAAGGGCAATCGGATAAAATAGATAGGCATACATAATAGCTGTTGACATACACAGTCTTATAAATTATACCTAAATTTTGCAAAATGTTGAAGACATCCTTCTGTCGATCTTAGAAATCGCTCAGCTGAAGAAGTCCTGTTTGCCACACGTGGTCGCGCGATATGCCATTGCACATCGTTCACCCTGAAGGAAATGATAAATCAAGACATTTCAATATGTGTTGCTTCCCTCTGATGATTTCCCAAACCCTTTCATAGGGCGGACCAACAAGGACTCGACCATAGGAGCCCCTATTGTATACCAGTTACATAGGCTTTATTCAAGGATTATGTATAACTATATAAATCCCTGAAGGCTAAAAAACTGAATATGGCCTGAGTTACTTCAAACGAAAGATTAGGATCCACCTAAGAACTATGCAGTTGTATTGCTTTTCTATGCTATGCGCATTTGCTTCATATTTTGCATAAATTGTTGTTCTAAAATGCTTGTTCGCGTTTCAGTTATCTCCTCAAACATTGCATCCGTCATGTCGTCTTTGAATGTTTCGGAAAGTTCAGTCGCAGAAATCGGTGATAGAGTAGAAATGAAATGCAATGTAACTGGAAGCGATTCGACACAGTGGACGTACACTGAATCGGATACATCAACAGAGACAAACATTTATTTGGGTTCAGATATAGTTACTTCGATGAGATTAAGGTACAAGATTGATAAGAGGATCAGAGGACAACATAATCTCATCATCGATTCAGTTGATCTGACTCACGCTGGAAGGTACAAGTGCAAAGCAGCTATACAAAAGACACTGTGGAATGACGTACACTTGACCGTTTTAGGTAAATATAAGTTTAGGTTATTTGTAATAAATAATATGCGGCTTCAGTGAAAATTTAATTTAAAATTATGTCAGTTTTTGCCATCCACCATTGACAATCGATGCGTATTCTGGCTAGATATGAAAGAGATTTGACTGCAGCGCACGTGAAACTTTATAATGATTTCACAACGATCAGTTATTGCTCCAGGATTGACTGTTGAGCTAAGTGCTCAGTGAGCTAATTTGGAGGTCTCTCACAATCACAAATCTGTGTTCTCCATTTGCATTCAGAAAGCTCCGACCGACATAAGACTGACTTCAGGCAAACAGGAACCCACATTAATTTACATGTTACGACTTGACTCCCACAGTCATATACACGTGCATTACTTCAATCATCAATCATTTATGAGATTGGTAATAATAATTATAGTCAATTGGCTATCAGCGCAGTAAGGCAGAAAATAAACAAAAGTCAGAGGTCCAGATCGGAATGAATAATAATAATAAATAATTACAACAATTTATATGGCGCTGTAACGCGGCCATACCGCTACAATGACGCCTTGCAACTATTAGCGGGCGGCATAAGCCTGGACAAACAGGCAAGATTTGAGCTTAGATTTGAAGGAGTCTACTAAGTCGGCCAGTCTGATGGCGGGTTAAAGATTGCTCCAGCATATGGGACTGACAGCCGAGAAAGCGCGACCGCCAAAGCGCGTCCTCATCCTCCGTACGCAAAGTCACAGCCCGGACGCGGAGGAATGAGTCTCGGTGCAGAAGTCACGCAGGTACACGGTCGCTGCCCAGTGGAGTGATTTGAACACAAGCAGATAGAGCTTGAACTCACTACGAAACGGTACCGGAAGTCAGTGCAGAACATTGCGCAGGAGCGACGTGACTCGATCATAGTTCCTCCTGCTACAGATGAGCCTGGCCGCAGCGTTGAGCACCGACTGGAATCCGTCCAGGAGAAACCTGGGCGCGCCAGCCAGCAAGCCGTTGCAGCGGTTTACTTTAGAGATTGCAGCAACCGACCGTCCACGCGACGTGGCGCTTTATGGATAAGTCAGACTCCAGCACGTCACCGAGATCACGCACCGAGGTCGAAGGCGCGATCTAAGCCCCACAGACGCTTAGCGAACTGGTTGGACGCACACCACAGAAAGCCCGTCTTCTCGGGGTTAAGCCGCAGTCTGTTTGATCGCATCTACGCGGTGATCCTCTCAGTACCCAGCTCCATGCGCTGCCACTGGTGTGAGAGCATTGACGTGTAGAACTGCGTTTCATCGGCGTAGAAGTGGGATGACAGGCCGAGAGTCGCGGGACTGTCTCCCCGTACGTTCTCGACAAATGCTCGTCCAGGACATTGTGATCGACCGTATCAAATGCGGCCGAGAGATCTAGCAGACCAAGTAGAGCGTGGTCACCTGTATCTCTCGCCTCGATTAGGTCAATGACCACCTTCAGTAGGGCAGTCTCGGTCGAGTGGTAGCTCCGATAGGCCGACTGATGGACATCAGGTACTCGGACTGCAGCTGGACGCTGGCTACACGCTCGAGAAGCTTTGACAAAACGGACAGGTTTGAAATTCGTCTGTGACTCGTGAGTTCACAGCGAGGAAGCCCCGACTTCTTAAGGCGAGGGGAAACGTAAGCGTACTTGTAACTCGTCGCAAAGGCGCCGATGGACACGATAAGTTGAAGACCGACGCTATCTACGGAGCGAACAGATCGACGTAGGCCTTGAGCAGTCACGTGGACATAGGGTCCTTCATGGAGAACTTGTCCGCGGCGTCATTGACCATCCAGCACACGATGCGACCGAACAAAACGCGAAGGGGTCTACTTCCTCGCTGCGAACGCATTCATGGATACAATTCATGGATACGATTCATGGATACGAACTCTCGAAATGTACGTGTTTATGTATATCGAGCGCTTCTGAACGGTTAACCCTACTAGATGCGCTTTATAAACGTTTAAATAGGCTTACAACACAATACAATATGTATGCATTGCATTCATGCATGTATGTATCTGGCACTAAATATAACGTCATAATGTACCTGACAAAGCTCATAAATGCAATGGGAACTTCCAAAGAGATGGTCAAATAAACCAGGATGAACGAAGGGATGGTGTTAAACTATAAAAGCGCGTCACCCGTGAGTATCTCCACGGCCAGCAAAGCACAACGATCGCCGTCTCGATCGATTTGAGACTTGAATACAAACTTTCTGTGCAGATCGGGGCAGAGAGGCAAATTCAATCGGCTTATTTATTTCGTTGAAGCAACTGAATTTGTCTCGTTACAAACCTGTTGTGGAACAGTGCGTGGTTTGTCAGTCTTCTGTAATTTTATCTATGTTAAAACTTTTAGATTCTCATCCTTTTTGTGCCGCAAATATCAGCGAAGCACAAGTCGATGGAAAAGAGCAAAGACACCTACATCTATCCATTTGGTGTAGTATCAGTTACATGGGAAGCGGGTTTCCGGTTTTCAGCTGGACAAAAAGCAACGCAGAGAAGAACATCACTGCAAACACAACCACTTCTGGCACCAGTCGAGGACCGTTGACCACCATGTCCTCGATCATAGCTCAGCTGCATTCTAATGAAAGTGGAGTTATATTCCAGTGCCGGATTACTTTTCAGTTACCAAACAACTCTAAAGAAGATGCCACCAATGCTTACGAATATACGTGGAATTATATGCCGTGTAAGCAGTCTACTAACTATGTCAAATAGTCGCTTCGGTACACAGACACACACAGACACACACGCAGACGCCCAAACACACAAAGTCACATACACATCACAAGGATAGACCTACATTATTTAAAGATTCTGAAAGGACGGTAGGCTGACTTATGCAAATAATGACCATCCTCGATTTGCTTAAGTCCTCTGTGCTGGTCACTGTCATATACACAACACAGACAACACCGTGTCATTAAGCGAGTTACAAAGTAAGAAACCTTGTTTCAGTAGGGCTTCTTTGCTCCTATTTATCAATATAAAGCGGAACAGGAAAGCAGCACCAGTTTTCTTTGTTGTTTTCAGTAAATTGTTTCTGTTTACATTTATTATTTACTTACATATTCATTGTAATTGTTGCAATTTTTCTCATTATTAGCCTATAACAAGTTCCAATTTCGTAAGTAATATTCTTTAATGTTTTTCTTCAACACACCGAAATACCGCTTGAGTCTTATGTTAGCTTTCGTGGTAGGCCTATCACATTTTCTTGCCATTCGCATAAAAATCTCGCATTATTTCTTCTATACAAATTGCTGCATATATCTTATAAAGATCAAAGAGGTGATAGTAAAGTTATACATTCATAATAAAAATTATAACCGCAAATTATACATGAATATTTTTTGTGTCTTAGTTGTTTCGTCACAATTGTGGTTATAGCATTACCTGTTACGAGCAGCTCAGTCGTAGTATCCGGAGACAGAGTAGAAATGAACTGCAGTGTAAATGAAAGCGATTCGACAGCGTGGACGCACACTACATGGAAATCGTCAACAGAGACAGATATTTATTTGGGCAGAGATATAATTCCTTCGATGAGATCAAGGTACAAGATTGATAAGAGTATCAGCGGACAACATAATCTCATCATCGATTCCGTTGACTTGGCTCATGCTGGAGGATACAGTTGCACTGGTGCTTTACAAAAAACACTGTGGAGTGATATACAATTAACCGTTTTAGGTAACTATAATCTAATTGTCATTAATCTGTATCGAATTTTATACAGATTGTGTCATTTCTTTTAAAGTTGGAGATTTTTCGCCGGTTTGCCGGGATTGGCCTGGAATCGATTCTGAGTAGGCCTACATTCTTTGAAACACCCCTCATCTTAATTAATTTTCTTAAATTAATTAACCAATCAGTCTTTTATTAATCTTATTAATCTTCTAATACGATTTCAAAGTCTAGCACAGCCCAGTTTTTACTTTGCCAGCAACAAACCTTGTGCGAAACAGACGTATATTTAATGAATTTGTTAGATTATGCCTGATATTGAATATGCATTGCTATGTTATATTTTGCTACATTATATTTTCTCACGTTCGTTATGCTGTGTTATGCCAATGTTATATCGTATCATGTTTGGCTATTTATGTTATGCTACCTTGCGTTGTGTTGTATTAAATCATTTCATCCTGCATTGTGTTATTTTGTTTCATGTCATGCTACGTTGTTATGTCAATGTGACGTCATGCCATTACATGTCATGATAGTTTATGTGAATATTATGCTATGGTTTTCTTATATTAGTTTAGGTAATGTTAGCCTATGTCATACATGTCGTGTCGTGTCATGTTATAGCATGTCATGCTATGTTTTGTTATATAGGCCTAATGTTATGCTACATTTTGCTAAGTTACGTTAAATGACATTATGCTAAGTTGTATTATGTCAATGTCATTTTATTTGATCATATTATATTATAAGCTTACTTAACTGTAGTGTCAATCGTGGTTTTATTTTGTCTTGAAATGGTAGCTGAGAAGAATGGTCAAGTAGACCATCATCTACAATTAGGCTACTTGACTTGCAAAAGAAACATTTTATCTATAAACATCTTTTATCTCCAACTGACTTGTTACAGTTGCTGCTCATTAGTCTAGGTAGATTTGATAGGTGGTTAAGAATGTTGTCGGTCTAGATGAGTCAAGGTTTTCATTAATGGCCTTTCAGCTTCGTCTCCAATGTGTTCCGCAAGCACAAGGTGCGCGATTGAAGGAAATATAGGACACGGTTATCTGTGGATGTGGTGCCGGATCATTTATTCTGGAAATGTGATTCCCATCTTTACGTGGACCAAAGTCAATACAACGGAAGCCATCGTTGCAAATACAACGACCTCTTTTGACACCAGTAGATTATCATTGACGACAACATCTTTAGTCATCAGGCAGCTGGACTCCAGTGACAACGGCACCACATTAAAGTGCAAGATTACATTTCAGTTGCCAAGCATCTCTGAACGAAAAGCAACCGATTACGAATATACGTGGAATTACATGCTGTGTACGCAAGTGTTTTAATTTGCTAATTATATGAAAAAGCAGCTTCATCACGTACACGTGAAAAAGGCAAAAATTTAAACATAAACCGATGCCGCCCAATTTCAGGCAGAAGCCAGACCAATATCCAAAATGCAAGTTTACTGCAATAAAGAGGCATCTTTGTAAAAAAAACTGCTCAGAAAGATTGACGCGAGTTGAAAACCTTTAGGCGGAACGATACATCCGATGACAGTAATCTAACAACAACAGTCTATCCTCTTTCTAACATTTCAACGTATGTAGCAAATTTCCTACATCAGAATTTTTCCTACTGCTAAGAAGTTAAGATACATTCAGCTTCTTTATTTGGCCCATTGCATTACCGAGCGTTACAGACTGCACGCATATTTGAGTAACCCTACTGTATGTTAGAGTTCTTTTTAGATGCACCGAGAAACCTTAGCATCGTTAGATACGGGGATCGTTTTGAATGTTCAGCTGATGGTAATCCAACTCCGACTTACAGATGGACACGTGTTGATACGAAGAGCTCTATGGAAGGACCTGTTTTAATAATGGATGACGAAGACCACACTTTCCAATGTACAGCGACCAATGTGTTTGCAACTGAAAGGAAAAACTTCACAACCACCTTCACAACCACCAAGGATATTAGTATTAATTTGCTGTCTTTTGTTTCTAAAAATGTAAGAATTGTTACGGCAATATCAGGAATTCTTCAAAGCCAAGATGCTCTAATCATGGGTCGAGCTTATTCAAGGTGTTAAATCCAAAACAAAAACTGTGTGGACATTTATAATTATGTGGTCAGGCTTTGTTTTAAGCTCAGGTCCAAAGCTCAGGCAAAGGCAGAGAATGTTACAGCTACGGAGTATATTATTTAGAATTGAAAAAGATAAAAGAAGCGATGGATTTAGTATATGAAATGTTTGATCCGATGGCTGTCATAGTTCCGGTGGGAGTTTATCATAAAGCGATGAAACAGCTTTCGGTATATATAGCGATTACCAAACTTTAGGGATGAGGTGACAAAGGAATGCAGAATGGGGCACAGGTTGAACAGGAACAATATGAAGCAACTGACGAAGGTAAGATGAATACATTGTAGAAGGACCTGAGTGATTTTTTAGTGAATGACAGGATTCTATTCGTTCAGGTATTTTAAGCCAATGGATAACTTTGAAAAGCCACATGGAGGTGATGTTTAGGGGTTCTAGTGACAACTTTTCGAGAACATTCTGAATAGAATTCTGGGTGTTGGCGTGATTACGACTTCGTTTGGGAGTGCCTTTGATTGAAACCTTATGCAATCAGACAGTGGAACTACAGTAGTTGATAAGTATTGTATGTATCGATAAATTAAAATTACACGGGTGACTCTTGTGATATTTGACTTTCAGCAGATAAGATATCCGCTTGGGGCATACATACAGTTGGATTGATAGTGGTTACCGCAACCCTAACCGTATTTGGAATCGTCCTGTTGGTCATCGGACTAAAACATAGGAAGCTATCAATTGCCTTTGATGAAGGTATGCAATCTAGCTTCGTTGAAGCAACTATTTTAGACGCATAGAACTTAATTGATTTAACTGGCGAAAATTTCAATTCATGCGTTGCCATTAACCAGCGCATTTATATGAATGAAAATGTTATGGGAATCCAAGAATTTTTTCAACCCCATAAAAACTGCCTCAGAAGACAAACGTGTTCACTGGCCCCTTCTTTAAAGTTCAGTTAGCCACGCTTTGAAAGTTCCAACAGTCTGAATATAAACGGTTTGACACAAATTTGTAATCGTTATCATAAAAGTAAAATCCAAACTTCTAAATCGCCAATCGAAAGCCAAGCGCAGGGCACCAGCTTATTCACTAGCGCTGCGTTAAGTCAGAGAGATTTTCCAAAGAGTAGTCAAAGAGAGGTCCGAATTCGTCTTTCCAGAGGGTCCAGATCAAGAGAGGAGGCAGATTAGCTGCTAAGGTGGGTTTCGCTTAGGTCGAGAAAAATTGGAAGGCGGAGGATCAGTTGAATGAGGTAGGAATTCTTGAAAAGATGAAACTTTAGTTATTAGTGGAAAGTCCGTGGGTGAAAAATAGAGAAGCCTGAGGCGGATGATGGAGGGCGAGTGGCAATGATGATAGAGGAATTCACGGAAGAGATCGTTTTAGAGTCCTGGTGCATTTGAGGTTTCCAATTTCAAGCATTATTGTGCATTTCTTGATCCTTCTTTCAAGCGTTAGAGAAAGCGTCTGCCAAGAAGCAATCTTCCAAGCTCCAGCAATCATCAAAGCAATTCAATTCACCGTCACCATCTGACGAATATACCGAAGTGCAGAGAGAAGACATTGACACCTACTGCGCCTTAACAGACCAACCAACTGCCGGTCAAAAGACACAAGTTTACTGTGAACTACGTACTATCGACCAACGAGGCACCAAACAATCAACTAAACAGAGAGTGGGAAAATAGGGATCGACTGTACGTTAATACATCTCAAGGGAATCATCAAAACGCACAACCCAGGAATCTCTATATATGGTGTATTATTATACAGGAGGACAGAGTACCGATAACACACATGGCCAGGACAGCATTAGATTCGCGGTTCGATTCCCGTAACCCCTTTCTACGGCGGCCCCTTGCATGGCTACCAAACCGTCTGTTTAGTTAAGATTTGATCGTAGGGCCTACTGTCATGTTTCAATGTAATCGTACTGCGTTTGTCAGATTGAATTAATACAGAAACTTATTTTTTTTATGCCCCAAGGTACATATGATCCCTCGGAGACTTAAATATTAATTAAAAGAAGTGGCAATGGCTTCCAACATCCCAACAGGATCTCTACCTTTGTTTGACGTTGCTTTCTCGGTACTGCGCTCGCATGCTTATGGGAGCCCTGCTGTCCTGTTCGGCCTGCAATGGCCGCCGATCTCTGCGTTCTGCGGTCCATTTCGACTTGATTGTCCCCTTCCAAGCACTTCCACCATGCAACACCAGGATTTTTCTGTCGTGGGCCCAAACATTTGGAAAGGCCTTTTATTGGAGCTATGTTTGCTCTTAAGGACAAATTCCTCGGTCTCTACTCGTTTCTAAATCCCGTTATTTTCAGACGCGGCTGGGGGCACTGGGAGAGCCTCTGAGTAGATACTGTATCTTGAAGAGGCGCTATATCAAGTTTTTATTGATTGATTTTACTGTAATATTCTGAATGCAGAAACTTTAATGTAACTGGACTGTAATTATCTTATTGAGCGACCCTTAGTGTTATGAAACCGTAATCATCTTAACCCTCATGCGACCAACATATTTTACTCCTTAATATGACCAACTGGGGTCCCACGGGACCCCAATAGTCGAATACACGTTCAGTGCTTTCTGCTCTTGTTTAAACTTCACTTTATTTTGCTACATGTACAAGTTCTAACTGTTCATTGTTTACCTGGGTTTTGCTTACCATCTAATTGTCTGACAAGATAAAATTAGACCGGTAACCGGTAACATGAAGTACATTCACGCTGCCTTCTTGATGTTACCGCGTTGGCACAGTGAGTATCGTCGACTCTTGGCCTTCGAGCTTTTAGATATTGAAGCCGAGTGTTGTTGACAGTGTTGAACTTCTACACCACAGTTCTTTATCGCAGATCTGATTGGTGCTAGGATTATAGGAGTCATTGCTCGTTGTTTCATGTGAGGTGCTACTATGGCATATCCGAGCTCTATCAGTAAGATACGTCGTCGCCGTGTGGTCTTCGAAATCTGCCAGTCTGGATTATTGCCCAACCACTGAATGTAAGAAACGTTTCCAGCTACAGTATGTCGAGGGTGTTGAAAAACAGCACCATGAGCCAACGGCTGATTTTCTTCTTTTGGTGTCCATTCTAGCCAGGTGATCCATATTGTCAACACCGCTTTTAATTCTAATGGAGGATTATTTCTGGCTTGCTGATCATCTGAGTATCGGTGGTAGCATTGTGGTGTATCGTATAGCTAACACAGCTTTGCCTGGTTTAGGAACAAACATTTCAAGAGTAAGTTGGTCAGGAGTATGCAGAGTCCAATGAACGCAAAGATTCCTTATCATTGACAGGTTTCCAGTCAGCACGATGACCTTCAGAATTTCGTTCATTCTAGACACAATGCCGTCTATAATTTCTGGAGTCAAGGAAAGCTGGTACATATAAACAAATTGTGTCACACCGTGGTGCGGCACTTACACCAGCAGGTATTCGAATGACATATTGAACTGCATCACCTTGCTATCTTCCTACTTCTCTACCACGCAACCTATGTCCACGACCTCCTTTTTGTAACTGAAGTACTGCTTCGACTATTGGTGGCTTGAACAGATAGGCATTGCGTTTCTATGTCGACTTCGTCGTCTGCACTTTCCACATCACTTTTTTCAGAGTTCTCAGATACATGATCATCATTCTCCGAACCTGAATCGTTGTCCCCTTAGGGACATCTGTGGTACTTTCTAGGGCCTTCTCGAGACCTTTCTTTTTGACCGGGCCTGGATCGGAAGCGATAATGAGTAGACTTCTTGAAAGGGCGCTATATAAATGTATTGTAGATAGATTATCCGTGCTATCGTATTCCCTATCAGCACTCTCTTCAAGAGTAGGGCTTTCTTTGCGTTGTATCGCTCCAGACCAGTTCTCGCTGTCATAATATCTGTTCGTAAAGTAGCGTTCGGTTCTCTAGAAAGCATTGCAGAAACTGGGGTCCTGGGGGACCCCAATAGATATTTTTTATTTAAAAAATAACCGTTAAAGCAAAACCGGATTCCACTAGACGTAAACCGTGAGCGATATCCAGGTGACAAATTCATAAAATGCCGTTAAAAAATATTGGATAGTACAGAAGTACCACAAGCCGATACCATGCTGGGGTCCCCCAGGACCCCAGTTGGTCACTTGAGGGTTAATGCACGATATTCTAATCTTAGCTGTCATATTCTTATTATTCAGGAACAAATTAAGTGGGTTGTTCTTTAACAAAATGAGTATGTTAACTTGCACTTAAGAGATTTATACAGAAAAAAACATTTTGATATACACTTATTGTAGGACTACTTTACACGGAGAACTCGATCAAGCACTATACTGTGCAGTCAGTAGTTAACGAAAAATTCGTTTCACAAAGAATCCCGTAAAGTAGTTTGTTGTTTCTTCGTTAGACCTACTTTTCATATTTGAAAAATAATTTTCACTTAAAACAACCAAGTATTCAATTTTTCTATGCTACGAACTATTGTCATCTGCCATATTGGTAGCCTATATTGTTGTATAGGTTATGGACAGTACTCTCTGGCCACTTTGGTTTTAGATGCATAAGGAGAAAATGAAGTCTGTAATATAATGAAGTCTAAACATTTGTTCTAATGTACAGTGAAAGAGAAGAACATTTTGTGAACCTTCCTGCGAGAGGCAGACTTCCAGTTAGATATAAAATATTGGCGAATGCATTTTCTTAGCCTTGGCAAGTGAGGTCGGATGGCCAGTCCTCTCCCATGCTGTCTTGTACAACCCAATGTTGCACGTTATGCTATTGTTACAAGATCCCCTAAACGAAACTGAAAACTAGAAAGGCTCACTAGAGGTATGAAACAAATATTCTTTAATACTAAATAGAAGATAGGCCTACATTTATACTTTAAGTCTACAAGACCCGACATAAACGTCAGAGCAGCAACAATTCAAGCTCGAAAGACGGTAAGTTCGTCAACAAACTTTAATAACAGCAGCCATTCTGAAATCTGAAAACTCTAACAGAAGACTTACGACGTCAAACCAAGAAGTAACCTGGTGCGGTTCTTCAAACTTAATTCTACAAGTGAGACACAAAATAAGATTTCGTCAGATCAGAATCAAAATTACCAAGTTCCCCGAAACTCATAAGACATTAATCTTTTATGCTCTTAAATGGCCGCCATATGGCCAACACAAAATCAGCCAAGCATAACTATACAGAGATATATAACACTATACTTAGGCATATTTGGTGCGTCATGAAACTTTTCGTGAAGCACTTTATATACAACATGCAACGGAATTTGATCCTCCGTGGGATATTGAAGTTCAGCATAGAGTTTGAACCTCGGTCGCATTTTAAAGCGTTTAGCAGGACGAGAGTAATCTGACATTAATCTGGACAGAGCGAGGAGATTAAGGATAAAACTAACGTAGATTGTCCATCGTATTTTATAGTCGCTTAGTTCTAATACATGTAACTGCAGTTTGACTGATAAGAATATATAATTATTATAATAAATACTATGTCTCTATCTACTTTGAGGGAAGAGAAATCAGATGAGGAGAGATTAGAAGAGGAAGGGGCCCGACGGCCACCTGACTGTCACCTGACCCAAATCTTAGGAAGTTTAGAACGCATAGCGTCCGAACAAGGGGCTTTGCGGGGTAGTTTGGAATCTCTGATTAATCAACAGACGGTTACACAAGTGATCAACGCGTTCTAAT
Source organism: Allolobophora icterica (assembly GCA_963556255.1). NCBI lineage: Eukaryota > Metazoa > Annelida > Clitellata > Crassiclitellata > Lumbricidae > Allolobophora > Allolobophora icterica. Next base: position 21,684,549 of record OY744610.1, read on the forward strand.
AGAAAGAATAGACGCAATTTCTGATCATATGGGATCGTTAGTAGATAGAATTGATGATCTGGACGATAGGGCCGCATCGAATCCATGGCCTGACTCTGCAGGACCAGCACCCAGCCAGGGTGCCTCAGCCTTCCATTCTGGCCAACCCTCGGACTTGCCTGAGGAGGATTATAACATCTATGATCCTAGCGGACCGTCAGGTTATATAGCGCCTCTTCGTAGAAGTGTGAGAATAGCAGAGCGAAGGATTCAGGCTCCCCTCTCACACCCCTCCTCCTCTCATCCTCTTTCCTTGGCCATAAGATCAGAGCCTAATTTCGAATACGAGCGGGCAAAAGCTTCGAGGCCACGCGAAACGATTTATCTAGCAAATACGTCGGGTCTCGAGGGTGTGCAGCAGTGTATTGGCACCCATTCTCAATCGTTGGCGACGCCGGAAGAATCACCTCACCAAACGGTGGTCCTTCAGCTTCCCATCCACTACACTCACCAAACGCTGATCATTCAGCGGTTCAAACCCTATCTTCCGGCGGAGCCAAAAGGGGCGCTCACATTACAGAGGTGGGCGAGAGTTCGATCCCTATGGGATCAGCTCCGGTCGATATGCCAAACTTCATACTAGCATGCTCATGAATATTTTATGTGACCTGTATATATGGTTCCATATGGATATACAGGTCCTTTGTGGGACTCAGGTGGGCATGCTGGCAGGAATGAAAAGAGTCGTCCTCACAAGGAGCCAGACAGACAAGCCAACTGACAACGAAGACCTATGTAGGCTCTACAGTAGCTTAAGAAACGGATTGGTCGTGCTAAAGACTAAAAGAATCAGTTAAATGTTTTCGGGCGCGATGCCACAAAGTTTCTGGCATTGGTGCCATCAGTTTCGTGTACATTTACGTTACATTTACATTTGGAATGTGTTGCAATACAATACGACTTGAGCGTCTGTTTCCTGAGTTTCCTGGTAAGCTCAATGCTTTGATTTTGTAGATCCTGCTAAAGATTCTGGTGGGATGAGTGACTGCAGTCAGTTTTAAGTCAGTATCGTTCACGCTAACATTACATTACTTATGGAATGTGTAATTATAAAATACGGCTCGAGTGTCTGTTTTTGGTGTTCCCTCGTCACTTCTCAGGGTTAACTGAATGCATTGTTTTTGTAGATAATGCTAAAGATTCTGGTGGGACACAAGGTGTCTCGAACTTACCCAGTGCAGCTTTTGCGATTGGAGGATCTCTCCTATTTCTTCTGATAATAGCTATTGTTGACTCGCGTGTTGTTCACAGAAAAAGACTGAAAGGTTTTATTAAACTACAATTTAATTGATAACTTTTGAGAAAATATTATTTTAAAGTAATTTATTGAGAAAAGAATGTTCCGTTTACTCTGAATTAGCCCTGCTTAGTTTTGAAGTTACTTTGTCGCAAATATTTAACTTGAAGTCTGAATGATCGTGTGAAACTTGACAAGTGCGGAAAGATTCAAATTAGATGGTCTATTCCTGCTGGATTGTGGGCGAAAAAAAATCGAAGATCTGTTACTAACACAATGTCTAGTTAACGACTGCCTGAATCAGGGCTCTTAACAGGGCCACTAGGGCCTACGCAACTTTCAGAGGCCTACGAAAGTCTGAAAATCTGAAAATGAGATATTTAATGATTGACTGGGAAAATGGAAGAAGGAAAATTGCAAATGACAGCAAATTCAAATTTAATAACTTTTGTACTGAAACAGTTTAAGTAAAGCAGTGCTAGCCTACACTATGTGAATTTTGCGGCTCTTTGTATTAGCAAAATCTGACGTCAAGAAATAACGTGAATGCGTTTAACTTTAATGCTGAGTTGGCAGTTGATTGGGGTCTACGAATGCAAGAGTGTCTAGGGCCTACGACGACCTTAAAACGGCCCTGGTTCTTAACCTTTTTTGGCACACGACACACCTAAACTTGCAACCAAATTTGGCGACACACCATAAAATCATCATATGTGAATATTGTTTAAAATGTTAAAACTAAACTAGTCATTTATTTAAAATTTTAAATTGTTAAAAATTTTAATGTATGATATTCATAATGAATCCTTTCTACTTTCTACGTCGACTTAGTTACAGTTAATGGGATTTTTGCTCCTGGATTTTTCTCCGGATCATTTTAAAACGAGGATCGAAACTTTTGTATAGTGCACGACTAGTTTGTTCCGTTTTATAGTTCTTTATGTTGAACATATGAGTAAAACCTTGATCAGATAAGTAGGAACTATGAATTGAATCCAACTCTTTCGGTCGCCAGTGACAATGTCTTGTATTGTTCTTCGTTGTACGTCTTAGCCCACAGCTGAGTTCTTCAGGATTGCTTGTACATTAGGGTGGAGTAAAAAACATAAAAATTCTAGTAACTAAGCGTAATAGTAATAAAGCTAGTTATCGTGCAAAATATTTTTCAAAAATTCATTCTTTAAGATGTGCCCCAACGAGTTTTAAAATTTGACAATTTTTGAAAACAAATGTCAAATTTAGTAAAATTTCAAAAATTTTAAAAAATGTAACAGGCTAATATTTAATTATGACGTAGGCCTATTTAATGACCATGCAAAAGAAAATTGATAAAATCTGTCTTCTAAGTTGTGCCCCAACGAGTTTTTAAAGTTGACATTTGTTATAAAGTTTGTAAAATTTCGTAACAATGTGTAAACTTAAAAAATTATCACGCTAACTGTAATAGTGCATAAGCATTTAATTATGATGTATTTAATGACCATGCAAAATAAAATTAATAAAATGATTGTATGTACGTAATTTCAAATAACACTAAAACAATAAACAATGAATAATCCCAATAGACTTATTAATCACTGATAAGTGAGTCAATACTCTTTTTATTCCATTGAGTCAACTCGACTGAAATTCGGCTTTTTGATATTAAACAAGGTATTAGTTCCTGTGATTCCAATATAGCTAAGATGAAACCATGTCTGGGACTACGCAGAATCTTGGGATCGAGAAATGAATATCAACAGGACTCACAGGAGTACAGTATATGTGAATTTTCTATTCCAGAACTTAGCTTTTGCTGCAAATGACTACATCGATCTCATTGATCGGCAAAACGTAAAAGTAACTCACAGGTCATTTCCACACTTTCTGAAGCTGACCTTGGAGAATGTATCGCCAGTGAGTGTGATCCCACACTGGATTTTCCATAATAATATATTTCCATGCCACACACATGGTTGGGCGCTCTCTAAAACTTGTTACTGAGGCATATCTACTACTGGATATCGACTAACGCTCTCTGCCTCAACACTGCTAAGACTTAATTGACGTGGTTTTGGACTAGGCAGCAGCATACTAAACTCGACTTTCCATTACTGACTGAGACATTCCCTGCTTAGTGCTTACACCTACTCTTCCACCTTCCGCGACTTGGGCGTCACACTTGACTCCTCCCTCACATTCACAGAGTAGATCTCCAACATGACTGGCTTCTGCTTCTTTCAACTGAGGCGTCTCAGGGCCATCAGACGTTCGGTCTCACCTTCTGTCTTTACCACCATAGTTCACGCATTTGTCTGCTCACGCTTGGACTACTGCAACTCGCTCCTCATGGGTCTCCCTAAGCAGCGTCTCTCTCCCCTTCTGTTCTAAATGCTTTTGCTAGGCTCATCGCTAGACTCCCCCACTTTGCCAATATTTTTACTTACATGCTTGATGTCCTGCACTGGCTCCCTATTGCCGTGCGCATCCGTAATAAGATCATCCTTCTTTTCTCTAAATCTCAGCAGGGTACTGCCCCGAAACATCTCTCTAACTATCTGCGAAAGCCGCTATCTGCATCTTCTTCTCGCTCATTGCGCTCTGTGAATCGGCTTCATCCGTTTGATCCCAGGGCTAAAACTGTATTGGCCCAGCACCGGGTGTTTGCTGTTACAGTAGCGGTCCCATGATCTGGAATTACCTTCACCTCTGCTGAGGGCCAAACTAATCACTGGCTATTCCTCATCGGTCTCGCGTTCCCTGAAGGCATTATTGTTTCCCCGGGGCTACTGTGCTCAGAGCGCCTCTGAATAGTTATTCTGTGAGAGACACTTTATAAATTTCTAAATACAATACAATACAATCTGCTGCTGTGGTTGGGCAAACATCTAGACATGGTTTCATCCTTGCCAGATTATAATCACAGGAACTAATGCCTTGTTTCAAAACCAAAGCAGAATTTCAATCGGAGTTGAATCAATGAAATTAAATTTGTATTGACTCACTTTTCAGTGATTAATAATTGTTTAGTGTTTATTTAATATATTTCTCACATACAATCATTTATTAATTTTATTTTGCATGGTCATTAAATACGTTACAATTAAATGCTTAAACACTGTTACAGTTATCGTGTTAAATGTTTTAAGTTAATACCATTGTTACACAATTTGACCTAATTTGTAACAAATGTCAACTTTTAAAACTGAGAAGACAGATTTTATAATAAGGCTATGAATTTTTTTTAAATTATGAAATTTAACAATTTTTTCAAAAATTGTCAAATTTTAAAACTCGTTGGGGCACATCTTAACGAATTTTTTAAAAATATTTTGCACGATAACTAACTATGCCTAAAGGGCAACGATTTGTCACTTCTTTCTCACATTTATCTTGGTTGGTTAACTAAAACTAGCAGTGGCAGCAGCATGGTTTTCGTAGGCCTATTCCCTACCTACTGCTAGAATCCCTCTCATTGCTACAAAAATCTGATTTCGCAGTTGTAGATTCGCAAAATTTTCGTTTCATTCTGATAAATTTCTCCATTTCGAATTTGCAGTAATGGATAAAATTTACATCGACGCGGTAGCAAACGTGTAGGGGACTGTACTGTATAAGGTAAATGTAGCGGATGTTGAATGACCAGATTTTTTTCGAGAACACGTTGTTGTTGACGATGGTTCTTCCGACGATACTGATACACGCTATAAGACCCCATGTCCCGTTGAGAAACGGGACAGAGGTCCGGTCTAAGCCGTGTGACCAGCGCGCTGGATCCCAATCCCTCTCTGCTCCCTCTATCTCTAGGGCTACCATTTATATAGCCCTATCTAAAACCTTCGTACACCGCATACCTTTACATGGCGCCAGTCATGTGCATCTGCACGTGCATCTGCAAACTGTCCACATCAGACTGTAGGCATACATTCCTTTGAAGACTGGCCATCCTTTGGCAAGGTGATTATAATGACCGGTCCAGACGGATGCATCTTAAAGGCCTACCCCCCCTACATAAACATCAAGGCCACCCCAGATTGCGATATAATAGAATAGATAAATAAAAATAGATTGCTACGAATTCTCACAGGCTACGTCCGCTAAACTTAGAGTAAGTAAGTGTAATGCAAGAATGACTGGCGTAGGCTGTGAGAATTCGCGACACACCAACGACATGCCATGTTTAAGCGACACACCGCCGGTCGATTCGCGAAAAACTAGTGTGTCGCAACACACCTGCTAAGAACCTCCGGCCTAAATAATTATCGGTTAAAGCCTACTACGCTGTAACAGTCCAACATGTAATTCTACACATCAGGTTCTTAGGAATATATACCAAGCTGGATATGTAACTCTAGCAAAAGCCAACATAATAGCTTTTAAAGCATTGAACATTTAGGCCTATTCATGGTCACGATTAGACGATCTTTTACATATAGCATCGCGTTCATTTCTGAGAGGTCACCAAATTACATACCAATAAGTAAGACGAACTTTTATTTTCGATTGTAATAATTTTGACTTTAATTGTAGCACCGTAATGTGAGGTATGCTAGTCAATTGGTTAGAAAACTCGCCTTGTAACGCGGACAGCATGAGATCGAACCTTCTTTGAGACGGTTATTGTGCAGAGATCTTGAACGAGTCATTATCTGAGCGTCACTTAGTCGTTAGATAGTCCAGCTTGAAGAAATAATATTATTAACAATATTTTATACTTCTTCCTCCTTCTCTTCATCCTCTTCTACTCCTCATCCTCCACCTCTTTGTCATCATTAGGCCTATTGTCATTGTTATCAGAAGCAGCAGCATAGTCGTCATCTTCATCATCATCATTATTATTATCAACTGCATCTTTCTTGGTAGACTTAAGCGCAAAGAAACGACTGCGCAGTCCACCGATGTCCTGTATGTAATAGAGGTTCTGTAAGGTTGGATTGGATAGAATGCACTGGATTTGGTTAGATTGAATTGCTCTTTTTTGGACTGCGTTGGCTGGGTTGGATTGGATTGGATTCCTTCTGCTGGATTGAATTGAATCGCGCAGATTTGGACTGGGTTGGAATGATTTGGATTGGCTTTATTTAATTGGGTTTGATTGGATTTCAATGACTTGGAGTAATTTCGCTTTGCGTAACTGTTTGAATTTCAGCTGATTTGGTATAACATAGTAGCTATTTTAAGAAAATGGCATCCATGCCTAGAAAAGGTACTTTGAGCTCAGAGCAATGTTAGTCTAAAGAAAAGCCTTCGTTGTTTGTAACTGTGATTGTAATCACAGATTTACATAGCGCATCTTTTGGAGAGATTCAACAGAGGCACTGCCGATCCAACTGTGGTAAACCAAGATCGAACAAAAATTTAATGATTTTCATAGGTAATGCCTTGCTTCTTTATTCGATAAAACAGATCGAACAAGGAAAATTCAAAGGAAGTCGACGTACACACCCCGAAGTTCAAACATAGCTGGAATGTAAACAGTGCTGTTTTGTGAAATACTATATAGTTTTGTGTCAATTGTCTAGACAACAAACTAAGTCTTGGTTTTCTTTCTTTCTATGGGATCTGATGGTCATACGATTGCTGACAATGCAGTTTACGCCGAAGTTAGGAAGCCCATTGGTGCGTATGTCATAGAGCAGGACATCGATTTCGAATAAATGCATCAGTAGTCCTTTATTACAGCAACCTAGAAGCCTTAAATGCTAACAGGAGTGAGTCAGTTGGTGGGTGAGTAAGTTGTGGGTGAGTGAGAGATTTGAGTGAATAAGTTGGTTGGTGAGTAAGTGAATAAATAGGTGACTGAATGAGTGAGTTGTTGGGTGAGCTAGTGAGTGAGTTAGTGAGTGAGCTTGTAGGTTGGTAAGTGAGTGAGAGTGGGTGAGTCGATGAGTGAGCAAGTTAGCGGGTTAGTGAGTGCTGTAATCTAACGCGATTTAATGTAATCAATGCAGACATCAATGTAAACAATTGTCGGTCTGATGTAATTGTGCGTCTTCGTCTGGATGGGAATTATACTCTATGATTAAACTGTTATTAAGCCAGCCTTGACAATTGTCGATATTAAGCGAAATGAAATGACTGTTTACTGTTCAACTGAAACTGAGCATGTGCTAACAAAATTGCTATTGTTTATATGGGCTTTTGTTCCACGCAGTAACAAAAATGTCGTGAGAATGGCAAACTAGCGCTATCGGGGTCCCTGTCGAATGTTATTGACTGACCCAAATTCAGAGGGACTGTGTATTACAATTTACAAGAGGTCACACCTTGACAATGATAAGCCTAGTTAAATGAAAGAAGGGTTACTTGTTCATCATTGACGCTAATAACACTAATGAAATAACAATAATGTAACGAATTTATGTGGCGTGAGCGCTTTGGACAAACTAATTTCTGTTTCATTAACATTTTAAAGCACATCTCCGAGCGCTATCCGTGTTAACTGGTCAGAACTCTTTCTTTTAAGTCACTTTAACGTTTCCTTTGAACATTTAACTTGAACATTTCAGCCTTAAATTTACCTTAAAAATTTGAACTAGTAATTATCTGGGAATAACATTGCATAGGTGTTATTAGCGTCATTGATGCGCATGTAAACATTCGTGTATGAATTATATTTGTCGATAATTTGTTTAATTAAACTAGGCGAGAACTCTTTTGTATGCATGTCACCTAAGAATATAGCCAGGTTGCACAATAAGGGATCCCTATTATAGCGCAATTTTTCCGTGAGAATTGCTTATGTAACTACAATTGCAAAAAAAGCTATTTTAAAGTTGAAACTATTCACTTGATCACGCGAACATCTTTTCGGCCGCGAAATAGGATTTAATGCGAGTGGGTTATTATAGTGATAGAAGTTCCCATCCAATGCATTTCGACGATCATTAAATTTTGGATTAAAACTAATCCCAAACAACTGTATTTTAATGTAGAGCAAATTCTGTGTCTTACTTTAAAAAGCGCTGTCAAATGTATACAGTGAGTTCATGAGAGGGATGGACTACTACTCGATATAAAAGTTTTCATACTAGGTGGTTGGAGCGTTGCATCTGGTGCTATTCCGAGCGCGCCACACCATACGATTAGTGGCTTGGACGGCATAAATGAAATCTTTGTAGATCGGTGCCACCTTTTTTTAACACAACTTTTAAGCCATGATAATCGATCTGCTCTGTAGGCCCTCAAAATCAATTTTTACTATAAGGGCTGGTTTTTTTCAAACCAGAAAAAGCAAAGACTTAACGCTTAACGATCGATCTGTTATAAGAGCCCGCGGAACCTGTAGGGGCCCTCAAAATCGATTTTTGCCATAGGGACCCGCGGGCCATAAGGCCCTCTGGAGGGACTGGTCCCAAACCGTAATTTCTCATCTACTGGAGTTACTTTTTTTGGCCCAACCTGTATATATCACACACACCACACACACACACCTTGCAACTATTAGGTCGCATCATGAAGTTGTATCGCCAAGAACCATTGTTGCGACTCAAGAATGAAGCCTTCTTTGTTTCCTTGTTTGTGAAGCCTTGTTTGTTTACTTTAACCCTTTGGAGGTGAGGTGGGGTATGACACACCCCATAGCTATTCCACGTTGCGTTTTCTACGGAAAAAGTGGAACCAGCTTGAATTATTTTTGTCTACCTTAGTAAATGTGAAATATGAATACCTTAAGACAATATCAGGTTCTATTGAACGCACACTTTTTAAAATTTTGTTGCATATTGAAAAGAAATTAGAAATTTTCATATATATTTTGATTTTATCGAATTAAAAAAAGTAACGGCGCAGTGCCGAAAAACGAAATGGGCAATAATATAAGATATTGCAGCATATAATTTTGCATCGATGCAAAACTGATGCATTATTACTGGTATTATTTGTGCGATTGGTAATGTTTTTAATGAGTACTGAAAAATGCACGTGTTAAGCAGATATTGCATGATAATTAGTTCACCTGCTAGCCATTTCAATAATGGTAGAAAACAGTTATTTGTTCGTGATAATCACCATTTTAGTTGATAATTGGTTATAAAATTATAGTTTAGTTCACAATTAATGTTATGTAGTTGATATCGCGACTTGGAAGTAAAAATATGTATTGGGGTATATCATACCCCACCTCACCACAAACGTTGCAATGTTTCACCTCACTTCCAAAGGGTTAATTTTCCAGCCTGTAACATTCGGTGTTTACTGAACTTTTGTCTCAACCTCCTCTCATAGGCTAATGAATTTTTTTTAAATAATGTTATTAGCTGTTTTAATCCAATCTTTCATGTTTGCAACTTTGTATGGAAGATGTGTCTGGTATTTTTGGCATTCATATCCCAGTTTCATGCTTCATAATATTGGCTTGCTAAGTTTATTATGTATTCATTTTATATAGAGTCTTGCCTGTGAGATCTTTGCTAGAACCAGTGCTATTTCGGTAAAAAAATAAGTTGTGGTAATTTATTTTATTTTATATAGAATCTTGATGGTTGACTTTCAACAATTTGATGTCATCTTACCAAAGGCCGTTAATGTCGCAAGGAAACCTATTTTAAGTTCTCACTTTTATTTAGCCGTCAAAGCTAGTCATTAGTAGGATAGAATCGTATCTTGACTAAAAGAGGTTTGCTTAAGCCGGATTAAAAAAATTGTTTAAAATAAGATTTGCTCAACTAATTATGTTTTCATTTCATATAAAAGATTGACTATATAAGTGCTTTGCGTATATCTGCCAGGCCTTTGATGTTACTTCAGCTTTCACTGCTATGTATAGTTTCTATAAAAATTAAATGTTTTAGGCGTATTGTTTCTTTTATTATAAAACCAATCAAACTGGTTTCAACATTAACTTCAGGGAATGCTGCAAATTTAGGCTTAAATTGGTGGACCTCTCTGCATTGGCAAACTCCTTCATCCATTCTGCACCTTCCGTCATGGACTACTTTCACCCAATAACTCAGGGCGAGGTTCGAAAACTTATCCTTTTCTCAAGTAACAAAATAGGTATCCTCGACACCCTGCGTACATCTCTCCTGAGAGAGTGGTTTAATTATTTTGCTGGGCACAATCAGTAAATCAAATATCAATTTCTGATTGCATGAGGGATTCTTTCCATTTCAATTTGCTTATCCCATACTTCATCCACTGCTGAAGAAACCTCTCGACTCTGGTGACCTGTCAAATTATGGACACATCTTAGTGTTGAATATTATTTCTAAAACTCGAGCGAGCAATTAAGAATCACATGTAAATCCAACTGTCTTCCAATCCACTGACCTTCCCATTTCCGCCTCCATATCGTAAATTTTATTAAGCAGAATCTTCTTGCTCTTTGAACAAAGGGCAAGGTGACTGCACTTGGTCTTGACTTGTCTGCTGCTTTTGATACTGTGAACCATTCTGTTATGTTCTCTTCGACTCCCTTATCTGACATATGCAGTCGAAATTTACTCTACTATAACGACATCTGCCTTATACGGTTTGAACATAGGTATAAATTGCATTATGCGTTCGCTGCCAAATCTTCCTTTTATCACACCTCTCGATACATTGTATTAAAATAACGAAATGCGGCCATTAAAGGAATTACGTAAATCTCAAATTTACATCCCATTCATTTTTCATAATAATTTGAAACTTAATTCAGATTTCACTTCCGTGGCATCAGGAATAGCAATAATATTTTCATTCCCAAATTCTTGTCCACAAGAGGACTGAAAACTACACGTTAATGTGGGAGAAATTGGTGGCATCAGTTACCTTTCCAAATCAAAAGTATGGAATCTAATGAAACATTCAAGCACTCAAAAAGTTGGAAATGAAAGCTCTATTATGCATATACTAATTCTGTAAAACTAAATGCTTCATTACAGTTAGCTTGTTTCTCTACTTACAATTGCACTGTATTGAACTATATAGGCCAATATAGTCTTCACTCTGTTTTTATCCCATATTGTGAAGTGATTATGAATGCATTATCTTGTTATCTGTCTTACCACAAGTATTGTATTCTAATTGGCGGCCGGAGCAATGATCTTTACGTGTTTTCATCGGCAGCCCTGCCACTGAATTTGTGAGTTAGTGCAGTTGTGTTAATTAAGCTTACTTCAACAAAATGTGGTACTTGATTGTTTGCATCATCTCCACATGTGGTTTGGGTTTACTGGTCCTGCATTAAATTGGTCCATGCACTTATCCAGTGTTTTTACGCGGTAACAATTTAATGCTTTGATGACGTGGTCTTTTGTAGGATTCCTTGCTTGGTTCGTTTTTGTCTACATCACACAACACAACATGCCTTAGCCACTGGTAAAGTCGACCACTGTTGCTCGGTCCTTGTCGGTCACTCCAAGGGTCTAATAAGGGCCGGGCGACTTGACCGGGTCCTTCGTTCTGCTGCTCTACTTGGCCGTATTCCAAAATACGCCCCCGTCTTTGCTTATGCGCGACGTCCTGTATTGGCTTCCTGCCTCAGAGTGCTTCTCCTAAAGGAAAGCAGCACTTGTAATCGTAATCGTAATCTCCAAATTTCTTAGGTGCCACTGTAAAGCTAAGCGCAGAGCACCAGCGTATTCCGAGCGCTGCGTCGTATCCGAAGGGTTGTCCAGAGATCGATTTCCGCTGGTGGTCCGAGTCCGACAATGGTCACGGGGACAGTGCTTCAACTCAGACAAACTTTAACTCAGTCCGTGGCTCTCAGTCTAATCACTATTCAACATATTATGCATTAATTTCAGAAGAGTAGGCCCTAATCATCCTTTCGACCTCCTTCCGACTCTGAATTGACGCCGAAACCAAATGATCTTGAAGCATGAAAAGCAAACCGAACCGCAAGTCTTTTGATGCACTGTCCCCGTGACCATTGCAGGACCTTCGGTTTCGTCCATTGCCGGCTCAACAGCTGAAGACAAAGCTCGAGAACCTACTCTACGTTCCACTGGAGGTGACGACCTTCGCGTATTACTATTAGAGATCATTACGATTTTAAACAACTCATTAAATTCTCCACGTTAAAATATCACATTCCGAATCTGGATATGCAGAGTCGAGACAAAGATCGCGCAAAACCAAAGTGGTTACCGTTTTAAAAGAAAATGGAGTCAGGTCTAATAGTGGAGGTAAGTGAGGTCCATAGCTCGAACGAAATCCATATGGTTAACCCCGATGTAGGTGTCAAGCCAATATCGGGTGTTAACGAAGTGACTTGTTTTCTTGATTAGGTCTGTGTGAGTAGGTGTTTTATGTGAGTTCAAGAAGTGGAACCGAATCACTAGTATGGGAGACTTGTTCCGGTACTAAACAGATGTTACTCCAATTCAATTAGGCCGATCACTTGAAACTGGCACTAATGGCCGACTATATGTTAAGCTGTTCGGTAGCTTCAAAGTCAGTCGTGGGCTAATGTTTTCGATATTTAGGCTCTACTCATAGTAGCAGCAACATCCGGATAAACACTGCATGAGCCAAGCAACGAGTGGCCAGCAGACGCTTTTGGAAATGCTGTGCGTTGCGTATAACTAGATTTCAAATAGAGTGATAATGATTTCTGTTTATTAACAGTTTTCTATACATAAGAAATAGTTAAAATGCAATGTGTCTGCATTTTATACTTGGCAAATGTATTTCTCATTGGTGAGTGTTTCCAGTTTTCTGCGATTTCACACAGGAGCATTATTACGATAGACTAAGTTTCAAATAACTAATTCGTATGTGGTTATTCAATTGGTTTTCAATTTATTAGACTGGAAGTGGTCTTAAGTCGAATCATATATAAGAAATTCCTGAAGAGTGACGCAGTATTAAGTCCATAAGACAATACAATACAATACATGCAATAGCCTACAACTACATTTGATATTGCTCTCCTTCCACCCTGTAGAAGTGCACAAACGACCACACGGCTGAGCATCGGTTGCGTCAAAACATTTTTATGGGTGAAGGAAGAGCTCACGGTTCTTATAAGGTGACCGTCTCAGCATATGTTCGAACGTCTGCGCTTTACAAGCCAAACGGTCTAATCATTGGGCTACCGTTCTCCATTACTAAAAATAGTGAAGATAGCGTGTCTTGCCTGCTCACTAGGTTATGTAATCTAGCGAGATGAACAGTTGAGGTTTAAGGATGAATTTGATAAACACAGCAGAAGTAAAAGAAAGGCTATAGGTTGAAACAGATAGGCTTACAAAATGCCCGTTGACAAGCACAATTCTGTTTAACTACAGTTTGCCAACCAAAGACCTTCAGATTCGCCTCATTCGACTGATCTGAAAATTCGTTGGCTGAAGAAGCGCCTCACTGCCATGGCGTCACACAATCCCCATCTTCCACTCAAGAGGAAGTCATCAGTCTTAGTACTTCACTAATTGATATCTCCCTCCCATTGTTCCTCAAAGCCCTATCATAGGGCAGACCAAGAGGGTTTCGACCAGTGAAGCCTGAATAATTTACCTGTTACACAGTCTTTACCACGATTAAGTTCATGCTATGAAGTCTGAAAACTTCGAAATGACCTGGGCTTCTTCAGAGGAAGGATTATGGTCAAGCAAGAAACTGTCCTTCAGTACTGGCCTAACAATTCCCACGCGTAAGCATTTGATTCGTAGTTAATATAGGTAGTTTTTACAAAATATTTATTCACGTTTCAGTTGTCTCATCAAGCATTGGATCTGTCATGTCGTCTTTGACTTTTCCGAGAAGTTCGGTCGTAGTAATCGGTGATGGAGTAGAAATGAACTGTGTAACTGGAAGCGATTCGACAACGTGGACGTACACTGCATTTAATTCGTCAAACAACAATACCATTTATCTTGGCTTTGATATACTCCCTCCGTTTACATCGAGATACAAGATTGATAAGAGGATCAGCGGAAAACATAATCTCATCATCGATTCCGTTGACTTGGCTCACGCTGGAAGATACAGATGCACTGCAGCTGTACTAAAGACACTCTGGAATGATATACAGTTAATCGTTTTAGGTAACTAAGTTTACTGGAATAATCAGTCGTCGTTGCATCAGTAAACATTTTATTTCAAATTATGTGATTTTTTTAGCGCATTGATGTTAAACTTCCGACAAGACAAATTTGTCTGCATGATAATGCTTGTGTAGCAGGAGACGGTCCCCACTGGCAGTCTCACACAGCCATTGTAAAGATGAACTAAAAAATACCACACACGGTTGAAAATTGATGCATATTCTGGCGGGATTGCGTCCAATAATTAATTATACAACAGAGATTGTAATGCAGTACATGCAGAACACAATTATGATTGAAAACCGATCACATTCCGTCGAATTCGGAGAGCACCGACCGACCGACACAGAGCCCGCTTCAGACATGTTCTAAGTGTTCTAGCGAACAGGAACTTCAGTTTCATTGCCATGTTCTGGCGTCTTTAAGAGACGCTTGCAAGACGTCATGCAAATATTCATATATGTACATGCATTGCTTAAATCATCGGTTTATATATGACTGAGATTGACAATGATATTGTTAGTCGGTTATAGAAGTGTGGTTGACTCAGAAAATAAACCAGTCAGACGCTTAGATCGACCGTATATATAAATGTATGACAATGTATGTATGTATGTATATATGTATCAAGACGATTTATACTTAATATAGCTCATTTGTGTACCGGTACCTAATAAAGACGCGCTAATGCGATGGAAGACAGTTCCAACAAGATGGTTCAATACACGAGAAGGAACTCCGGGCTCTCGTTGAACTGTGTAAGCGCGACCTGCTAGTAGAACATCGAACTCCCTCATGTATGCCGGGGAAGTCCCGAAGAGTTTGGAAAATGCCAGTGAAATGATCTCAAATAAAATTCGCTCGGCGACAGGAATCCAGTGTTGTGTCTGTAATTAATTCAGAAAAACGTGAATATTGATGTGGATAATGTTCAGCGTAACATAACATGTAGGGGAGTTTTGAGTTCCTCTTCACCTAGACCACTACCGCAGGGTGAAGGCTGTGGCAGTGCAATAGGACAAGTTTCTCGTTGCTAGTAAGGCATTAGTCAGTTATCGCTTCTAAAGGAAACTGATAGGCGTGCTTAAACTTGAGGACATGTCGGTCCAAATGCAGCAGAGCATTCGCGGCCTTGATTTCATAATTATATTACTACACTAATCTGATGCTAGCTTGTTTAGTATGTTAATAATTCGCCGGATTTGTCGAACTTTCTTATCGTTAACAGCGCATAGTTTGTCACATATGGCATATAAAATAAACTTTTACGTTCCAAACCTGTCTGTGCCGCAAATATAACCAAAGCAATTGTCGGGAAACCCGTTTCCGGTGTAACTGATGCTGAACTGCATGTATAGATGTAGACTTGTTCGCTCTTTTCCGTAAGCAGTCTACTAGTTATGCCAAATGGTCGCTTTTGCATATACACAATGTTACACATGCGCAAACAAACATGGCAAAGGTAAATAAGTGAGCGCGAAGATGCCGCTACAATATTCCAATAAAAATAGTAGTCTCGAGGGTCGAAATTTCTTTTTGATCTGAAATGCAAGCACAAATTACACGATTACATTACTCTAAAAATTGGGCACATTTTAAGCATTCAGATTCATATTACTACTCACGTGCCATCTATGAAAGGATGATGCGGTGATTTATTAACGTTCTCGATTTCCTTAAGTCCTCTGTGCTTGCCATTGTCACATCGACGGCTGTGGCAGTAATGGAACAGAAAAGTAAGAAACCTTGTAACCGTCCTTTTTGTGTTCATCGGTTAATACATAAAGGAACCGAAATTCTACTCTAGTTTCTTTGCTTTTTTATTTAAAGAAACTATTCTTTTGTAAGTTTCTGTTTTATTACTCGTTTATTTACTTATAAACTTATTGTATTTGTTACAATTAGTCTCATTCTAGCAACGAGTCTGAATTCTGTAACTTTTTTGGCTTTCAATGTTTTATTTAAATCGCAGTAACCTATTTGACACGAAATGAGCTTAACTGTTAAAGTGCATATTGTTGCGTTTCTATTATTATTATTATTATTATTATTATTTTTTTTTTTTACCCGAGGTATATATGATCCCTCAGGTGCAAGATACTAATTAATTATGTTGACTCTGGAGTGGCCGTCCTGGTCAAGATTCGGAAGAACAAAAGTGCTGTGGAAGGCGACTGCGTTGAAAAGTTGAATTACAACGGACAGGCGCTGGAACAGATATTATTATTATTATTATTATTATTATTATTATTATTATTATTATTATTATTTTATTATTATTATCATTTTTTTATATATTATTTAATTACTCGTTTATTTACTTGTTATCATTATTTTTATTATTATTATTATTATTATCATCATCATCATCATCATCATTATTATTATTATTATTATTATTATTATTATTATTATATTTATAATTATTATTATTATTTTTATTAAATTCTAGCGACCCAGTGTTAAATGCATAAGACATGGCTGCACGTACCAAAACCAAGCCGTTTTTGTGAATCTGTACATTTAGTACCCGTGTATTAAACTCTGATGCCCGCGATATTGAATTACCATCAAACATTGAAAACAAAAAATGCATGTAAAAATTATGCAATCTTGAAATGTATTTATCAGATGGACCGAGAAACCTTAGCATCACTGAATTTGAAGATCGTCTTGAATGTTCAGCTGATGGTAATCCAACTCCAACGTACAGATGGACAAACAGATCCACTGATGGACCTATTTTGATACTGAATCGCACAAACGACAACGGACACACTTTCGAATGCAAAGCTACAAATAGATTTGCCGTCAAGAGCAAAAATTACACAATCAAAGGTTGAGCAATTTGATTGTGGCTCTTCTATTGAACAAACTTTGTTTCTCAAACTACTTGTGTGACTCTTGTCGGAGACGTAAACAGGCGGATAAACAGACCAACAGTTATATTTAATTAGACTCGTATATATGAGTCTCACATGGAGAATATAGGTCCTATGTGGGTCTCATATTAGCATGCCTGCATGTATACAAAGGGCCCATCGTCACAGCTACAGACAGAGAGACGAACTTAGAGGTATAGATAGAATACCTGTATCCGGTATATGGACTAAATTGTGGCTGAAGAAATGGAGTGTTCGTGCAAAATACTTAATCTTATCTGTTAGGGAGCGATACTGAAATGTTTCTGGCAGTGGCTCTATATCAATTTCGTTTACGGTCTCCTTTTACCTTACATTTGGTATGTGCAATAATACAATACGACTTGAGCATCTGTTGTCTGCGTTTCATGGGAAAACTCAATGCATTGTTTTTGTCACCTTGTCACCTTGTGCTGTCAGCTCGTGGAGCTCTAGCGATCGCCATGGTGAACACTCTCCATTGTTTCCTATTCGATGACAAGTCCCTTAATTCCGCCAAATTCATGCCAGTTACATCTTGTATCTCATCCATCCATCTCCTCCTTGGGCGACCCCGTCTTCTCCTCCCCTCACCGCACGCCAGCATCATTTCCTTCTCCAGACCATCAGATCGCATAACATGTCCGGTTGTTTTTGTAGATCCTGCTAAAGATTCTGGTGGGACAAGTGGCTCTACGTCAGTTTCATGTCAGTATCGTTTACGCTTACATTACATTACATTACATTTGGAATGTGTAATAATATAATACCACTTGAGCGTCTGTTTTCGGCGTTCCCTCTTCACTTTCACGGTTAACTGAATGCATTGTTTTTGTAGATAATGCTAAAGATTCTGGTTGGACAAGTGGCTCTACGTCAGTTTCATGTCAGTATCGTTTACGCTTACATTACATTACATTTGGAATGTGTAATAATATAATACCACTTGAGCGTCTGTTTTCGGCGTTCCCTCTTCACTTTCACGGTTAACTGAATGCATTGTTTTTGTAGATAATGCTAAAGATTCTGGTGTCACACAAGGTGTCTCGGATTTCCCCATTACAGCTCTTGCGATTGGATGTTCTGTCCTATTTCTTCTGATAATAGCTATTATTGTATCGTGTGTTGTTCACAGAGAAAGACTGAAAGGTTTTATTGAACAACAATTTCATTGATAACTTTTGAGAAAAGATTATTTTAAAATAATATTTTGAGAAAATAATGTTCCGTTTATTCTGAATTAGAGCTGCTGAGTTTTGAAGTTGCCATGTTGCAAATATCCAACTTGAAATCTGAGTGATCGTGTATATGTCCAATAGGAAAATATTTCTTAGGACTACACTTTTTGTTGAGGTTAAATCAATAATGTATGAAAATTATGCTAGCAACCCTTAAAACTTCTTTTAGTCCCAGGAAATGTGCTAAATCTAACTTTTTGTAACTGTAATTTTGCAATTATAAATCTGTAAATAGAACCTGTAGCATTTACTATCAAATTAAAACCTGCATGGGGTCCATTGTTGATAAGCAACCAACTGTGTAACCTAAAGTTAAACGTTGCACGCATCAGATGTGGCCGAGGAGCGTAACTTTGCCCACAAAGTGGTGGTGACTATTTCGCTCCCCCGGTTTATCTGCAACAAGATGAATGACGTAACCAACTCATGAAACTTAAAACAATAAGGGAGCCAGCTAACGTGAAGGCACCTATCTGCATTGCGATAGTTAAGCATGCTGGAACACATCGTCTTTAATTGTCGTTAATTGAACTTGCTTCAAACAAAATAACGCTGCAAGTCAGCACAGGGCCAAAAAGTGGCGATGATTGTCACCACCACTTTTAAAAGTAACAATAAAAAGCTACGCCAATGAATGTGACTTATGAGTCTGTTGGAAGAAAATGAATCGGTTTCGTTAGTTTGTATCAAAACATTTATACAGCGTCTTTTATGAAGGTCTCAAGGATACTGCCAATGTGATTCACTGAGTGTGTCTATTTTCAGATGATATAAACGCTCGACCCGATGTTGCATTAAACGCGGATCTGAGTTCATACGGTTAGCGTTAATTTTCTATCTATTTCACGCACTTTCTGTTTCTTTGAAACATCCAATAGTACCAGTAATTTCGCTTTCATACTGGTCAACTAGTAGCGTATTTATCTTGTGGTTGTTCGTCTTTATTTGACCATTTTTCTCTATAATTAACTAATGGCTAATAGGCAAAACTACCTTTTAGTTATGTTTATCACAATGAAACAAGACAGTGGCCAATGACACGACACGTCTTGCCGTCTGCTACAACGTTTCAATAGTGTAACATTTCAACACAAATTTAAACACCCAGTATATGCGAACTCCAAGTTTTAGAAACCATTCGCATGCCACCAGCATAAATGCTATAATGATATTGCCCCTAGGCTAAAGTATCAGACATAATACCATTAACCTCTAGTTGTATTCCACTAAGTTCCAGTAATACACCATTGGGCTCCGGAAATTTTGCATTTAGCAAAACCGGAAAAGCGGTGCCTCCTCATAACTTGATAAGTACGGATATTCTAATTAAATTGTCTATTCTTGGTGGTTGATTTGTGGGCGAAGAAATCGAAGTTTTGTTACTAACACAATGACTAGTAATCCACTGCCTAAATAATTATCAGTTATGCTACAGCCCAGCATGCATTTAATTCTACACCTCAGGTTCCGAAGAATATATAATATATAATATATAACCAGCTGGATATGCAAATATTGGCGTCCGTAAGGCCTTCCCCGGATTTTGCAAATATTTAAACATAATGAACTCTTTCGAATATAATGATTATTACAACAGTCCTCTATATACAACAGTTATCTATTTGCAATGCGAAAAAACACTTAATTATTTAGGTAAAGTTTTGTGATCATTATCTATTTTGAATTTTTTTCTATGCAAATGTTTTCTATGCAAAAACCGTCATTCCCCCTTCCCTTTGGACATCCATGTATGTAACTCTAGCAAAAGGCCAGCATAATAGCGGTTGAAGCATTTGACATACAAACATAGTCACGATCTTTTTACAGATGACATCGCATTAAGTTCTAAAAGGTCAGCGAATTACGTCCCGGCAGGAGACCGTTTACCAGGAAGTAAGACAAGCTTTTATTTTCAATTGTAATAATTTTGGCTTTAATTGTACCCAGATAATGTGAGGTATGCTAGTCGATTGGTAAGAACGCTTGTCTTGTAACACGGAAAGAACGAACTCAAGCCGCCTTTGAGCCGGTTATTGTGTAGGGACCTTGAACTTAGTCGTCAGATAGTGTAGCTTGATAAATGAAGAAATAATATTAATAATAATAATTTATACCTCATGATTCGTAGTCATCCTCTTCCTCCTCCTCACCTCCTAAGCTCCTCCTCTTCATTGTCATTATTGTCATTGTTATCAGGAGCAGCAATATAATCGTCATCATCACCATTTTCTTCATCTTCATTATTATTATCACCTGCATCTTTCTTCGTAATCTTAAGCGCAAAGAAACGACTGCGAACTCCACCAATGTCCTGCATGTAAAAGAGGCTCTGTGACGTTGCATTGGATAGGATGCACTCAACATGTTTGGATTGAATTACACAAATTTTTGACAGCGTTGCCTGAGTTTTATTCGATTGGACTCAATGTGATTCATTCATTCATTCATAAATTTATATAGCGCCACTTCAAGGGAACTACTCAGAGGCGCTCCCGACTCCAGCACGGCGAAAAAGAGCAGTTTTCAGGCGGTCATAGAAGGTACCAGAGGAAGACCTAGGATGTAGGCGCAGCTCAGGAGGAAGGCCATTCCATATGGTCGGGCCGATCACCGAGAAGGCGCGGTTCTGCATGATAGCAGTACGGGCAAACGGGACGGAGAGCATCCCCCTCCTCACCGAGCGGAGGACTCGAGCAGTCCGAGAAGCCGACACAGGCCGGAAGAGATCTATCAGGTATTTTGGTGCGAGACCCAGTTGACATCGCCAACCCAAGGAGGCGATTCTGTACGAAATGCGCTGCCGTACAGGGAGCCAATGCAGGACCTGATGGATTGATGGGTTGGATTGATGGGTTGGAGTGAATCGCGCAGATTTGGAGTGGGTTGGATTGAGTTGGATTTACTGCGTTTGTTTGCATTGGATTGCAATGATTTGAACTAATTTGCGTCACTGTTTGAATTTCAGCTGATTTCGTATAGCATAGCAGTTAATTTTAAGAAATACGGTACACGTGCCTAGAAAAGGTACTTTGAGCTCAGAGCAATGTTATTCTAAAGAATAGCCTACGTTCTTTGTAACTGTAATTGTAATCACAGATCTATGTTGCGTCTCTCTAAGAGAGACTCTTTAGAGGCGCTCCCGACCCAACGATGTAAAACCATGATCGAACAAAATGATTTTGTTGCTCCTTTATCCGATAAAACAGGTCGAACAAGAAACATTCAAAGGAAGTCAACGTACAAACCCCGAAGCTCAAACATGGCTAGCATGTAGGCAGTGCTTTTTGTGAAATATTACAAAATGTTGTGTTAATTGTCTAGATAACGAACAAATTCTTGGTTTTCTTTCTTTCTATGGGATCTGATGGCCATATGAGTTCTAATAATGCAGTTTACGCCGAAGTTAGGAAGTCCAAGGGTTCGTATGTTATAAAGCAGGAGATAGATCTCGAATAAATGCACCAGTAGTCCTTTTATTACAGTAACCTAGAAGATTTGGTCTTAAATGCTAACAGGAGTCGCACTGATGCGGTCAATGTTCTCAGGCTGTATCGAACTAAAGAAAACTACATGTATGTTTATGTCACAATGTTCCTCATGATTGAGTAAGTGAATGAGTGAATTGGTGGGTGCAGTGAGTGAATGGTGGGTGAGTAAGTTAATGGGTGAGTTGGTATGTTGGTTAGTGAGTGAATGAGAGAGAGAGAGAAAGGGTGAGCCAATGAGTAAGTACTTTAGCAGGTGAGTGAGTGTTTTAACACAGTGCAATCTAATGTAATCAATGCAGCCATTAATGTAAACAATAATTGTCGGTCTGATGCAATTGTCTATTGTCTATGTCAATTGTCTTTATCTACATTTGAATTACACTCTATTCAGTAAACATTATTAGCCAAACGTGAGAAATGTCCATAATAAGCGACATGAAATGACTGTTAGTCTGCAAATGAAACTGAGCATGTGCTAAAAAGTGCTATTATTTACATGGACGATTATTCCACGCAGTAATAAAAATGTCGTGAGAATTGGTTATTTAACCAATTGCACGTAATAATGCCATTTCAAAGTTGAAACCATTCACGTGATCACTCATGCAACAAATGTTTTCAGCCGTGAATTAGGATTTCCTTGCGAGTGGTTCCTATGATGGAAGTTCCCATCCAATCTATTTCGACGATCATTAAAGTTTGGATTAAAACTAATCTTATGTAGTGGTCCTTTTTAATCTAATTTAGACACCTATTTTGGGGGGGGGGTCGATAGCGCATTGGATAACATCTGGCGTAGAGTGCGAGAGGTACAGAGATCGAGTCCTATAGGCGGACATGCTTTGTAGGCTGCAATTTGCACCGTGTATTGCAGGCTGTCTGTTCTGTTAGTAGTTAAGATTTATCGCATAACATGTACATGTACAGCGCAGTGCGTTTGCAGGCGCTTAATTAAGAATAAATATTATTATTATTATTATTATTATTATTATTATTATTATTATTATTAACTGTATTCTAATGTAGAGCAAATTGTGTTCCATGCTTTAAAAATAGCTCCATAATTTCGCCATTCGAATATGTACACAGTGAGGTCATGTGAGAAAAGGACTACATACGTAGGCTACATTGTTACAAGGGCTACATACATAGATGTACACTAAATGACATACATTTCAGCTGAATACGACCCACTAGACACGTTTGATGCACGCACCTGACGCAAACCTATATAGAAATTCATGTATTTTTGGAGGTAGTCTACTAAAAAAGGTGCTATGGGTCGAATATTAACAGCTATAGTTG
Organism: Allolobophora icterica; assembly: GCA_963556255.1. Lineage (NCBI taxonomy): Eukaryota > Metazoa > Annelida > Clitellata > Crassiclitellata > Lumbricidae > Allolobophora > Allolobophora icterica. The sequence continues at coordinate 21,707,706 of OY744610.1, forward strand.
TTGGTGGTAATTTTGATCAGTGTCAGTTCACAGGAAGCAAACACTTTAAATCATTCAAAAACAGTTTTCCTCTTGTACTACTCAACAGTATTATCTGGAGAAAAGTTTGCTAAATGCATGTTTTCAGATAAAACATTTACAAAGTTTAACGAATTTAATTATACTAATAAATTCGAAGTTCGAAATAAAATATCATCAACAGAATAAAATTCACTGAGACGCTGCCACAGACACGTGTAGTCTACGCTAATGCCAAGCTTTTAGCAACAGTTGAAGAGATAAATAGGTCTATGTAATTAAATTTAGTCCAAAGTGAACTTATTATCATCACTGATCAATTCCTCCTTCATAACGTTCGTCTTCAAATTCTGAAACTTTTTTTTTGCCAGAAGCATTTATTTCAAGACCTTACGGTTCATTTCTAGGGTGTGATTGAAAACTGTCGTGACTATAGAGAAGCTTTTGCCTAAAGGAGCGAGGGATTGCTCAAATACAGAGAAAGGGGAGGAGTATTCCGAATGCGGAAGTTCGCATCTAGTTTTGGTAATTGTACTTAATTTGTTAATAGACACCAGGCCCAGTTTATTTAGCGCAGACTATGCTATAAACATCTCCTTCAGCCAGTCAGCCGAAGCTGGACCAAGGAGGCCTCGATATCTAGGCTGTAGGCCTGTGCAGTGGACGCGGTTGCAACGAGCTACCTGAATCAGTGGTTAAGTGGTTAAGCCTTAGTAAGTTTGACTTTGACTTAGGCCTTATTACTCCGCTGGAGTACGGGCGTCTGAAAAGGGAATGGGAGGATAATGCATTTTCTTGAGACTTACTTTTCCAAATTGCATATCCAGTATCCACTATAGGCTGCCAATCTGCGTCTTACGGACTGACTTTCCGGATAATGACTTGTTCATGATTTGGTTTGATGCGCCTTGGGCTAACGTCTTGTGCATTAGGCACCGGCGCCATAGAAATTCTAAAGTGCAATTATTATTATTATTATTATTATTATTATTATTATTATTATTATTATTATTATTATTATTATTATTATTATTATTATTATTATTATTATTATTATTATTATTATTATTATTATTATTATTATTACTGATAATAATATAAATAGGCCCCCTAATTATATAATTATTCTAATTATTTTTGTCATTATCACTATTGCTATAATTATTATTATTATTGACTGTTGTCATTATTATCATAATTGTTATAATAATTTATAATTACTGTTCTAATTATTATTATTAATGTTATTATTACTTAACAATTTCTATAGCGCCGGTGTAATTGCACAAAGCACAAAGCAACAACCGAGGGCGCATGACAGCCGCAAACAAGATGGGTCTAAAGTAGAAAGTTTTGACGGAGGTCTTTCCTGCACGAATACTATAGGCCTGCTGTATACTGCGTCGACACGGTGACTGGGTGCTAATGATCTGTCTTTTACACTACGTCCGGTTTCGGTTCGTTGGTGTTGTGACGTCTAACATTGTAACTTAATCATAGTCAGCTGCTTTGAAAATACCCTTATGATCTGCACGCATGTGGGTATCCTTTCTCCCCTCGTCGTTGAAACTTAAGCCTGTTTATATTTAAGTACTTTTTCAATTCATTGACTATATCAGTCATGATTATCTGCTGGTATATAAGCGTCTGTTTCGGCCAACGTTTAATTGCGTTTGCTTTGCAACCGGAAAAAGAGCCAGAAATTACGACTCCCATGAAATTTATGTTGATGTCAAGAAGAAAGCACACATTCACGTAACTGCCGGACCCAGCCAATTACTCAAAGTTGGTGTTACAAAAAATGCAATTTAATTGCCATGCACTGTAGGCTCTAACAGTTTCCAATTATGAATGAGTAAGTGAAGTAAGTAAGTGTGTTCTTTAATAAACGCTAGCAAACGCACATCGCTTTACATGCAATGTTACACAGAGGGAAAGAAAATAGTACAACGAAGTACCAGGTAACAATAAAATTAGATCAAAAATGAAATAATTGCAGCAGAGCCTAACTGTATAGCATCCTAACCATGAACCCTCGTCGGGTAAGAGAGTAAAATCTATGGTCAACCAGTTATGTGAACGCGGGCGCAAATCATACCCGGTCTTTAGATCGGGTGGTAGAAGGTCATGGAGGATGTGACTGGGTTTTTAAGAATACTACAAAAGAGATCACGATCAGGTTTTTTGCAGAGTTCCTCAAAAGCTTGAAATGAAGGAGGGAGGTAGTAGAAGGAGGGAGGTAATTGCGCCCAAATGATCAACTTCCAGCATTATTAGCAAGGCCCATCCATGCCTGGGAACAGTATAGCATACGATTGACAGCGGTGGCTCGTATCAGGCCATAAAGCCTGGAGCCCTAGAACCCGAGTAGCCCGTGTAAAATTAAAATACGATGAGCGTAAAGGGATTGCTTTGTCTTTACGCTCAGTCTTTGGATAGACACACAGGCAAAACAAAAAGGTAGACAAGCGCATACAGGCACAGAGACAGTTGGGAATACGGATAGTGATATAGTGAGGGCAGTTAGTAAGGGCAGATACAAAAAGCAGTGATACAAATTTACTAATCTCGCATCATAAGTAGACTTTTCATGGACGCGCAACATCATTAAACAGTATAGTTTGAATAAGATAAATTCTGTCTATCTGAGAACACAACCTAACGATTGAAGAATCTGATTTAAAAATCGCCGTTGAAATATAGAGGAAGAAGCCCATGAAGTTCACATCGATCGTTTCTATGCAGCTCTTCCCGCATGATATCACATATAAGCCCGCTGTTTGAAATTTAAATGCTCAATGAAGCCAAAGTATTTATTACAGTTTGTATTTGACTAGATGCGGGTAAAATGAAGCTCGCTTATATGACATCGCCATTGTCAATTCTAGTGTGCATGAATGAATGCATGCATCAGGAACGTTACAACTTTACTAGCAAGCAAGTGGGCGTAGAATGCGGGTCTGAAAGTGTTCAACATAAAGTCTGCACATGCACGAAATAGGTCACTTCCTGATCTGTTGTCACATTCGGGTAACTCAGAGAAATGTATGATAAATTGCCGAAAAGTGAAGCGACAGGCAGCCTTGCACAAACTCCACAGTCACTCCAAGACAAGGAAGTTACAAGTGGGAAAGTGAGTGACAGTCTCAAGTCTTTTTAACTCCATCAACTTGCCTCACAGACTACGTCAGACAAAATTAACCTTAAAGGCCCTCCACAAATAGTGTAAAAAAAGAAACATTATAATCTTTATTTTTCGCCGATCTATTTCATGATACTTATTGTATAATAAGCCCATATGCCTCAGAGACACTTTAAAACTAGTCGTGGCTAGTCTAAGGTCATCGTTTAAAGTCATCGTTTAGGGGATTATTCCAAATACGGAGTGAACTTGCACATGTAATGTACTATAGAAAACGTGTGCTATTCCAGTTTACTTTTAAACACTGGCTTGCTACTTGACATATATTGGGATCTAGACTGAAGATTTCGGAAGAACAATATATTGGGTAGGTCCTATAACTTCACTGAATGTTTGCCCTTAGAAATACAAAAGCTTTTCTTTGTATAATTCATGCTCTGCCGTTTAAATTAATTTAATCTAATCTAACGACATCCATAGCACCATTATCACAAGATATCAGTCGATGGTCGCTTCATTTGAACTCGCAATTAAAAATCATAAACCTTTGTTAAAGCCAGATCGAAATCCAATAGATCAGAGAAACCGGAAGCAGAATGCGGTGAGTATGCAAATTGAAAGAGATAAGTCCAAAGTTAAGAACTGATTGAAATCGAAGAATTGATAAAACAAACTGAAATTGATGCTGGAGTTCTACAGTAAACTGTAGTAAGAGCGTGCACTATGTATGCATGTGTGAATGTATGTACTATATATGTATGCATAAATGTATATATGACCTTAATAATTATATACATAAAGTAGGATTTAGACAATTTTTCTCGCATGAAATGATTTGTATTTTGGGAAAAGCTTTGACAAACATCAATTCAACAGGTAAAGCATCGATCCAGACGAAACCAAAAGTTCCAGGCAACAAAACACTCCAGAATACAGACGCCAGCTACTGTGCTTTAAATGTCCAACCATCCGCTACAGAGGGGTCAAGTGTTTACTGTGAACTTCGCTTATGTGAGCAATCAGACGCCGACTATATCAATCAACCACGTGAAGAAAAGCTATTAAAAAGTAAATCAACCCAAAATTCATATATTATTTCATTCATTCATTCATTCATCATTCATGCAGAGCAGTAATATAACGCCTACCAAACATACTTACACAGAGGAGCTCTGAGCCTAACCTCTGCGAATAAGAATCGTTTCAGGTGCTTGTAAAAGGTGTATGCACATTGCACAATCCCTAGTTAAAACAAACGTACGTAGGCCTAGATCTGAAGGAAAGTTGTTACATTTCGACAGCCCAACCACTGAAAAGGTGCGACGTTGCATATTCGAAGCGCGTACAATGGAACAACAAGAACCACGATTTGTAAAGTACATGTACGCACACATACATACACAAACATACATATTTTGATTTGTGTCCACAAACTTCTTATAGTAGCGGACTATTGACGATTGATAACGTTTGCAAATGGCTATAGTCATGAATTAAATGCACTATATAAACAGTGGAACCCTGTCTCATTCTACATTTATCGTGATGTAGGCAGAGCGCCACAGCGTAAGAACTCACGAGGCACAGGATCGGCCATGTTGCAGCCTCTATCTCAACAACCCATTCGCCTGCTTTCAGCCCCATCAAAGTCTACCAGTGAGCACAAAGGCTCCAAAAGTACAGCCACCAGTGCAGACTACTGCGCCTTAACAGACCGACTTGCGGCCGCACAAGAGCCACAACTCTACTGCGAGATACGCTTGAACGATCAGTCAGGCGCCGATTACATCAACCATTAATCAAAGCAGCAGAAACCAGAAAAATGAAGATCAAGTGTCTAGCTAACCTACAACTGAATTTAATTAAAGCAATCATTTTGGAGATTGTCTTTTTAAACTCTTATCGATGATTGCATTGTTTCGTTTTCTCTATTAACGCCACTTTGCTTTCTTTTTACTTTCTAATGCATAGTTGCATACTGATGTTTGTATTGTGTGGATGTTCTAGGGGTTTCACAAGAGCCAATTACTTACTACCCTATTTATTTGTTTACTTACTCACTTTCTTTATTAATCTTCGGTTAATGCTTTTCCATCTTTAATTAAAGTGAATCTGTCGAAATTAACAAATTAGCATGCATAGATACAGTTTCGTCGTTCTACTTCGTTAATGAAAACCTTAAATTTAGTGGCCGATTAATTGTAATGACTCATATGAAATATGAGCAGGTTGAAATACCTAACATTTGGGTGAATAGGGGCACCAATCGATAAGGTTACGTAAATAGGAAATAGTTAAGAAACTTTGTTTATTTTGCAGAGTTGGATATATTTCTTAAATATATGCCAGACCATAGTTCGAGAATTCGCATTTTACGAAAAGAATTTTAAAAATTCACGAATTTTAACGAATTTTAAAACTACAGTTTTAAAATTCGTTAAAATTCGTAAAATAATAAAATAATAGACTTCTTTGCCATGGCAGCGAATTTTATTATTTGTTTACTTTTCAAATTTTTTATGCAAGTAAATGTCAATGTCATAGGCAATCAACCAATCAGTCGTAAAAACAGCTGACTAGCAACACAGCAGTACTGATATTCGCTTACTGTTCTATATCTATCACTTGGTGTCTCGAACTTCGATTTCTATCATAGTCGGGGTGTGTGACTGTGAGTGTCAGTCAGCAGAACGAAAAACCACCAGTACCCCAGCTCCAGTGTGACCAGTCGGTCACTAACACAGCTTGCAAGCAAACATGGTTAAAAAGGGTTGGCAACATTCACCGAGCTGTCTTCTACTTCCTCTTCCTCTGATTCTGAGTAAGGAATAGCCCACTGCTCCCATTCGACTCTGGTTTCTGTATTTTACCCAAATGCTCCCGAATTCGGGCAGAAAAACCAACAAATTCCTTGTCACAAAAGCAATCCTTCTCCTCCAAAATTACTACATACTTCCACCCCAGTCCATGTTCTATAATCTTTCAGAAATTAGATTTTAGCCAAAAAAAATAACTGGTTACGTAATAAACTTTAATATATTGAATTTTACATAAAATTCTAAGCAGAAGCTTAACACAACAAATCATGACGTTATCACATTTGTTGTGGTTGTTACTTACGCTATTTTTGCAAAACGCCACTGTCAATGTAAAAAAGTCCCATCGATGGCCCAACGAATTTTTACGAATTTTTACGACTTTGAAAATAGACCAAACATTTGCGAATTTTTACGAATTTTGAAACCGAAAGTCACGAATTCTCGAACTGTATGCCAAACGATCTGACTATTTATTTTGTGGCGAAAATGGTAGCTGTTTAAACACGGAATATGGGTAAATTTGATGTTAACAAAACTGTCAGCGTATTTTTTGGAACAGTGATATTTCATTGTAAGGGACTCCATTATTGATTAATTTGCTTTGCAGTAGTGTCGTGTGTATCGATAAGGGTAAATAGATAGTGACGTGTATATATAATATTACATAGAATATTTACGCATTATATATATGTACAATGCGTAAATATTAGTGAAATTATTATAAACGGTGACGGATGCATGACCCGATTTGTTAAAATATTCTCTTGGTTATGCATATAACTTAATCACGCAGCTTAATAGTAACATCTGCTTCCTGTTGATTCTTGTCCATCACTTGGGAAGATTTTCGATAACCGGGGAAAAGGTGGTAGCGCAAGCATATGAATTTGGCAGCATGAGTACTTCGATAACGTTTCTATTAGGCATTATTAGCTATGGTGAATAATGTTGTTTGCTTGATCAGCTATCCAATTTACTTTATATGTATTCAAAAGAAAAGCAACCCTTATTCGTGTTCAGTATGCATTGATTTTCACCTAGCAACATGAAACCTCGTTAAGTTTCTTGAGATCCGCCGCATTACAATTTAACAACAAACAGGTACAAATGTCCAAGTGCTTCTCCTGTGAGCAGAGATCTGGACTATAAAGATTTCAGCAACAGGCAGGAAGTTGAATACAATGTATTGCCAAGAAAAAGTTGGCTGCAATCTTATTGAGCGTTATACTTCGAATATAAACTACGGTCCAGTACTCTGGAATTCCCTGCCGTTGGGGATCACAAGCCTTACAAGCGTGCATCAATTTAAAAACAGATTAAGAGTTCATCTTATGGATATGTTTAAATCGTAGTGCCTCCTCATCTCCTGTTTCTGATCTAAACTGGAACAGAATAAGTTCTGGGAGTTTTATCTAAAGAAAATTGAAAGCGTCCATAAGCTAAATAGCCTATCTAACGTACTAGATTAATAGACTAAATAAAATATTCTTATTTGCATATCCTCATGTTTTGGCTTAACCTCATTATCTCAACTTTGTTCAAAGTGTTTCAAGGCATATAATGTGTTGCCATCTTGATGTACTACTACTTTTGTTACGTAGGTGCCCTAGTAGCGGGATTGTTATCCCTTCCGGGCTTCCTTGTTACCATTTATGACTAGTGTACATCTTGCAATTATTGTGCCTTGACAGAATGGTTTCAATAAACTTGACTTGACTTGACTTGGTTTTTATACTGAAACCGGAATCTAGTACAAGTTCTGAGTGTTGCATAAAAAGACAGTTTTATGTGTTTGTAACTATATAGTCTAACACTTTAGATTAATGTGTATCACATGTATTATGTATGCACATAAGTTAAAGAGCTCATTAAACATTCTAGATTATCATGCAAAAGATGTATGATTATGTAAAATGGCAAATTAAACTTTCTAGACTGTTAGGTAAAATAGGAATTCTGTACATGTATAGTTAGCACCTAGCGTTCATGATTATTATGCTACAGATGTTTTTAGAAATAAACTTTTTATTGCATTGTTAAGCGCCACTTCATTGGTCTGATATAGTTTGTGTATTTAGGCGACCCTGACAGCGGAACGGTTTCGTTCCTTTGGGTTTTTCTTTTGTCACTGATCGCAATGTAACTTAAGTTCGTGTTACCATGTAAACTGTGTAATTGTTCAAAGATTGGTGAACAATAAAAGAATTTTGATTTGATTTGATTTGATTTATATAAGCTGTGTAGTATCGGCTACCAATGACTCGCCATTTTTCGAACAGTTTATCATTGTGAAGGAACGCTCATAATATCGATAGTAGTCGGGACGGGCTCTTTTGACATTTTCTGGTCCATCGACAGTACAATTTCACACCAACTATCTTTTTTTGTAAAATATAAGCTTTTGTTTTGCAGTATTAATTGTCTACTTTCTTACTCACTTACTTACAAGAAGGATAGCGTATTTTAAGTTATTCATTCAGGAAGAGGGAGCCAGTCCATTGAAGTTTGACGTGACACAAGAATAAATTAAGTTTTCATGTCACAGTAGTATTATAAACTAAGAGTTTGTGATAGACGAGAAGAGTGAACCGAAAAGTGAAATCAATGTCTGTAACTGTTGTGGTCAGTTCGAAGAGCCTCGGAACATCGCTTTATCATAGGTGTCCGCTAGGTAACACCATTATGTAGGCCCTATCTATCTTTTTATTTACTTATTCCTGAACGTGTCAAGTCATAGGCTGGACATGAAAACCCATGCATGGATTTTAAATTTCACATATAGTATTAAAACTCATGTTGTAAATTAAAATGTGTTATTAGATTCATCTCCGTATTGTTCTGCAAAAACAAACTACTTATTAGATTCATCTCCGTATTGTTCTGCAAACACAAACTATGCAGATAAGGGCATGATAGAACATGGTTGTCTGTGGATGATGTGCCGCATTGTTTATTAGAAACATAATTCCTCAGTCATCATGCATTGAACTGCACTCCGATGACAACGGCGCCGTATTCAAGTGCAAGATTACATTTCGCTTGCGAAGCAACTCCGAAGGAAATGTTCCAGATTACGAATACGTATGGAGTTATACGACAAACGTATTATTCTATTAATGCTGACGTTTTGTTTATTTACCTTTTGAGTTACCACCCAGCTACATAACTGAGTTCAGCAGTAAGGGTCTTATATCATTTGTATAAAATATGTGTAGTATAGTAAGCCCATCGATGCTGAATGAGTCCCAATTATACAGCTCTTTATTATTATCATGTAATTAGTAACTTCTATTGCGCCGATGTCTAATGCACAGGGCATCAACCGATGTTAAGAAACATTTATATAGCGCCCTTTCAAGGCTGTCTGCTCATGATCGCTCCCAGTCCAGCCACGGCTAAAAAGAGTATTCTTTAAATTAGCATAAAAAAGTAGAGTAATGTAATGTAATGTAACTAAAAATTTATAAAGCGCCTCTCGCAGAATAAAATGTTCGGCTCAGTAGCCCCGCGGGAAACAGAAATGCCTTTAGAGAACGCGAGACCGATGAGGAAAAGCCAGTCATTAGTTTGGCCCTGAGCACAGGGGGAAGGTCATTCGAGATCGTGGGTCCCGCTACAGCAAACGAGTGATCCATAGGGACCTGAAAAAGCGCCATTGTGAGCCCATTCCAGGTCGAAGGGTCAGAAGCAGAGAAGAAGCGGCGTTGCATGATTGGAGTACGCGAGCGAGGGACCATGGTCAGCTGATCGAAGGTTAGACCGCCGCTGGACAACAGATGTAGAGCGACAAAAATCCGGCAAGTATAGGGGCGCCAGTCCTCCGAGCAGCGCCTAACAAGCGAAGAAACCCTATATGTCACTCTTAGTGGGAATGGAAGACAATGCAGGACATCCCGAATAAACTCAGAAACCCGGCCAAATTTAGAAATGCGGCCAATGAGGCGCCCAGCTATGCGGAGGACCCGATCTAGGTACCCAACCCGGACAGCTGGGTGGCCAGTGTAAAGGGCACTACAGTGGTCAAGACGAGAGACTACAAAAGCATGTGCAAAGGTAGAGGCAGCCCCTCGGACAAAGAACGCGAAACCACCCTAAGCAGGCGTAGTTGGTAATAGCAATCGCGACAGAGGAGTTTAACGTAGGTGAACGTGAGTTCCTGGTCCAGGATAACGCCAAGGTCGCGTACAAAAGAGACCTGAAGGAACTCAAAAGCTAAACGCCTCTAGGTTGATTTTTGCAAGTTGCTGACGCGTACCCAACCAGATGAACTGCGTCTTGCTCGGGCTAAGCCTCAGGTGGTTGGAGGACATCCAGGTTTCCAAGGTCTCCCTGGCCATTACAATCTCAGTGCCGAGCAGTGCAGTGATTGTCAAGGATTGACCTGAGATGATGAGTTAATGCCCTGGTATGGACCAGGGTGTTTAGAAGCACTGCTAGGCCATTGAAAACACACCAGTGATTATTCAAAATGTATTAGTATTTTCCGACTAAACTTAATAATGTATCTAGTATGTACAAACTTACGAAAAATATAGTCTCTATGTAGTATTACAGTGTTCCAAGATATTACTCTTCTATACGTCTGGCCTAAAGTGTTCAATTACAATAGGGGTGCCTTAAGGTAAATTCGCACCTGCGACCCTCCGGCTACAAGGCACAGAACATACTGCTACTCAAACGCATCCCATAAATAAGCTATTACGCTGAAATACAGTCACAATTAGGCCTATCACGTGAAAAGCATTGCACCCTGGTATTACATCAAGTTGAGCCTCTTAGAATCTCCTATAACGTATAATTATAGTATAATGCTTAACATTGTTGATTTATGGGGCATTCCACGGTATTGTGGTCCAGGAGAGGTAAAGAAAAAATATTGACATTTTAAACGTTAATAATTTCTGTTAATAGCTAGATGGTTCTAGTATAAGATTCCAAAAGGATTTTGTTTTGCGCTTAGGGTTTTGTGTCGGTTTTGCTTCAAACTGGCAACTTCGGTCTTTTAGCGTTACGGATTCTACAATCTACAAGCAATTTTTAACAGAACAGATAGGTTGGAGTTTGGTCGATAGCTTTTTACATCTGCGATGTCTAGGCCAGGTTTCTTTGGTGATGTATAAAAAATCTTCACAATTATTGCCATTTTCTTTCTTGGCGACTTTGGCAACATCTTTTCTACTCTTCGAGCCGCTTTGGGCGAATGGCACTGGTAAATACTCATTGTAATCTTTTTCCTTCACTTTGTGATGCTTCAGCTTTGACTCTGATTGCCACTGAGCAATAATTGGTTGAATAATGAAGGTGAAAGTGAATGTTGCACGTTGTTCATGCGGCAGAAGGACAAAGCGGGCAATCTGTCTAGCTTTCCAGACCGAACTGACCAGTCATGGATCACCGGTGAATGCTATCTGCACCAATAATTCCTGGACAATAGTGACTTCTGAAACATTAAGAGCCTGGACATTGTTGACTATGAATGTCACAAGTTCTTTTGATTGTTTGCGACAATGCAACTTCACTATATATTTTTCTCGATTTGAGCTCTGAAACTACCTGCAGCACCTTGTAAAATTGAAATTATAAAAGTATTTGGTATAAATTAACTGTTTCCGTGAATGTTAACCAGTTTTTGTCTATCGTCCAAAACAGTAGAGTCCGTAACGAACAGTATGTGCATTAGTGAATGCACAACATCATTACGTATCATGACAATGAAATTCAATTATGACTAAATCAACAGCAATACCTTAGAATTCTATGATAGTGTTTCAAAAGATTTTGTGTATAATAGTTTCACAGGAAATCAAGGTAGTTCATTCAGTCAAAAAGTTGATGGAACTTTTCTGTAGAGTCCATAACGCAAACATTTTGATTCACCAGACATGATACATGATGACCAACCCAGTTTAACTAATCAGTGATTGAAGCGGCATCTGGTAGGGCCTAAATAAAATATTTTAACAGTAATCATCTGCTTGCATGAATGGTTCAAAGTCTCCAGAATGTAGAGTCCGTAACGTTTGAAATACCGTGGAATTGCCCTTATCCAACTTTAACATTGGGTATGAAGATCTGATATTGCGACAGTTGGAACAGTTGGAATATTCGTGTCATGTTGCATCATAGTTTCTGTCTGCCTTTGCCTAACGGCTCATCGCAAAAGTACGATCTTTGTTGATCTTATATTTAATATATTACACTGTTAGGTCTTGTTCAAACCTAAAACTGATCATTCTAAATTTTTATAATCTCTGTAAGTATAAGGTTAAGGTGAAAACATCGGTAGCCGTGGTACATTTAGTATGATTAGATCGTCACTCGGTCGTTGGTCTGCAGAGTGTAGCATATTAAATTATTCTAAATTTAGAGCAGACGACACATGTCGCCATCTCGCGAAAGCAAACGTTTGACTGATCTACACTAAACAAGTAGCGCCAGATCTTTTATAAAAAGCAAGCGCGTTAAAACGAAATGCGACATTGTCTGAATATTTGTGCAGAGGTGGAGAAACAAATAAGGAGAGGATTGAGGGAGGCAGGGAGTGTGAGAAGAAAATGAGGAAGCAGATAGTGAGACAGGTGAGATAAGGAGTGAAGGAGGAGATAGAGAAATAGGGAAAGAAGGGAAGAAGGCGGGGGAACAAAGGAAGAGACAGGGAGGAGAGCAGGCTAGCAGAGGAAAGAGACAGGGAATCGCGAAATGAGGCAGGCACAGATGAGGCGAGGAGCTTTTTTGGCGAGCATGAGGGTAAGGTAGTCAGGATGGAAGAAGAGGAATTAAAATATATGTGTTATGTAATCGTACCAAACTAGAGCTAAAGAATGTTTCGCCAGGAGTGACACTGTACAAAACTAGAGCGCAAATGATCTGCTCTATGTTTGCAATTAACTCTGGACGGAGTAACTTCCAGCATATTGAAGTGAAAACTATGTCAGCCTTTTGCAGCATTCAACTAAGACTAACCTAGTATACTAAGCTTAGAAACTCTTCAACGTCAATTTAGCTAGTGTAAACTTTTTGCAATTCTCATTTGTAGGCCTACATAGCAAAGTTAAAACGCCGTGAAAACTTGCATGAGTCAGATCTTCATCAACCACAGCAAGATACCATTGGAGTACATCAGGCATCACAGCCTAACAAAGCGATTGGTCTGTCCTTAGAAAATCAAAGCTCTTACACTGAACTAATGGAGAGACCTTCAACTGTTCATCAGAAGAAAATTTTCAGTCAGTTGGACACTTATGGCAATGCAAGCACTCACGCGGAATATTATGTGAACCAAAGGGACATAGAACTGGAGCAACATTCGCCAGGATATGTTGATCATAGTGCAACTGATCAATGTTCGATCCACCCAAGCAGTGAAGATGCACTTTATTTTACACAACTGTAGGGTCAAAGTGCTATTCCATGGATTATCTTGTGAAAGACACAAAAATTGAACTTTTGTGAATTTTAGAGTTAGCTACTCCTAGAACAGCAGCAAATTTACAGAAAGTGCACAAGTCAGCGCAGGTCAATATAATAGGAAGAGACAATGTTCCAAAGCATTTGAAATAATGTAGACTATTCATTGTTTTATTAACGACTTATGACTGCAGGTTTAGATTTATGCAGCAATGGACGCTGATTTTCATATATGAAGCAAATGTAGTCTGTAGTTAAGAATTTAGACTAACTATTTCATTGCGTTCTCTTTTTAAACGTCAGAGAAAACAATCATTAAATAATTACAATCGGCAACATCAGGCCTATTTTTATATTGATCTCGTATTTCTCTTTCGATTTACTCTGTAGCACGATTTTGCCTCTCATTGATTTCTTGTAGACGGAATGCAATTTAGACCTACTTACTTACTCCTCTTATAATAGTGACTGCAGGTATTAAGATATATGCATGCGTAGCAAACGAGAGCAAACGAACATGTTTTACTGCATCCGAATTTGATTGAGAATCTTTCTAGATTATTCCGCAGTAGATATTTGTAATATTTGAACGAATATCTAATTTTTTTAAATCAACGTAATCAGCGTAATCTATTTTAACTAATGTACTCCAGTTCAGTCTAACCCAGTCCAACCTCATATAACTTAACTTTATCTGACTTGATCTGTTATCATCTATCTGATCTGATATAATCGAACCTTAGGCCTACATCCAATGAATTATGCATCGACGTTAAATAACATCATGCAATCTATTTCATCTAATCAAATCTACGCGAATCCAATCCATATTTGCCTAGTCTACATGTACCTTGGCTAGACCTGATATTATTTGATTTAATCTGATCTAATGTACTCTAAGCGAATCGAATTGCTAAACACAATACACATCGCTTCGGTTAAGGACTTCGCATTTCAGAGGAATAACAGGGGCAACGAATCCCAAAGTTTTAGACGAACTCCCGATAATTCCCGGTCCCAGCCAGCATTTCCAAAGGCATTATATGGATCATGGAACCTATATGGGCTTTATTATACTAACCCCGCACGGGAATCTTAGTCCTGTATGAACATCAAGTGGGCATGCTGGCAGAGAGATTTTGAACTCAATTATCTATCCTTCAGGAAACCAATGGTGTAAACGTAAGACATAAGTAAAGTCTTCATATTTTTGAGTTCATTTTAGTTTGACAGAATTTTTCAAGTTTGGTAATGATAACGACCTCTAAATTTGATACAGAGAACTCCATTTGAAATGTACACAGTGATACCAATTGCTCAGCTTTATCTGCCATGTTGTCACCCAGCTTGTGAAATAGGATATGCAAAAGCTAATAAATTTTGTCGTACCCTGATTTGCACTGATTTATAATAATTATCTCTATCATAAAATTTACTATCTATATTACATTATCCAAACATATCCTGCGCGCCAGTCATTAAATATGTCAATTTTAATCACTGTTTCGGAAACTATTTTATATGAGTGCATTTCCCATGGACCGAGGAAACTACCGATTGTCTTATCAATCCAAATCCAACCTACAGATGGATACACGTTCAGAAAAACAGATCAGCAGATGGATCTCTTTTTATACCGAATGATAGAGTTGTATCAAACAATGTACAGCTACTGATATAATTGTGAATTTGTTTTATTTTCAACGGCAAAATATTATTTGCCGTTGAAAATAAAACAAATTCACAATCCAAGTTGGCCAATTTCAGCCTACCCTGATCTAACTTTTTCTGACTTGATCTGATTTCATCTGATATCATCTAACCTTATTACATCCAATGACTTATACATCGCCGTTAGTATCCTACAATCTATTTCATCCAATCAAGTCTAGTCAAATCCAATCCATCGTCATCTAATCTAGCTTTGCTTGACCTGATCTTATAAACGCATCGAACTACTTAAACATCGCAGTTATCATAATACACACGGCTTCAGTCAAGGAGTTTGCATTTCAGCAGATAACAAAGGCAACGTTTTGGACTATTCTTGTGAACGTCTGGGAGGGTACAACTATTCGAGTAGGAAGTAGAGCCAGCACAAGTGTGTCAGAGTGTTGGAGTACAATATCTTTGACGTTAGGGATGAACGGTCCCTGCCAGCATTGCCGTAGACAGTAGTTGGGACTTATGTATAGTATGTAGGCTTAATACGAGCCCCACACGGATGACTTCGTGTTAAGCCGAGTTACATCCTGGAAGGAGACCGTTTACCAGGAAGTAAAATTAGCACTTAATTCTAAATATAGTAAATTGTGACTTTAATAATGGTACCACCATAACATGAGGCATAAAAGCCGATTGGTTGGAGCTTTGGCTTTTGTAACACTGAAATGGTTACGATGTAGGCGCCTTGATCAAGTCCTTCACTCAGCGCCTTTTATTGGTGCTTAAACGTTAGATAGTGGCGCTTTTAATTGTATAACAAGGAATTATACTTCCTTCTCTTGATCATCATCTTCATGAACACCAGCAACAGCAACATAGTTGTGATGATGATGATGATGATGATGATGATGATGATGATGATGATGATGATGATGATGATGATGGTGGTGATGATGATGATGATGATGATGATGATGATGATGATGATGATGATGTTGATGGACGATGATGATGATGATGATGGATGATGAAGACGACGACGACGACGACGACGACGACGATGATGATGATGATGATGATGATGATGATGATGATGATGATGATGATGATGATGATGATGATGATGATGATGATGATGATGATGATGATGCATCATGTTATCATCACTTCCTTTTTCATTGGTAGTCTCAAGCACAAAGAAACGATGTATAGCCGACCAGCATCCTGTATGTACTAGAGGCGATTATAAGACGGCAGTGGATAGACTGTCCTCGATTTCATTGGATAGACTGTAGGCTACTGGATCTGGACCGTTTTGACGGGCTTGGATTGGAGTGGATTTTTGTTCTGGGTTGGATTGCACTGATTTGAACAGCTGGGTTGAAATGGATTGGACTGCGTAAATATATGTGTTGATTTGGATTAGGTCAAATTGGGCTGGTTGTGCCGTGTTGGGTTTGGATGGGTTCGACTGCTGGTTTGGTATAATTTGGTTTAGTCGAATTGAGGAGAGCTTGACTAAGCTCGGGGAGAGACCCAACTTTTGAAGAAAGTGCATCACAGGGAAGGATTATAATTATGAGCATGTGAGGAAATGTTTCTCCTTTCTCTGAAATAATTGGTTGATAATATTGAAAAGTGACTTCTATAGGTTCGATGTCTATTGTAAAGGCATCACAAGATGACGCACCAAAACCGACCCTTAATGGGGTCAATATTTAGAAGATCAGTCCGCTAAGAAATCGAGGCAGACGATGGTGGATAGGTAATTGAAAAAGTCTGAAGTTGGGGACGAAAATGATATGAGCGGCTTAGCAGAACCAGCAGACATAATGAGGATATGCCAAGATCTAAATCCAGCATCAGAAAAAAGGTCTTGAACAAGAGCACTTCTAGTTTAGGTTTAACCAAAGGCTGTCAATCACATGACCTGGCTGAATAGTTTTTAGATTGAGGAATAAGCAATAAGACTATATGCAGTCCGGTCTCGAGCGAAAACCATATGGTTAGCCCCCGGCGGAGTTGGAGAGCCAACTTCTCGTGATAGCACTATTGCATGTTTTAAACTGTTTCTGCATGTTGCTAGTAGTGAAACCGAAGTTGATTCCAGAACTGAACAGATGTAACGCAAATTGACTTAACCATATCACTTGAAACTAGCACTAAGGGTAACTGATTTAACCTTATATTTAGCTGATCGTCTGTATGAAAGCTTGCCATAGGCTGGTCTTGCCGATATTCGTGCTAAACTCTTAGTACCAGCAGCATCCGGGTGAACACTGCGTGGGCCCAGCATCGATCGAGTGGCCAGCAGAAGCTGCTGAAGTTGCGACGCGTTGAGTAAAACTAGAATTCGAAATCGAATTATGTCGGCTTATTAACAGCTTTCCATTGGCCTTCATTCACTAATTATTGAAAATGCAAGTTGTCTGCTTTTCATTTTTAGTAAATGTATTTCTTATTGGTGAGTTTTTACAGTTTTCACAATTTTAAATAAGAAAATTAATGTGTCCTACGATCGACTCGAACTCAAATAGCTAGTTCGTATGTGGTTGATCATATCAATTTATAAGGTTGGAAGTGGTCTTAGTTCGACATACATAGCGCAGCCTATTCCTGGAAAGTGACAGATCATTCAATCCTCAATACAATACAATAATACAATAATACAATGCAATTGCATTTGATATTACCCTTAATCCAAAATTCAGATGTGCACACAGGACCATACGACAGAACATCGGTGGCGCTGAGCAATTGTGCGTAAAATATTTGCTCAAGGTCTTTACGCTGTGATCGCCTCAGTGTATGCTGGAATCCACACACATCCGTTAGATGCCGAAAGGTCTAACCAATGGGTTACCGTGCTCAACGGATGTTCCTTGGAATAGTACAAACAATGTGGCTATCTAACAAGCACATCAGTACAAGAAATCTGGTAAAATAGATATGCAAACATAATGCCTGTTGACAAACACAGTTCTGTATACATAAATTTTACAAACAGTTGGAGACGTCCCTTCTGTCGATCTTAAAAATCGTCGATCTTATATAGTTGTAGTAGGTTTGCCGTACGAGGTCACGGGAAAGGCCGCTGCAAATCGTTCGCCTAAGAGGATGTGATAAATCATGATATTTCACTATTCGCAGCCACTCTCCCTTGGTATCTTAGGCCCTGTCATAGTGCGGATCTCGACCAGCGGATACCCAATAGTTTACCTGTTACATATAGGTTTCCTTTAATGATTATGTAGATCTATATAAGGCCCTGAAGTATAAACACTGTATATGACCTGTGTCTCTTTAAACGAAAGGTTTGGATCCACCTAAGAACTTAGCATTTGTAGGCCTATTGCTTTTCTATTCCATACGCATTTGATTCATAGTTACTATAAGTAGTCATTCAAAATATCTGTTCTCGTTTCAGTTGTCTCGTCAAATATTGCATCTTCGACTGTTCAGAGTTCAGTCGTATTAATCGGTGAAGCAGTGAAATTGAACTGCAGTGTAAATGGAAGACATTCGACAACGTGGACGTACACTGCATGGAATACGTCAACGGAGACAGATATTTATTTGGGTATTGATATAATTTCTTCGATGAGATCAAGATACAAGATTGATAAGAGGATCAGCGGACAACATAATCTCATCATCGACTCCGCTGAGTTGTATCACGCTGGAAGATATCAATGCATTTCAACTATGCAACAGTCACTGATGAATGTGATGAATGATATGCAGCTAACCGTTTTAGGTAACTATAAGTTGACTGCAATAAATAATCGGAATTTTAGCTAATCTAGCTGATGTTAGAGTTCTATCGAGACAAATTTGTATATATAATTATCCTCAATTAGTTGTGGAACGGTCCCAATGGTAGTCACGTAAACTCAGACACGTAAAGGCAAACCAAGGAAATGCCATCCACAGTTGACAACTGATGCGTCTTCTGGCGGGATTGCACCCAATCGTTATAACAGAGATTTGAATGCAGTTTATGCAGAGCATAGTTATGATTGCACACCGACTACTTATTTTTGGATTTACTGATGAACACAGTGCATCTGAATGTCCGCTACATTGCCGGATCTGTGCTTTCCGTTGAAATCAGACTGCAACTACCAACCCAAGACCGGCCTCAGGCGTGTTCTAAGTGCTCCAATTAGTTTGCCATATTTTGGCGTCTTTGAAAGATAGCTAAATGGACTCATGTACATATTCATATAGACACATGCATTACTTCAATCGTCGGTTTAAATACATTTATATTGTTAGTCGGTTATTAGTGTAGTGACGCAGGAAATAAACGAGCCAGACGATCAGTTGCACGTATGTATATATGCATGTACGTATACGAATGCATATACATGTATCAAGCACCTAATTTAGCGCACTAGGTCCCTAACAAAAGCATCCCAATGCGATGGCAGAAACAATGTGGTCCAAAGCACGAGAAGGAACGATGAGCTCTGGTTGAACTGTGGACACGCGGCAACTATGATCATGTATCTCCACATGCAGAGAAAGCATAACCATCGCTAACCCGATTGACCTGATAGTGGAACATAAAACTCTGAAAGGTATGCCGTTGCAGTGCCGAGAAATGGGGCACATGCCAGAGAATGATCTAATATAAATTTCGCTCGGAAACAGGAAGCCAGTGTAGCGTCTCCATCATATAGATCGAAATATGTCAATAAAGAGGATTGTGGATAATGTTCAGCGTAAAATGTAGGGGAATTTTGAGTCCCTCTTTATCCAGTCCATCACTGCAGTGTGAAGGCTGCGGCAGCGCCATAGGGCAAGTTACTCGTTACTTGTCATTTATAACTTCTAAAGGAAACTCATAGGCCTATCTAATTTCGAGGTCATGTCGGTCCATATACAGGAGAACAGTCTTGGTCTTGACTCCTTAGTTATATTATTCCTCTACATTGATATGAGTTTATTTGTATGATAATAATTCGCCAGATTTATCTCATTTTCGTTTCTTTGAAGCTACTGAATTTATAAACTCAATGCTTAGCAGTGCATAGTTTGTCAGGTTTCTGCAATTACATGGATGGCCTAAAAAATAAACTTTTAGCTTCTGATCCTGTTTGTGTCGCAAATACCACCGAAGCATATGTCGACGGAAAAGAGCAAAGACATCCATTGTTATACATTTGGTGTAGCATCAGTTACACAGGAAACGCGAATCCAGTTTTCAGTTGGACCAAAAGCAATGTACAGAAAAACATCGCTGCCAACACAACCAATTCTGGCACCAGTCGAGGACCGTTGACCAAAACTTCCTCGATATGGCTGCAGCTACACGCTACTGACGGTGGAGTTACATTCCAGTGCCAGATTACGTGTCATATGCCAGACAACTCTCAAGGAATTGCCAACACTGATTACGAATATACGTGGCATTATACACTGTGTAAGCAGTCAAATAATTATTCCAAATTCTCGCTTTCGCACACAGGCATACACACGCACGCAGACGCACATATAAAAGATAAATAAGTAAGCGCGCAGTTGCCGCTACATAATCTCTCTAAAATGTTGGTCTCTGGATTGAAATCTGCTTACACAAAATATGCAACTACAGTAATCTGAAGTTGAACAAACTTATAAGTATCCCAATTCGTATTGCTACCCATTTAATATCTCTGAAATATAGCAGTTTAATGTATACAAATAATAATCGAATTGCATAAGTCCTCTGTGCTTGCCACTTTCATATACATAGCATCGAACAACAGGGGCTGTAAATGAGTGACAAAGTAATAAACATTGTAACAGTGGGGCTTCACTGTACTTATCTATCGATGAATAAATGAAGTACTTGGAACTTTTGATCCAATGTTTTGCTGTTTTGTCCTAAGAAACTTTTATTATGTACGTTTCGGTCATTCATTCATTTATTTCTAATTCTTACAGTGACTCATAATTCGGTTACTAATATTCTTTAACAGCATGGCGTTAATGTATATCTTTAAACTCAACTAAATAACTAAGACAAAATAAGCTTAAAAGTCAAGAAGTGCTTGTCATACATATTGTTGCAATTTATTAACCGTGCAGTCACAATCTTGACTGCGCGCACAATTTATGAAGCCTTAAACTGTACAGAACAGTTCATTTCAGATGGACCGAGAAACCTCAGCATCGTAAGATATGAAGATCGCATTGAATGTTCAGCTGATGGCATTCCTACTCCAACCTACAGGTGGACACACGTTGAGACACATACATTCACAGAGGGACCAGTTTTAAAACTGGATGCCTCATACGACAAAGAACACACTTTCCAATGCACATCAACCAACATACTTGGCGCTGAGACTAAAAAGGTGACAATCTCAGGTTGGCAAATTTTAATGCGTCTGTCTATTCTGTTCCATCAGCTTTGTTTCACATTGGTGCTTGATTAATTAAGTCTGGTCTAAAAATTAGATCAAAAGTAAATAAATTAGAGCTCATTTAGACGAGCAGAGGAAACTTAGCATCGCTAGATAAGAAGTTCGCTTTGTAGGTTTGACTGAAAGTAATCGAACCCCAACCTACATGTGGATATACGTGGAGACAAACAAATCTACAGATGGATTTTATTGTACTGAATGGCAGAGCAACAACAGACCAAGACCATACTTTCCAACGGACAGCTGTCAACATATCATAATCCAAGATTAGGAAATTACAGCATAGCGTTTCTACTATAAGCTCTGTTTTACAAAGCTAGTTGCTTGACTCTTGTCAGAAAGACAGGCACACAAAGAGGTCAGTGTGCAAAGAGTCACACCGTTACAAAGAGACAGTGCCAACACTCTCTTCTATCGACACTGTAACTATATTCTACATCTACATTTCCTATTTAACTGTCTTCTTTTCTTCTCTAATTCCACGTATAAGTAGCTCACTTAATAATGATTATAGTATGGCTGTCACTTCATGAGAACACAGTCCGAATACTTTCAGTTGATTTTTCTTGCAAATCACACACGATCTTTAACAATAGATTGCTCTTATAATAGGCCTATACACACTGGCGTAAACTTGTCCAAATATTGGGAAGGGGATTTGGTTACTGATTCTACACTTGTTGTATTGTATTGTATCTAAACATTTATAAAGCGCCTCTCACAGTTGCATTGGGTGTACAGTCCATCTCAATTATGAGGGGCACGTGCCCCGGCTCCCACCCCCGAGAGTCTACGTCTATGCCTATACAGTCAGCACTCTTCAAAAACTTAAAACAAACTCTATCAGTAAACTGGTTGGGGTCAATGCTTTTTCTAGTATCAGTCTAATTGTTAATAGTAGTTGATCAATTGTGCTTCTTCCTGGCCTGAACCCACCTTGCTCTTCTCCAATGGTATGCATGGCTTTAACGACTGTTTCTCTTCCTCCTTGAAGTGGTTCCGTGGTGATTCCAATTATACCTGTTGCTTTATCCATTTTCATTTTGCTGATAGGATCTCTTATCTTTCCCTGTATAAATTTTGGCATCTGTTCTTCTTTCGTTGTTTATGGACAACTCTGTAAGAACCGTAGGGTCGCTATGAGTGTCGAAATTTAGTAGTTGTTCGAAGTGTTACTTCCAGCGTTACTCCACATATAGACAAAATGATGAGACAAACCGATCTGTAGAGAGATCGGTTCTAATAGTTGATAAAGCGTTGGATTCACATAAGAAACGCAATCTGGCATTGTAATTGAAAATGCAAAATGCGCTGTGAACTCAAAAGAAAAGCATATTGCACTTGAATAATGGTGTGATATTTTTATCCCGATTAATGTCTTCTGTTTCACAATAATATAAGGGCTTAGTTAACTGCAGAGAGAGAGAGAGAGAGAGAGAGAGAGAGAGAGAGAGAGAGAGAGAGAGAGAGAGAGAGAGAGGAGGGAGGGAGGGAGGGAGGGAGGGAGGGAGGGAGGGAGGGAGGGAGGGAGGGAGGGAGGGAGGGAGGGAGGGAGGGAGGGAGGGAGGGAGGGAGGGAGGGAGGGAGGGAGGGAGGGAGGGAGGGAGAGAGAAAAAGCGAGAGACAGTGAAAGAAAGACAGAGAGAAAACAAGAGACAGAGAGAGAGGAAGGAAGAGAGAAAAAGAGAGAAAGAGAGCGTCAGCGATAGAGAGAGATGCAGCAAAATAAATATTCGGCTCGACAGACAGAAAACAAAAGGCCTATTATAGCCTATTAATAATTGGTTATTACTAATCGATAAAGGAAAAGCTTAGATCATTCGAATAATGGTAAGCTTTTCCTTTATCGTGACACTTTTTCTTTTTACGAGGCTTTGTTGCCGGAAACGAACCGAATCTGATTTCTACAAATAGACATAGATTGAGAATCGTTTTGGCTCCGGGTTTGAATGAGTTGACGATGATGCACTAACACAGCACGCTTAGGCGCCTTGTCCTATAGTGGGACTTAGGAAAATGTTCATTCATATCCGGAAGCCATTGAGAAAGCAATGGATGAATTCCACGGTCCTGGACATGGTTTCAGCACATCGCAGAACTTGTAGTTAAATAATAATATAATATAATATTTATTCTTTAATTAAGCTCCTGCAAACGCAATGCGCTGTACAAGTACATGTTATGCGATAAATCTTAACTACTAACAGAACAGACAGCCTGCAATACACGGCGCAAATTGCAGCCTACAAAGCATGTCCGCCTATGAGACTCGATCTCTGTACCTCTCGCACTCTACGCCAGATGTTATCCAATGCGCTATAGGAACCCCCCAAAAAATTTTCGTCCTAGTTTGCAAAAAAACCCAGATTACACTATTTGGTGTGTCAGAAACACAATCATGTGTACGAACAATATGACCATATTCGTGACACGGAGTCGAAACCGCAACCGAATGATCATCGACCAACAGTGTTACCTGTGGACCACCGTGTCATACTCATTAACCAGAGCGCATGACGAATGATTGACATAACAGTCCCACTGGACTTTAACACAGCAGAACCAGAATAAACAGATAGGACAATTGAAAAGGACATTTTTTCATGTTGTTCGTTCAATTATGCGTGTACAGATGTTTATCTTGTTTTATTGTAATACGTTATAATAATCATTATTATGATTATTTCGTTTTTCCAGAATCTGATGACAAGTTCGCATTAGGCACAGCAGAAGTGGCTCTCATACTCGCGTCACTTAGCTTAGTAGGAGTCGCCTCCTTGGGCTTGGGATTAGGATTGACCAAGTTATCGAACTTGTTAAATGCAGGTATGCTATCTGAAGACATGTTGCATTATCACGGATTTCGAAATTTCACCATGAACGCTGCTTCAGAATTCTTTCAAATTTAAAGCATCATGATCTTAATTGAATATGTTTTGTTGATTAATAGCTGTATATTAATCTTCAGCTATTTGAATTTATTTCTCTATATTTTCATGATGATTTTGATGTGGTATTTTTGATGTAATGAGGCCTACAAATAACAAATTCGGTTAGCAAATTTTTCACACTAGACACCAATCTGAAATATGTTGGGTACTGTCTGGATTAATTGAGTGTCTTTAGAGAGAAAATATAAATAATTATGGTCATAAGAATAGACCTATTTCTATGAGGAGTTGCAGTGTCCTTACTGTGAGGAAATTGAATCTAACGTTAATTAGTAACTTTTCGCAACTTTACTCGACGACCAGCTTACCTTCATTGTACTGTTTTGTATATAAATATGACGATTTTACCATAACTTATCAGAGCTTCTGTGAATAGTTCCTGTACATAAGACTACCTTTGCCACAGCAGAAATTATTAAGAAGCTGTCTAATATTAAGCATACTTTAGCAACGTTGACATTATTGTTGCGGGGAAGCAGTTAAAATTATTGCACTTGTACCTATTGCGTTTTAGGTGGAGAATTCAGACGACGCAGTGACCCGATAGCCAAAGCAGCTACGATTCCGAAGGCTCCTTCAACTCACGAAGACATTCAGCTAACAGACACCAATGCAGACTATTGTTCCATTACCGATCGACCATCAACCGCACAAAGCCCAGAACTATACTGTGAGCTGCGCTTGAACGATCAACCAAGCTATGACTACATCAATCAAACATCAGCCGAAAAGAAACTGCCAAAGAAGCCACGTACTTTTAAATAGTTGAACGACATTATTCTCGATTTGGCAGCCATAAGTGTGAAGTGTTAGTGAAGTTTTCTAATTAGTCTCAGCATGTGAAGGCTGGTGGCTGGTGGCAGCCCTTTCCCTTGCTGCAGTAATAACTAAATGTCATCCATAAGATACCTGCCATAAACTGAATCGAACTGTAATAAAAAAAAAAGGACAAAAGAATATCGAACAACATTTGAAAGAGAAAACAAATCCTTGATAAGAATATGACTTTAGCCTTTTTTAAAACAAAGAATCTGTCGTAAAACGGACACTGAGTGTATATGAATGCATGAATACATGAATATGTAAGCATGCATGTCTTTGTAATATATATACAGTGCTTTTTTTCAGCCGGAACGCGCCGGAACGGCGTTCCGGCACCTTTTTTCAGCTACTAAAAAATAATTTATTTATTTTAATAATAAACACAATAATTTAGTTATTTTAATTTAAGTTCAGCTTTTTGAACTGTTTTCAGTGTTTATTGAGATCCCTCCCAACCCCCAATCCGTGTTTCTCGAGATTTTAGCCCGCCCATAATTGTTCCTTTCCGGAGCCTATTGTTCCGTTCTGGAACCTTTTATTCTAGAAAAAAGCACTGCATATATATATTTGAATTTATGTACGCATTTATGTATGTATGTATGCATGTCCTATGTATGCATGCATGTCTCTATTTATATAAATTGATTATGTACACGAGCTCTCCTATTGCCATTTTTTAAAGAAACATGACACTTAACCGATTAAGTTAACTTTGCAACAAACGATATATCATCGCTATTTATGTCTAACATTCATACTGCTTCTCTTACTATTTTAATTTGTCCAGCTTCCTAAAGATTTTTATCGGAAGCTTTTAAATCATTATGCCACAGCTATAAGCTGTACTTTGATTGCAAATTACTCGAGATTTATTGCTTACAAATTGATAAAACTTTCTATAGATTTTGACAAATAGATGTCTAAAGCCTCAAGAAATGTTTTATGCGTTACCTGAACGCAGACGGTGTCTATAAATTTTTCTAGGTCGTTCTTCTAATTAGTTTTCAAAATCCCCGATTTGTTTGCGTTTCAAACGGTTCTATGCAAATTGACAAACGTAATAAAATGTGGTAATCCTGGGTTTTAGCGTCCGAAATTATTTACATTGCATGAGCGATGAAAACGTTTCACAGTTAAACTGAAACAAGAAGTTGGAAGATTGATGAAAATATGAATAAAACTAGAAGCCGGATGATCGATTAAAATATTACATAATAAAAGTCAAACTAGAAGTTGGAATTGCGATGAAAATATATCGTTTTAGTCCCGATATTATTCCCGTGTATGACCGATGAAAACATTTGATAGTAAAACTCGAACTAGAAGTTGGAAGATTGATGAAAATATTCACGAAACTAGAAGCTGGATAATCGATTAAAATATAACTGAAACTAGAAGTTGGATGGACGATGATTATTTACTGTATTATTGTATATTGTATTAGAACGTTTCAATGGAATAATTTCGGACGCTAAAACCCAGGATTACCTAAAATGTTATGCAACAGAATGTTATGCAATACAATGATTCCTGGATTTGCGATGTTTAACAAAATCGGTCTTTGATGGGGCTAAAATTAAAAGAGTTCAGCTGTTAACCAATAATCTAATCGAAATCAAAGCCAATGATTTCTGCTGCGCCATTACACAATGCATGAGGTAAGCTTAGAATCTTAGATCATAGTCAGGAATCATAATGAGTTGAAGTGGTTTGTTGACATCTCTTACGTCAAGTGAAGATCAGAATTCAGGCTACGATGGGTAAGCATGTTTAAATGAACGAAATGAACGAACTGAGAGAACGAACAGAGAAGCTTGCTTTAGTCTTGATCGAATAGTTTGTACTTAGACGTTGGTTTTGATATCATTTTCGCTTACTTAAAATACATTTTAAAATCAAATGAATAAATGAGTATAATAAGATTTACATGACAGACGTCAATACTTGATTCAGAGACACGGTCAGTGGTTAATGGAGGTCGACAGCCGAGGGAGGAAACTAAGTGACCCATGGATCGTGAAATACAGAGTTTTAAGTTGTCCCTTGAAAGGTGACATTTATGGGGCTAATACTGTAAGTAAAGACAATTTTTCATGGCCTTGAGCTCATAGCACGTGTCTTGAACGCCTTATACCAAATAAGAGGTTTACACAGCCTCTGAAGAACACTGGATCGCGTTAATACGGGCAGGGATAATATAGCATAATAAGAGTTTTAAGTGGTTCAGAAGTTAGAACCAATGCAAATTAACCTGGAACGCTTAATAGCCCAACTTTCCTAGCTTCTTCTTAAAAGCTGTTATAGTGCCCACTGAGACAGTACTATCGTCCAAACCATTCCACAGGTCTACAACTCTTGCACTAAAGAATTTCTGCCCTATTGTTCCCTTCGGCTTCTTAAATAATTTATACCTGTGTCCCTGAGTTGCCTTGTTTGGTGCTAATTCAAAGAACCCCTCCCACTGCAGTGCTTCCTTTCCAGTGATAATCTTATAAGTTTCGATTAGGTCTCCTCTGCTCCTCCTTCTCTCCAATGTTGTTAGTCCACACCTTTTCAGCCTTTCCTCATAACTCAAGTTCTTGTAGCCGCCAATCATTTTTGTAGCTCTTCTTTGCACTTTCTCCAGTTTTTCCATGTCCCGTTTCAAGTATGGATTCCAAGTATGGATGTGATGGTCAATTGTGGATCGGAACCAAGCAGGCTCCTGAGTGTGAAAAAGTTGAAAGGTGATAGTAGCTATTTAAAAATCGAGACAGGGAGCCCGTGGAGTGGCGACATAGTACCAGCAGTTGAGCTTACTATATTAATGTAAACGAGATGTGCGACCAAGTTCTGGACTCGTTGAGAATTGGCATAATGCAATCTCGACTGAACAAGAAAAACCTCAAAAGTAGTAGACATATTGTGATTAAGAAAACGTCGTATGTGCCTCATATATATGTCAGGGCTCTAAGATGGAATGAAGCGATTTTACAGACAGCATTAACAATTTGCTCAAATGTAAGAGCAGAGTCAAATTAATTGTGTGATGAAGAGAAAGTCCATTTTGATTGAAAATGATGCCTGCTTGGTTGAGGAGATTCTATTCTATTTCAATGGGATAAACTTTGTGTAGAAACAGCCTCTGTGGGAGACATTATTCTAGACGGGAGAAGACTCTTTTTGAGGAGACTTTATATCGTAACACCGGAAATGAACCGCACGATGATGTTGTGTGACGTTATAATGAAGTAAAAGGGAAAGTGGCTGAAACCCGTGGGATAACTACACCAATAACGCAACTGATATTGCGTTTATTATGCCAAAAACTAACATTCCGCTTTAAGCGTAGCAAATAGGTTTGTATTCCATCAAGTAGGCTAATATCGACTCTGCCTCGCAAGGCGACTTCGTTGTTCCACCAACCGGAACTTGCACGGCCTGTCACAAAAGAACAGAAGTTTTGGTGTGGTCGGCCCATCCTTCTGGAATAAGTTATCCGAGTGCCTGAGACATGAACACCTCAGCCTCTCTTTACCTCTTTCCTCGAGTGTTTGATCGTCGTTTCATTGTCTTAGGTCTGGAGCGCCTCTGATGAGTCTGTCTTGAAGTGGCGCTATATAATATTTGAAATATAATTACAATTATGGTCGTTATTATGAATATTCATTTCTGCAGAATCTGATAACGAATCCAATTTAAGGACAACAGGTATGGCAGGCACTCGCTATCTCCTTAGCCTAGCTTAGGAGGATTCGTCTTCTTGGTCCTGGGATTAGGATTAATCAACTTCCTTCCATGTAGGCCTACGTTTGGCATCCAAGGAAATGTCATATTGCAGCGAATCTAGAAAACGTTACTATGCATTTAGCTTCGAAATCTTTTCAAACTTACACCGTCTTGATGTTTTGACGACGAGTATTTTATATTCCGTTTATTTCTTTATATTTTCAAAATAATGTAAGAGCAGAGTAAAATTAATGAGGGCTCAGAGAATTGTGATTTGTTTCTGACAGATAAACATTTGTACCGGCTGTATTATCGTGAAGAATGAGGGTTAAATCAAGTAGGCCTACTCGCAGCCGAATGCCAAGCAATATTTCATCTGACTTTGTGCGATAAAGACAGAGTCGATTTTTAACCAGTAATAAAGTAATTGTAAACAATGCTCAACTTTTATAATGCTAA
Organism: Allolobophora icterica; assembly: GCA_963556255.1. Taxonomy (NCBI): domain Eukaryota; kingdom Metazoa; phylum Annelida; class Clitellata; order Crassiclitellata; family Lumbricidae; genus Allolobophora; species Allolobophora icterica. The sequence continues at coordinate 21,737,110 of OY744610.1, forward strand.
AACTAAAGGTTTCTGATGAGAGGGTACCAAACACCCAGTTCTAATCTGTTTACTGCTTATCAGAAACACAAAACTGAAATAGGTTAAAAGGTAAGTAAGAGTATTTGGCAACACCAGTATCAACAGCGGTTGGAACAGAGCAACATTTTGAGTAGCCTATGCTGTGCATGGATGAACGTTTAAAAGTGAAATTAGACCTGTGCATTGTCAATGCGAGAGATTTTAGAAGCAGTCTCTGGGGAGAAGAAAGTTTCAGACCGAGGACACTCAGTTTATGAGACTTTATATCGTGACACCGGAAATGACCGCACGATAATGTGCTGGGACGTTATACCTAAGGTTAAAAGAAAAGTGGCTGAAATCCGTGGAATTTTTATTGCACCAATAGCTTAACTGAGATTGCGTTCATTATGCCAGAAAGCTGACATCCTAAAGTTACGTGTTTTAAGCGTAGGAAATAGGTTTAACGAATACATCAAGTAGGTCCCAATATCAGCTCTGCCACACAACTTTAGCTGAACAAAAACTGTTAAGTAAAGAACTCAAGTCCTGCGAAATAACGGAACTGTAATACCTCTTGTTTTGGTGCTTTTGGAACGAATTAATAGAATTGAAACAAAATTGAATTAATCAGAATGGAGGAGTGGAAATAGAACAATATTCGACAGAGTTAGAGCATCACTTGGCAAGAAATTAGAACACAGATACGTCACGATCATCAATCAAGAACCTTGTTTGAACGGATATTGCTATCTATGTGCTTACATAATTATACTAGTTTGGCCAACCAATTCTTGAAATATGACATTTAACAGTGAAATAAACTTAGATAGTAATAATCCTTTTATCAGTACAATTTATATCTAGCACATGTAGTCCCCTAGCGCTTCTTTAACTAATTAATACTTGTAGCTGCCTTATATGTGCTATTTGATATTTTTGAAACATTCAGCCGTAACTATCGGCCATCTTTCGATTATCAAGAAACAATTGATCAGCATGATTTATTTCTTTTAAATATATAGGACTACCTTTAATTTGCCAGATGAAAGTTTAAGGCCTCCAGAAATTACTGTAGGCAGAAGATGTCTATGAATTTTTCTAGGTCGTCCTTCAAAAGTGTTGCCTTTGGATTCTAAGTTGTTTTTAGAGACTTTGACTAGGTTTTGTAGGTGCAGATGCTACATAAATTGAAAAATACATTGAGGGCCATGACTCCTTACTAGTTCACTCTGTACTAGTCTGTAATCTGTACGCAGCTGGACAATTTGTAAATCTATATGTGTAAGCCTTTGTTTGACCTTCATAATTCTAATATCAACCAATGATTTCTATAGCGCCGTTATAAAATGCGCAAGGCAAGATGAAATAGAGAAGTCTTAAGTTTAGACTCGAACGACATTAGCGAGTTCATAGAGCGAACATTAACAAACTCCTTATAACCTTGATCAAATGCATTGGTTTTAATACCTGCCAAACGTTTCCCTGAAATACATTTTAAAGTCAAATTCTCACTAAAAAGGAACATTTTAGAGCCACTGAATCCTCTCTAGATACCCTGGAAAGCTTAATGACTAGGTCCATGTCAGTCAACTGATACATATTTGATCACCTATTCAGGAAGGCAGCGTCCATTTTAATCACAGCTCAATATCTAGTCGTTATTGCACCAGTAACTTCCTTATATAACTTACGTTTTAAAGGCGCAGCGGCTATATTTAGATATAATTATATTCAAACACTGTAGGCCTAAAATATATGCAGTTCTTCCTCAAATAGACCAGTAGGACTTGGCTGTTGATTCAGTACAAAGTCAGTATCCTGTATGCCAGCATGTAGTAATTAATAGCGGACTCTGCAAAACATGAACCAGGAACTTGGCATGTAGGCCTAATTCAATACTCCCTCAGTTTTCGACGAGGTTGTTGTAAATTGTAACTTGAAAGTGTGAACTACATGTCAGGAAGTATTGTGAGAAGTAGATCCAACTTCAACTTCGTATTTGGAGAATGTTTTCTATTATAGCTGTGTGCTTCGGTGAGTGTGCTGCATTACTGAAAACTAACAACAGCATTGTAAAATTTCCGAATGGAACTCTGCTTATCTACAAACCTTATGCAAACCAAAGTCAGCCAAGTCGATCGCCGTTTCTTTGTATCTGAAAAATCGCTGAACCGAAGTTGCGCTGCAGTGGTCCCGCGAAATCACATTGCACATCTTCCACCCAAGAGGAAGTAATGAATTTTTTTATTTCATTATTCACTACATCCTCCGGCTCTACCCTCCAGGTAATTTAACTATTTAGTGTTGTGCATGAACAGAGTCAGAAAACTTTTCAGATATTTCTTCTTTCAATTCAACACACAACAAAACCAATAATACTGTGTTTGAAATTAACTCAACACAATCCATGCTTCGCTGTACAAATTTCAAACCCCTCAATCAGCTTAATTCTTTTCGCGCCACACGTGCGACGCGTACAAAACAACTGTACATGTCTGTCTCTGTTTTCTCCTCCGTCAGGTATACACCGACGATGAGGCTTCGACCAGACGTCTCCAAGTCTCTTTGTTAGGTCTGTACTTGTGTCTATCATGTCGAAGTTTCTTGGTCCTATACCAGGTGGTGACCATTCCTCTCCTGGCAGGGTAAGGAAGCCGGTGGGCCTTGATCGGCATCTTTCGTCCTAAGGTGTCCTTCCAGCACCTACCTCCTGCGTTGGCCAGCCATTTTTCGGGGTTCCTGGTGAGCCTGTCCACCTCGCGTATCGCCCTAGGTGGTTCTTCGGCTGAGCCTTCACCACTGATGGCATAGCCCCACCAGGCGATCCCTTACTTGGCTGTTCACCCCCCCACCACGGTGAGGTGCATGTAGGATTTGGGGGGGGGGTACATGTACGTTTAGCTAATTAAATATCCAAGTTCCACTGCTCAACACCTGTTCAGCCAAGCGCATACACCGATGTAGTGAGGGCTTAGAATTGGTGAGGCCCGAAGGTTTGAGGACCCATGCTGAAACAAATTACACCAGAAGGTCTCACACAACTTGAAAACGTAATAGGTCTTTTAATTATTTAGATATAAGGCAATCAAAGTGAACAGTTGAAGTTATTGACAGATGGGCGCCTTGCTTGTCTTCCGTACACTTAAATTCGACTCCTCTTAAACCTGTTATCGTCTGCTACTACTATATCATGCAATCTTAATGCGTTTTTGTCAGTTTGAATTAATAAACGAAGATTTTTATTATTATTATTATCATCATCATCATCATCATTATTATTTTCAAATAAATGCATTTACTCAGGCGACATTAAATTTGCTACATGAGTCGTTTAAAACGGGTCTAAATAATATATTATATACAGTACACATAGCATTTAAAAGGCCACCAAAATTCTAAATTTTTAGGTCTGTGCGAATTATGAGACCCTAAGCTGTAGCCATTTTAACTAATTCCTAAATCCTGCTCTGCACCCATGCACCATACACAAATAGAAACACACAACACTTCTGTCAACCAAACTGTCAGACGTGAACATTTATTATCCACTCAATGAACTGACACTGCCATTAAAAACACGATGGCGTAAAACTTAGTATTTCACTAGTCACTGCCTCCCTAAGGTTCCTCAAGCATTATGATAGGGCGGACTAACACGGTTGCGAATAATGAAACCTCAATTGTTTTCACGATTAAGTTTAACCAAGGCTTTGAATTGTCAAAAACTGGATATGGCCTGGGCTTCTTAAAAAAATATTAGGGTCAACCTAGATACTGTCCTTCTGCTTAACTGTTCCCATGCCATAGGCAATTGATACATAGTTTGTGTTAATAATTATTCTATAATACTTGTTCGCGTTTCAGTTGTTTCGTCAAACATTGCAAATGTCATGTCGTCTTCGACTGTTCCGAAAAGTTCAGTCGTTGTAATCGGTGACAGAGTAGAATTGAAATGTAGTGTAAATGGAAACGATTCCGTATCGTGGATGTACACTTCATGGAATACGTCAACAGAGACAAGCATTTATTTGGGTAGAGATATACATCTTTCGATGAGATCAAGGTATAAGATTGATAAGAGGATCAGCGGACAACATAATCTCATCATCGACTCAGTTGACTTGACTTATGCTGGAAGATACCGGTGCACTTCAGTTATACAGCACTCAGTGATGACTGATATACAGTTAACCGTTTTAGGTAACTATACGTTGGTTTCAGGTGAAACTTTTATTTAAAATTATCTGAAATTGTTTAGCATATAATCGTTACCTAACTAGAGGGCGTTGTAACAAAACAAACCGTTCCGGCCTCTCTGAGAAGTTCAGTCGTAGTAATCGGTGCTTAAGTAGAAATGAAACTAGGCTACATGACGTCATGCTAATATTCTATAGATACATATGCATTACTTTAATCAATCATCACTGACGGTAACATTGTCAATTATTGGCTCTAACCGCAGTGAGACAGAAAATAACATAAAGTCAGATAAGTCCCGATCGAAATTGTATCCATGAATGTTTATCTATATTGTGTATATATGTATGTATCGGCACTTAATACAACGTCTTTATGTACTTGAAAAAGCGCGCAAATAAGATGACAAACTGTTCCAAGAAGATGACCCAATGCACGAGAACGAGCGACGAACTATACTTGAATTGTATAACCACTCTACCTGTTGGAATCTCCACCAGTAGAAAGGATGAAAAGCTGACTTATGCAAATAATAGCCATGTTCGATATGCTAAGTCCTCTGTGCTCGCCACTGTCATAAACACAACGCAGATACCCTTGTCAGTAAGCGAGTCACAAAATAAGAAAACTTGTTTCAATAGGGATTCTTTATTCTTATTGATCAATATCTAGCGGAGCAAAAAAGCAGCACCAGTTTTCTTTATTGTTTTGTAAATATTTTCTGCTTGCATTTTATTTATTTACTTACTTATTCATTGCACTTATCACAATGTTTCTTATTATTATAACGAGTTGCAATTTCGAAACTAATATTCTCTAAAATTTTAACGTTTAATGTTTTTTTAACAGATAGAGATGCCGCTTGAATTTTCTGTTACCTTTCGTGGTAAAATATTTTTGTAGCGGATGTTAAATGGTCGTCATTGTCGGTGTTTTTTTCCAGACGATTTTGATACACGCTAGGACCCCGTGTCCCGGTTGACAAACGGGGCAGAGGTCTGTGACCATCGCGCTGGATCCCGATTATAATGACCAGTCGGATGCACTTTACAGGCCTACCCACCCCTACATTTTCTTGGCATTCGCATATAAATCTCCTATCATTTCCTATTACATAATTTACTTTATTTATCTTCTAAAGGTCAGAGAGGTCATAATTTAAGTTATGCATTGAGAATATAAAATTATTACTGGAAGTAATAGATAAATATTACCGTGTCTTAGTTGGATCATCAAACATTGTGCTTATAGCATCACTTGTAACGAGCAGCTCCGTCGTAGTAACCGGAGACAGAGTTGAATTGAAATGCAGTGTAAATGGAAGCGATCCCACAAAGTGGACATACACTTCGTGGAATGAGTCAAGAGCAATAGACATTTATTTGGGTAGAGATATAACTGAGTCGATGGGATCAAGGTACAAGATTGATAAGAGGATCAGCGGACAACATGATCTTATCATCGACTCCGTTGACTTGGCTCATGCTGGAAGATACAAATGCACTACTGCTTTGCAACAGACACTGTTGTGGAATTATATACAATTAACCGTGTTTGGTAACTATGAACTAATTGTCATTAATCTGTATCGAAATTTATATAGAATATGTAATTTCTTTTTAAAGTTGGAGATTTTTCGCCGTTTTGCGGGATTAGCCTGGAATCGATTATGAGTAAGCATAAATTTTTTGAAATATCCATAATCCTAATTAATTTTCTTAAATTAATTATTCAATCAATCTTTTATAACATATGCTTAGCTGTAGTGTCAATCGTGGTGTTATTTTGTCCTGAAATGGTAATTGAAAATAGTGGTCAAGTAGATCATCATCTACAATTAGGCTACTTGACGCGAAAGAAACATTTAATCTATATACAATCTATTTCCAAATAACTTGTTACAGTTGCTACTTATTAGTCTATATCGATTTGTGTGGGGGAGAGCTGTACTGCTACCACACGCGTCCACAGGTGGCGGATAGTGGAAAGGTATACAACTCAAGGGAAAGGTATACAAAACAATGGTAAGACCGGTGATGCTATATGGAGCAGAGGCCTGGGCGCTGACAAAAAGGGATGAAGGGTTACTGGAGAGAACAGAGATGAGAATGCTACGATGGATACTTGGGATCTCACTGAAGGACAGGAAAAGAAATGTGGACATCAGAAAGAAGCTCGGGGTGGCATGTATAACTGACAAAGTACGAGAGACCAGGCTGAGGTGGTATGGACATGTAATGAGAAAAGAGGATGATAGTTGTGTGAAAAGAATCATGAATGCAGAGGTATACGGACGCCGCAGCCGGGGACGACAGAGGAAGAGATGGGAAGACACGATACAACAAGACCTAAAACTCCTAAAACTGAAGAAAGAAGATGCTCAAGAAAGAAACAAGTGGAAGAGAAGGATCCGAGTGGCTGACCCCTCTCCAAAGAGGGATTAATTCGAGCCTGAAGGAAAAGAAGAAGAAGAAGAAGTCTATATCGATTTGGTAGGTGGTTAAGAATGTTGTCGGTCTAGATGATTCAAGGTTTCATTATTGGCCTTTCAGGTTCGTCTCCAGTGTGTTCCGCAAACACAAGCAGCGCGGTTGAAGGAAAATTAGAACGCAGTTATCTGTGGATGTGGTGTCGTGTCATTTACACTGGAAACACGAATCCCATCTTTACGTGGATGAAGGACAACACAAAGGACGTCATCGTTGCAAATACAACAACTGCTTCTGGCACAAGTACATTACCTTTGACCACAATTTCTTCAGTCATCAAGCATCTCGAATCCAGTGACAACGGCGCCACATTCAAATGCAAGATTACATTTAAGTTTCCAGGCACCTCTGATGGAAAAGCAACCGAATACGATCATGCGTGGAATTACATGCTGTGTACGCAAGTGTTTTATTTCTTGCTAATAATGCTAAAAAAAGCAGCTTCATCACGTACACGTGATATGGTAAAATGTAAGCGTAACGGCAATTGCAATTAGAAACTTCTATAGCGCCAGTGCCTAATGGACAGGACATCAACCGATGACGCAGCAATTCAGGCAGTAGTCAGGACAATGCTCAAAATATCAGTGCACTGAAACAAAGAAGCACCATTGTACAAAAAATCTGTGCAGAACGATTTACGCGAGTTGAAAAACATTTTAGGCAGAACTACACGCAAACGACGACAGGAAAAAATGTACCACCTAAGAATTTAAAATATATTCAACTTCTTTATTATGCCCATTGTATTACTTTCATCAGAGACTGCTCACATATTTTCAGTAACTTTACTGTCAGTATGAAATCTTTTCAGATGGACCTAGGAACCTTAGCATCGTTGAACATGAAGATCGTTTTGAATGTTCAGCTGATGGTAATCCAGCTCCGACCTACACATGGACACGTATTGATACGAAGAACTCCAGAGAAGGACCTGTTTTTTTACTGGACGACAAAGACCATGCTTTCCAATGTACAGCCACCAACGTATTTGCCAGTGAAAGGAAAACATTTGCAACCAACAAACTGTTTAGTAAGGCTGTTAATTTGCTGTCTGTTGTTTTAAAAAAGTATAAGAATTGTCAAAATCAGAATTTCGTCAAAGCCCTAAAGCTATAATCTTGGGCCAGCTTCTTCAAAAACAAAAACGGCAAGATATTTTTGTCAGAAAGTTGCCGTAGTTCCGGCGGAAGTATATCATAAGAAGATGGTGCAGCTTCCGCTATTATCAAACAACCGCGATAACCAAATGACGAATGCAAAGAGGAATAGTCCGAAGAGGAACAGGTTGAACAGAGGTGTTCAATTTTAATCAACTGACGAAGATAGGATGATTAGAAGAACATGGGTGATTTTTAAATGAATGACAGGATTCAATTCGTTCAGGTATTTTAGGGTAGTAGAGGGTTTGAAAAGCGACGTGGACGTCATGATTAGGGTTTTAATGATAACACTTTCGAGCACATTCTGAATAGAAGTCTGGGTGCTGATCTCAATATGGCTTGGTTTGGGAGTGCCTTTAATTTAAAAACTTGGGCAATCAGACACTGAAGCTAGAGTAGTTGATATTTATTGTATGTGTGAAAAATTAAACTTATAAGCTTGACTGTTGTGGTCTTTGACTTTCAGCAGATACTAAATCCGTCTGGAGCATAAGTACAATTGGATTGATAGTAAATATCGCAACCTTTGCCGTACTTGGAATCTTCCTGCTAGGCATCGGACTAAAATTAAGGAAACTATCAATTCCTTCTGATGAAGGTATGCCATCTAGCATGATTTAAGCAAGTAGTTTATACACGTATATCTTAATTAAATTAACTGGCAACATGTTCACTTCATGCGTTGCTATTAACCAGTGGATTTATATAAATGAAATGTTATGTGAATCCAAGAATTTTTCAATGCCACAAAAACTGCCTCAGAACGCATCGGACCCTGTTTAAGTTCTGTTAGCCACTTATAAACAGCGCTTCGAAAGTTCCAACAGTCTGAATATAAATGGTTTGACACAAATTTTTAATCGTTATCTCAAGCGTAAAAAACTTCAAACTTCTAAATCGCCAATCGAAGGCCAACCGGAGGGTACCAGCTTATTCACTTATTCAAGTCAGAGGGGTTTTCGAAAGAGTATTCCCAAAAGGAAGACCGAGTTCGGTTTCCAGAGGGTCCAGATCAAGAGAAGAGGCAGAGCATCTGCTAATGCGGGTGTCGCTTAGGTCTAGAAGAATTGGAAGGCGGAGGATCAGTTGAGTGAGGTAGGGATTCTTGAAAAGGTTAAACTTTATCTATGACTGGAAAACGTGGGGGTGATAGATAGAGAAGGTTGAGGTGGATGATGGAGGATGAGTGGTAACGATGATGGAGGAACCGAGAATCTGCAGAATGTGGGATGGAGATCGTTCCAGAGTCGTGGCGTATTTGAGGTTTCAAATTTCAATGTGCATTTATTGATCCTTCTTTCAAATGTTAGAAAAGGCGTAAGCCAAAAAGCCATCTTGCCAGCCCCAGCAATCATCAAAGGGACTCGATTCATCGTCACCAACTGACGAATATACTGAAGTACAAAGAGAAGACGTCAGTGGCAACTACTGCGCCTTAACAGACCAACAAACTGCAGCTCAAAGCACACAAGTTTACTGTGAACTACGTACTATCGACAAACGAGGCATCAAGCAATCAACTAAACAGAGTGGAAAATAGGGATCGCCTGTACGTTAATACATCTCAACCATAATCTTTATATATGGTGCATTGTTAGTAATTGATGTACGACCGTAATATAGCTGAACTGCAGAAATCTCAATGCTCCATCTTTAATTTAACTACACTGTAACTTTACCGGGACTTGCTGCCAATATCCCAACGTATCACCTACAGGATCTCAGCATTTGTTTGGCGTTGCATTCTCGATACTGAGCCTGCAAACCTATGGGACCTCTGCTGTCCTACTTCGAACTGCAGTGGCCGTTGATCTCTGCGTTCTGCGGTCCATGGCGACTCGCTTGTCCCCTTGCAAGCGTTTCCACCATGCGACACCGGTTTTCTTTTGCCTTTGTTTGGCGTTGCCATCTCGATACTACGCCCACATAGGCTACTTATGGGAGTTCTGCTGTCCAGCTTCGGTCTGCAGTGGCCGCCGATATCTGCATTCTGCGGTCCATGGCGACATGTCCCCTCTGCACGCACTTCCACCACGCAACACCGGGTTTTCTCCGTCGTGGGTCCAACCATTTCGAACGGCCTTCCATAGGAGCTACGTGTGCACTAAAGGACAAATTCGTCGGCCTTTTACTTATCTCGCAACCCGTATCTTTTCAGCCGCGCCTGGGCTTGGAGCGCCTCTGAGTAAGAATCTTGCAGAGACGCTATATCAAGTTTATATTGATTCATTGATTAATACACTACCTTTAATGTAACTGGACTGTAATTATCTCACTGCACGACCTTTAATGTTATGGAATTGTAATCATCTTAATGGTGCATGAAATTCTACTATTAGCTATGTCATCTTCTTATTACTCCGGAACAAATTAAGTGATTTGTAGCCTACGTTAGCAAAATCGGTACATTAATTTGCATTTAAGATTTTTATACAGAAGAAAAAAAATCGGGCACATACTAAGGAGCGACAACCTACTAAAAGACATCATTGAGGGAAGAATGGAGGGGAAGAAGGCGCGAGGAAGACAGAGAACAATGCTACTGGACTGGATGATGACAAAAGAGGGATACAGTGGACTGAAAAGGGAGGCACAGAATCGAGAAAGATGGCGTCATTGGTCATACGAACCTGCCCAAGGGCAGAGAACATAAAGAAGAAGAAAGACAGAAGAAAAGACATTTTGATAATACACATATTGTAGGACTAGTTTACACGGTGAACATTAACTTGCACTTAAAATTTTTATTCAGAAAAAGACGTTTTAATAATGCACATTATGTAAGTTTATAATTATACAGAGAAAAGACGTTTTAATAATAACACATTGTAGGACCACTTTACACGGAAAACTAGATCAAGCATTATACAATATACAGTGTAGTCAGTAGTTAACGAAAAATTCGTTTAGTAGTTTGTTGTTCCTTCGTTATTTTTGCTCATTGAGAGTGGCAGACTTCCAGTTGAATATAAAATATTGGCGATGAGCCCGCAGCTTTACGTGATGCACTTTACAGCTGAGTCGCATTTTGAAGCTTAGTCTGAGTATAGCAGGACGAGAGTAATCTTCCATTAATCTGGACATTAATCATTCTTTAGTAAAGGAAAAAATTATACTCAGCTAATGGAGAGATAATTTCAAACAGTCAATTCAATATGTCAGTCAATATGTCCGTCACTCAGATCAAATTCAACTAGTCCATGACGGGCTATGGCCTGACATATTGACTGATATGTCAATATGTCGCTCAACGTATCAGTCAAAATGTCAGTTATTATGTCAGTAAATTTGTCAATCTTGATGTCAGTCAATACGCCCGTCAAGCATTAGTTGAAATAGTGCAAGAACCGGACTATAGCAACAACCCAACAGCTGATTTGAGTCAATGGCTCTAGAAGAAATCGACTTATGACTGTGCAGCTAAACTGTTGTACTGTAATTCGGCAAGTCAAACGTTATTGTAGTTATAACTTTGTATGGTGCTATTACAAGATGACATTTTAACTTATTGCGGTATAACTTATCTGTTCCACCTGACTTTACTCCACATGCGCAAAGAAAGACCTTTCTATAAAATTTAATAGTGCATTTTGTCAACCTAATCGAGTGTGACACCATAATTAATTCAATGGCAGACTGGAAATGTTGTGTAGATGCGTTGAGACTACAATTTTAACGCTACGTCTTTTCAACGCTACGTAGTCCAGGAACTCATAACATGAGGTCTACTGTAAGATTTGGGTGGGAGTCCACCATATAGGCTGTGCGTTTCTGCGGGAGCTCACCATTAGTCAAATTAATAGTTATCTGAGAACTGTTCGGTTGTTAGTTAACTTTTAGTGACTGTTACGTCGTTAGGCTCGCGCAGACTGAGACTGAGATTTTGTGAGATATACTAACATGCTCAGTGCTCACACACAAGCAGGTAACTTATGTCTAACTCAGCTGAACGTGCTTTGCCGCTTTAGTGCAAGGTATCGTTATAATTATGTATCGCTACTCTCTTCATTCAACATCTTCGCAAAGTTGTAACTATCTTGACGTAGACTGTAGGCCTAATTGGTCTTCAATAAGTGGGTTCGGGATTTGAATATCCGCATTTCAGAAGAATTTCGCAATTCAAATCTAGTGTGGAACTTCCATAGCGCGTTTACTGCAATGCATAAGACATTTATCAATAGTGTCTTAAAAGCTAATCCGCGTTTAAGAAATAAGTGGAAAGATTTTATAACATTCTGTAAGAAAACATTCAACTCAAAAGAAAATAGTCCAACAAGAGTAATATGCATTGTACTGTCCATCCAGATATATTTCACCTTAGCACCAATTCGTTGTTGCTAGAAAAGGAAAACTTGTCTGCGTTTAAGGTTTTAGACTATTGTGCCATAACAGACCGACCATCGATCTCACAAAACCCAGAACTTTACTGTGAGCTACGCTTAAACGAACAACAAAGCAGCGCTGATTACATCAACCATCCATCAACTGAATAGAAACTGCCAAGTAAAGAAGCCACTAACTGCGAAGTAACAGAACTCCATTAACTTCGATTTGGAAACTTTTGTATTAATTGTATCAAATGTTTCTTGTGCTCCTGGAACAAATTAACTGAACCGAACTGCTATCAAGAAAAAAATCAAATTAGAGAACGAAAATATAAAAATATTGGATAGGGAGAAGTTATATCTTGACAAGAGGTTAGAATACAGGACGCAACATCAAATCGTCGAGTCATCAATGCGTCTACTCTCGTCAGACCAAAACCATACTTATAATGATGTAAGCTTATATTAAAGAAAGAACCTAGAGTTAAACGGACACTGAGCGTATATGAATGTGTGTACAAATGCATGCATTTCTGTATGTATCATCAACGAATAGACTTGCAGATATTATGTATGTATCTAAATTGACTATCTATACTTATGACCAACTAATTTTTAAACATCACACTTGACCAGTAAAATAAACTTACATTGTAACAATCGATATATAACCGCGTTTTATATCTAACATATAATACTTCTTTTACTAAATAATGTATGCAGCTTCCTAAAAGTTCTTGTCGGACGTTTTTTAAACATTAGGCTACTTCAGAGTAGTTTAGTAATGCTTTGGTTGTATAAAAGTAGGAGAATGTTCAACATCTGTCGAAGATAGATTGATGTGATGTTCCCTGGATCAGTTATTAAACACGTCTTCTAACTATTTAATAATACAGTTGAAAACAATAAAATACCATAGAGTAAAGCACAACGATGTATTTTACACTGCAACGCAATACAATAAATACAATATAAAATCTCTGTGATATTTCGACATTTACTTGTAGTAATCTGTTATTCATTTTTTTCTATCAAACAAGTTTTTTTTTATCTCGCATATGACTTGGTGATATGGTGATATGGTTCGTCATAAAGTGTGCAGGCTTGTTTTACTTTTCACTTCAAGTCTTCCACCCTAACCTCTGCTTTCAGTTTGATCTCGACCCGTAGGCTAAATTGACACATGTCATCTTAAGCAGTTTGCTAACAATTATGGTTCGTCATTAATTCAATTGATTTAACAAAGTGATTAAGTCAAGGCAAAAGCTAACATCCTGAAACGTAGTCAATAGGTTCTACAAAATATGTACAGAGCTATATACTTCCTTCCAATGTGTATGAACCTCTTGACTGAATCCGGGATGGCAGTAGTTTGTTGTCATTTACTTCTAATATTCATTGCGTTTACAGGTCAGTATAATTACGCCTACTGTAGTCAATTCATGAAGATTACATTGCTGATATGTTAACAGGTCATCGAGATAATTCGGCAGCGTGTTAATCGACTCCCCAAAAAGATCATACGTGAATAGAGTGCGTCGCGTTAATTTTTTTCTCAGCAGGATTTTCTTAATTTCCCTCTCCTACTCTCTCGTCATTTTCATAATCTTCTCGTTTGCTTGTATTCTACCCAGAGATCAGGATTTAAACCCCACGAGGACAGACAATGTTTCGATATCTCTGTACCATTCACACGTCTTCGCAAAATAGCTTTACAATGAATACACTGACTGTGCATCATATCTCCAGGTTAAGAAAATGAAGTCGCCATCACTTCCTACTCATGGCTGCCATCAGAGTTAGCTCAAGAAATTACTCCAATATTCTCTACTCTAACAGAATACCCTCGCGTTGGTGACCTTGAGATTATTCAGGCCTACTCTTACCAATCAATCAGTCAGTCAATCAATCAATCAATCGACTAGACATTTATATAGCGCGCTATTCAAGGTAACTATTCAGAGGCGCTCCCAGCCCAGCGTCAGCGAAAGATAACAGGCTTAACTTCTTAAGAGCAGAGAAGAAAGAGGTGGACTAGTCCCGAGGGAGAGACCGCAATTCAAGAGGAAGCCCGTTCCAAGTAATGGGACCGGCAACGGAGTAAGCTCTCTGTTGCATGGTTGCAGTGTGAGCGAAAGAACATGCAAATCACCACGGGCGGTGAAACGGAGTGAACGGCGACCAGGGAATACGGACGCCGGAAAGCAAAGCTCGCGTAGATAGGAAGGAGAACGGCCAAGCTGACACTGCCAGACAATAGTGGCAACGCGCTAGACAATGCGTTGCGAAAAAGAAAGCCAGTGGATGTAGTCTGAGACATGGCCAAACTCAGAAATGCGCCCAACCAGGCGCGCAGCACAACGTAGGACACGTTCAAGGCAGTGCAGTCGAGTGAGAGGTAGACCAAGTTCATTAGTAATGTAAATGATTGAGAAATGTAAGAAAGAGCATATTCCTTAGGCTTTCTTATAATGTAGAATCAGTTTCAAGAACTCGGATTCATTTATCAGTGATGCCAGTGAAGTTCCGGAAGCTAAGGGCATCTTAAGAAATGTGAAATACAGAAACAAAAGAAATCGTTTTTAGTACGCAAGGATACTTCCCAGAGCTATCTATGCGCCCGAAGGATAAGAAAATGTAATTAATGAGTTATCGTGGCCAGTCCTCTCCCTCGCCTCCTCTATGTTCCGCGTTCCAGGATCACTCTAGCCCAAACTAGATCTTTTGCCAACATAGGGCCCTCCCTATGGAATGCCCTTCCTTCCTCTCTACGGGTAACCTTACTTTATGGATCTCTTCCTACATCCCTTTCCATGCTTAAAACCTGTTTCTTCTCTCGGAGCTTTCGCACTGGGAACGCTGCTGAGGGGCCTCAGCTGTGAGCGGCGCTATACAAATTTCCAACTACGATACGATACAATATTATCGCTCACGTTGTTGCTATACTGCTAGTGGAATGGCAATCCCACACTATCAGCATAATCCAGCGCAATCATTATTTCTTAAAACTAATCTTAAAATGATCTAAATCAATTTCAAAACTAAGAAATACCTTGAAGCTCAAAAGAACAGTGGAGATTCGCAGTTCACTGAATTATGATATTAAAATTTCATTGAAGTTTTAGCAACGAATTAAACAATAACTACACAAAAAGCACTACTTCAAACATTACTATGTCATCGCTTAAGTAAGTTACGTCAAGAGTAAGCTTATACCGCACGAATCAATAACTGACTCGCCGAAAAAATATTCCAGGTAGCCAACGTGCCGTCGTCCTCAGTCTAAAAGTTAGGCCTACTGATACGCTCACTGTCCAGGCATCATGTTAATTACATGTTTTTGTTAAATATTGTCATGTATTTGTCTGTGTAGAGTGTGATTGATTGTTTACTGGGAATAAATTTTCGTCAAGTACAATTTGTGAAGTCAAATACGAGTATGTCATATTGTGAACGCGTATAAATGAGATAACGATTGTGTATATTTCCTCTGTCCATCTCCGGTTGTTTTAACATATTCATTTTCAGTTTCCTCCTTTTGGGAATTTTTCGTCTAGCTTTTAACTTCCTTGTGCTAATATAATATATCAACTGAAATACTGTGATCCGATGTTATCTGTCAAAACTTACTCTGCTTATCTCTCATTCTGTCTCTGTTATGACGTTTCATATTTCATTACCGGTAGAGGTTTATTAGTATTCTAAAATACATGCCAGTGATACGAAAAGATGAAGTACAATAAATATAGCGTAACACATTATCATCGAGGACACTTATAGTGTGGAACTGTGGATGCACGTATGCAGAAATTTATGTAGCGCATTTCGATACCTCAAAAACACACGGCTTTCTAACTATCATTACAAATGCATGTTAAGATTAGCCCAGCAACTGAATGTACCATAACATATCTCATTAAGGCTCTTCTGTTCGCTCTTCTTCTCAATCCACTGAACTGGTGACCGGGCAATTCGTCGCCGGACAATTCGGCGCCGGACAATTCGGCGCGGACAATTCGGCGCCGGACAATTCGGCGCCGGACAATTCGTCGCCGGACAATTCGTCGCGGACACTTCGATACGTAACGATACGTGTGCGAGGGGGTGTTTAAACACCAAAACACCCCCTAGCTACGGCCTTGATTGGAGTAAACCTCCTACTTCACATGGTGGAGCATGGGAGCAGTGTTTATTTTCCGCTTCGGCTCTTGAGCCGGCAGAAGATGAATTAAAAGTGATCACATGGTATGGTAATGTGATGTGGCATTTTAAATTAGGTAAAGAGAAAGTGGCCGAAATCTGCTGGCTAATTAAACCTTTATTACGCTAAGTATGTTTACGGCAGAAACAGCAACCAAATGATGCAATGCTGAGAAAAGGAAAAAGAAAGCACAGAGCATTAATTTAGTCCATAGTAAATCAGCTCAATGTACATTGTACACATGTCATTAAACTTGCCAATGACGGAACTGAAATCACGTTTTTGTTGAGCCAGAACGCGTGTTCCGAGGTGGCGTTTGTGAAGCACAACGATTAGGTTTAACGAATGCACAAAGTTATTTCCTTCTACTGTGTTTCAGCCACTTGAAACTGATTCCGTGATGGCAGTAGTGCCTTGCAACCTATTTCTAAGTTTTGTTGCCTTAACAGGTTAGTATAAAATCGGTCTATTGTGGTAATCTTATAAAGATTATGAGCGATTAGTACAGATTCTCGAGATAATCCGGAAGCATATTATTAGTTCACCCCCGAAAAGGGAGATTATAATTTATAAATGAATATAACTCATTGCGTTTTTATATTTGTCTCTCCACGATTTTTTTAGTTTGCTTTTCCTGTTCTCTCGCCATTTCTCATACTTCTCGTCTCGCTATAGGTGGCAGACAGTGTTTAATCTAGACGTTTCCCCCAGAGTCCAGCAATATTTAACGTAGAGACCTTTTTCAGGGGAAATCCCCCCCCCCAGGATACATGTTGCGCTGCCCCAAAAGGTCATCAACTTTTTTTGAAGATGAAACTCCGAAAAATATTTTGACGTCGGATGAAATTTCCCAAAAAAGGTCGCCCTTGTTGGTCCCCCCGACAAACCTTGTTTCCCCCCTCAGAAGAGGGGGACTAGATTAAACACTGGGTGGCAGAGGTCGGGTGTTGAAATTATTGTGGAAAAATTTGTAAGGGCGTAATTGCATTAGTTACGTCAATGATATAATGACTTCAAGAAAGCGCATAGTGTTAGGGCGAAGGTTGATATCGCGTCGACGTAATATACTCTGTGACTTGCAATATACACTTAGTGACCTGTCCTCCCCGGACCGATCCTCCGGACCGGTCCCCCAGACCATGTTTGTATAAGCGCCTGTCGGTGCGGCGCAGAGTAGTAGTAGTGAAGAGAGAGCAGAAAGAGCAGAAAGACGAAGAGGAGAAAACGTTAGGAAAAGGCAGGAAAAGAGAGGGCAGTGATAGCGAATACAGTGAGAAGATAGACAGACATACGTAGAGACGCATAGATGTGAACGCCAAGAATTAAGACAGGGTGTTGAAGATTAGCGTTAAAGAACATCATTAGTCATCGTGTAAGTGGATAGAGTGGTTTTTCTGAGAATAATTTCTGAGCAGAAATTCGAAACGCCTTTGACTGTGATTTTCAAGAGCATTATGCGTTTTTGATCTTTGAAGAAAATAAAGGTTCTCCGAAATCAGATATGATACTGAGTTGTCGAGTTAGCTTTGTCGGTTGAATAAAGAAGAACAATTATTGTTTGGAAAACAAATTCTCGGTCTTGACGTTGGTCTTTGTTGAGTCAGTCGCATGCATCGTCGTCACGCCGTCCGAGTGTCGATCAACAAGTCCTCTGCAAACCACAAAGGCCGAACCTTTGAGAATAATACTACAGAACGATCGCAACTCCTGGTCACACTAAATCTTGGCATCCTGGTGTAAAACGGTAGATAGTGTATTGACAGGAGAAGGAGGGCTATACAGAGAGATATATTTCAGACGAACGTGTACCCCCGCATTTTTACGACATCATCATGAGGATAGAGAGTGTTTAGATTTCTTTACTCCACTGTTGCACATCTGCGAGCTGTCAGTGGGAATTCAGAGGGCAAAGAAGATGACTGGCCACCCATTCTCATGCTCTGGGAATACGAAACAAAATAATTAGGAGAACAACAACAGTTCTTTAAGGCAATCGTGGGTATGAAATGTTACCTACTCCCCATTCTCAGTCTTCGGACATAAGGTTGAGTGGCCAACCCTCATTCGCCGCCAGATATTTGCACCGACATTCACCAGTCAATGTATTCGTTTTAAAGATGAGTGTGTTACGGGGTGATAAATGGAGCCAATATTATGAAACATATAGGATTCGAACCTCCAACCTTTCGATTTACAGTAAAGAACGCTAGCCAAATGACTGTTTCCCAATGATGTTAAGGAGAGCAAATAGCGCAAACTTTGAATAACAGGTAGCCGAATTGGAAGCTCTAATTACAAAAAAGTGTCAAGAGAGTGCGAAAATAAGATAAGAACGTTAATTGTAATTACGACAATTTAAAATAGACAGCTTTGGTGAAAGCTCGTTGTGATGATAAAATGCTGTTAAACACGATAACTATATGCTGCTAAGTGTCAACATTTAAATTCAAGAATTAGTCAAAACAAGATAGCCTATTAATAATTTCACTGCGTGAAATATTGCAATTATAATGGCTTTGCTATCGTAAACTAATGTGTACTCTTCAAGAGAATAATTTTAAAGGCACCCAAGATCCCAACGAAATTAAACCACAATAAAAAATCATTGTAAAGTGATATTGGATAGGGAGCAAATAAAGGTCAAGGAGTTCATGATATAGGTTGCCAGGCAACTGAATCAAGAAGCTTCTTCCCGCATGAAGTTGCATAGATTATGCGCAAACCGAAGTATACCACCCATCAGTCGACTTAAACGTATTGTGTCACAGGTCTGACGTTTAATGGATCGGAGGCTGCTTTCAAAACCGTCCCACGCAATGAAATCGCATTGTTAGGCAACGAAGTTGAATTTCAATGCAGTACAGACTCATCGCAACCTCTCAGTTGGTCCGTCAAACGTGAAAGTGAAACGACATACAACGTCCTTTTTGTTCGTGGAAATTTAACATCTTTTGGCAAATGGTGGCATAGAATCAACTCAGGCACCCGTGGACAATACAATCTTATAGTCAAATTCGTTATTTTCTTTGATGCTGGAAAATACAAGTGCTCCGAAGGATCATTTGGACAAGAAGTGGAAGCAGAACTTGCTGTTATTGGTAAGTTCAAGTTATCACTATGAATTTGATTAGGCTTAATTTGAAACAGATTATTATTGATCCTTAACGTGCGACATATCACTTAACGAACATATCACTCATCTTTCCTGCTCTTGTTTCATGCACATCCGCGATCTTTGCAGAATCCGTTATATGCTCGACTTCAAAACTGCATATACTGTCGCTACATCCAGAGTCCGTGCTAAACTTGACTGCTGCAACTCACTTTTCCTCAATTTAGACACCACCCAAATAAACGGTTTTCAATCTAGCCAGAATGCTCTTGCTCGCACCGTCACTGAAACCCTAAAACACCATCACCACATCACTCTAAAAACTTAAATTACTCACTGGCATAAACTACCTCAAAGAATAGAATACAAAGTCCTGTCACTCACCAACAGCACTTCAATCCTTCTAACACTCTTATCTTCATCAGTTGTCTATGGTTCAACGACTTCGCCTGACCCACTGATCTTCCGCTCTAACACTTCTTCGCCCTTACGTCACCTCATCACTGATATTTACAAATTCCTTCATAGCCAAAGCTGATCCGTCTATTAGTAATAAACTCCCACCATTATTACGACAAATATCTTATCCATCCGTCCGTCTTTCCCCCCTCCAGACTGTTTTAAATGCTGCGGCCAGATTAATAGCCCGACTTCCTCGCTGGTCTCATATTTCCTCTTTCATGTTTGATCATCTTCATTGGCTTCCCCTTACTGCTCGGATTCAGCTTAAGGTTCTCACCTTAGTCCTTCGGTCCTATACAGGCTTAGCACCCAAGTACCTCTGTGACCTTGTTCGTCTGCCAATTTCAGCTACTTCCCTCCGTCCATTGCGATCGCTTAATCGCCATGATCTTCTTGTACCACGAGCCAGGACCACTGTGGCCAAAACTTGAGCCTTTTCTTGCATTGGTCCTGCTCTATGGAATCAACTCCCTCCATTGACACGTGTCTCTTTATTAGCCGGTGTCCCAAGGACCTCGTTCTGCTGTCTTAAAACCACTTTCCATTTACTGGGTCTTTCGCACTGGGAGCACCTCTGATTAGCGAATACTGTGAGAGGCGCTTTATAAATGTTTAATTCCAATACAATACAATACATCCTACGAAATAACCAAATCCTCACCTCTAGCTATCTCCTCGCAGATCTTTCACTTAAAACTGAACACACTGCTCTTTCACGAATCCCATTTTGAGTCCTCCTCTCCCCCGACCTCCCTCGCCGCTTCAATTCTAAACACTATCCACCGAAAGTGTCTGGCTGTCTGCCTGCCTGACCTTCTGTATCTTGACCTGGAACTGACTTTTACCCTATCTGTCTATCGATTTGGTTTTGACTAAGCGCCTGTGAATAAACTGTTTCGCGCGATTTGTCTTTTATGGGCACTGTAGAAATCGTGATATTACGATTAAGATTACCAGGTTAATCGCCTTATATGCGTATTATGCATAATAATGTGCAAACTGATCTGATTTCAGCTTCTGGACCGTTTTGTCGTCAATCAGGGATTATCAATGCGATAGAAACTGAACGTCTATTTATACATTGTGAACTTTCTTTTGCTGGTGAAGTTTATTCTATTACAGAATGGTTTAAAAATGGAAGCGTTGTCGAAACAGAGATGGTTTATACGTTTATTGATAGGCAGTGGTACGATTCTGCAATTATTAACTCATCGTTGATTCATCAAGTTAATTCCAGCGATAATGGAGCAGAATTCATGTTTAAGACTACTTTTAGACAGCGAAACAATTCACGTGAAACCGTTGTCACTCGGAATTTCACTGTACTAGTATTGTGTGAGTATTACTACGTTTATTAGCACTTCGTTTAGCCCAAATATCCCAACCTAGATATGTTTAAGTGACAGAAAAATTAAGTTTTAAAAGTCTTTCGCGTCCTTCCTGACCAACGAATCCCACCAAACAGAGGCCGCATGCAGCATCCTTGCTACCGTTGTGGCATAGACAACGTCGTATAATGATGGGCCTTTTAGTCCGTGGGCAGCCATTACCCGGATGTCATACATCGACTGTATAAAAGTGTATAGCCCTTGTGCAGATGTCGTTGACATGTGTGTCGAAACTGAGGTACTCAGTCATTCCAAGATTTTCATGCTGTCTACTCTTGCCAAGCCCGGTGTTGGGGGGAGGGTAGGCCGTCTCGGCGGCACGGCCTGGGTCGGCGCACAACCATTTCGTGAACTTTATCTTAAGCCAGTGTATCGCAAACTGTGTGCCGCGGCACACTAGTGTGCCGTGCGAGATTTCAGGTGTGCCGCGAGAGAAACCTAAAATTCGCTAGTCTCGTTAATTGACTTTATAAGAAATTATTTCATAAATACAATTTCGGCTTTTTAATGCTTTCATTTTAAAGAATAGTTTCTCATTAACAGTTATTCGATGCCATGTGATCAAAGCTCCAGTGACATTAATCTATTCTATGTTATTTATGTGTTCACCCTCCTCTCGACGTCATTATTACGGAGATACCAGAATAACTATAGGCTAACTGAACAACGTTTGTTCTACTTTTTCATTCCTCAACGACCTTTTCGAAAGGTTAAACACCTTAAATTTGAGTCTTAAAGGTGCAAAAGAAAACATAATCACAATCGTGGGGAAACTGAAGGCATTCAAGGAAAAGTTGCAACTGTGGATTAAGAATACAAGCAATTCGCAGCTTCATTGTTTTCCAGGTATTGATGCTTCTCCGCGAAAAAGCATAATAATGGGGAAAATTAGGGAGACGCTGGAAAACCTCGCTTTAGCATTGCCAAATACTTTCCTTCACTGGAAAAAAAAGAGTATGAATGATCCATTCGTAAATCACGAATGTACTGGTTTGACGATGGCTGAAGAAGAGAGTCTCGTCGATCTTAAGAACGATCTGGTTCACAGAGGTTCTTTTGTTGATCAAGAGTTGTCAGCATTTTGGATCTCAATTCTAAGCCAATATCAAGTGTTTGCTGCCTTTTGGATCTTAGATTTTCTGTTTTAACAGAAATGAAATCGAAAAAACGAGAGCGACTAGAGATGGTGCATGATAAAATGCGTGTCTGCTTTTCGGCTATCGAACCTCGCCTTGAGTTAATAATATGCTCTCATAAACAAGCTCATTCATAGCATTAAACTAGGGATGATTAGTCAATTTAAAATCTGCTTTAGTTTCGCTATTACTGGACTAAACTTACAAGCTTAAAACAAGAGAAACTGAAACTAAGCGCCGGTGAATAAGCTGGTCTCCCTGACGTGGCTTTTCTGTGGCACTGAGACATTTCGGAGATTTACATTTACATTTACAAATTATTGCTGTTGGTTTTGTTATTTTAATAAATTTTAACTGGTGTGCCGCGATAAAAATTTGCTCTGCTAAGTGTGCCGCGAGTTTAAAAAGTTTGCGAGACACTGTCTTAAGCCGTACGTCAGACATTAGGGCGTCACGTCCAGATGGGGAGGGGTTTAGACTTTTGTGACGATAATATAGGGCCTATGACTACCATCATAATTATGAGCTTTATGCGCGACACTGATTCGTTGATTCTGTGACGAGAGGGTGTGGGGTCATTTTTGCGCCAAAATAATGTGACATCATTTAGGGATGAGCCTTTAGGTAGCCTAGTCATGTTTCAGCGCCTTGGCTAAGTTTGAAAATTCGCTACATAAATGCTGAGACACATACGTAAGTCTGCGTAAAATATACTTCTCTCATTCTTGAGCGTGGTTTCACATGATCGGCCATTTTGTACATTATTTTAAAAATATTAATTTCATGTAATTTGTGTATTTGTGCACATTTTACGACGTTCAGAATAAGTAAATAAGAACCTGAGGCGAAAACAAATGTGCGCGAGTGAACTACAGAGAGTCGTTAAGCCTACGGAATAGACCAGGATGTCACATATAAAGTGGGCTGCTTCACTAACGTTTTCCAATATAGCTTACTCATTATTGTTGCTTAACTTAAAATGTTTCAGATGGACCGAAGAAGCTGATGATTGCGCCAAAGTTTGAAGTGTATGAGGTTGGCGATAGTCTTGCGTGTTCGGCTGATGGCAATCCCACTCCAAGCTACGAATGGACGCAGATTGGAAATGAAACAGGAACGAAAAGAACAATTTATGGACCTGTTCTTATCATTGAGGAAACTATGACATCGGACAAACATCTCCACTTTCAGTGCACTGCTAGAAATTATGTGAATGGCGAACGGAAATACATTTCAGAAAGAGTCGCATTTATTGTCACAGGTCTGGTTTAAATGTATTAAAGTAAGATATTCTTACTTCAGGATTTTAAAAATCGTTAGATACACACACTATGTAGTGGCTTTTGAATAGGCTGGTCATCGCCTAAGATTATATAGAGCTGTTTGCAGCTTAAGATCCAGTACTTTGAGTTCTAGTTCTTGTTTCAGTAGGTAAATAATATGGATATGTTACAGTCAAGTCGTTACAGAAAAGCTTCATCATGGCACTTTGAAACTTCTCTTGCTGTTATTCTTTTATGATGTGTCATATTTTGTCTATTTCACTGACTCAGGTCGCTCAATCATTCACTCACTCATTCGATTACTCATTCACGAACGCATTCACTCATTCATACTCGTCTAAATTCAAAACAACTGCAAAGTGAAGAGTATATAAAAACACGAACAGCCTTCTTATTGTCGTTTAGATCATGAAAATATCTGCTGCCGTATTATTACAAAAAAAAACCTTTGACTGGACTTAAATTTGTCTCATTTCTCTAATCTGAAATCATGTCATGCTTCTGTTTTATCAGGAATAGTAGAAAATATAACCATAACACCAATTAAAAGCGTCTATGAAGTTGGCGATCACCTAGTCTGTAGAGCTGATGGTAATCCAACTCCCAACTACGAATGGAAGGAGTTGGAAACAAACCGAGTCATAAATGGAAGCGTACTTACAATCGACGACTACTTGAAGTCGGATCAGAATCACAGTTTCCGATGTACAGCATACAACACGGTGGCTGGGTTTAGAAAACAGATATCGGACAGAATCACTTTCGTCGTATCAGGTAGAAATTCATACTAGAGTTTGTACGAGATTAAATAGTTTCGGCATGGAGCGTTAGACGAAAGAAAACCTAGAGAAACAAGTGTGTAGGCTTACAGTAGATTAATTAAATAGTTTCACTTACTCATTAACTCAGTCTATCACTCACTCCCTGGCTCACTCGCTCATTAATTCATTCGTACAGGTACAGATATAAGTCCATATTTAAATCGTGCTATACTTACATTTACTTGTGACCTACGTTAAATTATTCAGAAGTATCGCTCGTATAAATTGCTTCACGCTCATGATAAGAATTGCGTATAATTGTTTATTTATCCAGCTTCGCCATTTGAAATGAAAACTTTGATCGTGACAGTGTTAGTCATTGGAATACTCGTGCTTTGCTCCATCGCAGTTTCTGTATTCGGTGGCGTCAAGGCTCGTCAGAAAAGTATTACACACCTTAACCTCATCAATTCCATTCGAAAATGTGCATTGTTTTTTTAATGCGTTCTATTATTGTTCCGCCGTTAACAATTAAAGAGTCTTCATGTTCACTTAGTAAAAGAATTGAGAAGGAAATACATTAGCAAATTAGATCTATTGTTCTAAAATTGCAAATTCATTCGAGGAGGCAAATTTGTGCATGAATGAAGGCTTGCATAGTCTAATTTCTAATAGAGGTGCCTATTATTCAAAATCATCCTTTGCAAAATTACTTAGCCTGAAGCCCACTGAGATGCCTAATTCTTTGCTCTATATTTCCCATTCATTCTGAATATGAACCATTTCTGAGCATTGTTTACATAAAAATTCATACAATGTACAGCATTGAACTATAAATCCCAGTTATATAATACTAATATATTAAATTAACCCCTTTTTTTCATACATAGAGAAATCTGAACCCCGAGACAACTTGCGGGAAACACGAAATACGCAACGTACGTCAGATGCTGATCATCAGCCACATCAAGGGACCAGTGGAGAAGAGACCAGTGGAGAACATCAGTCACCAAAACAAGACCAAAAAATCGGACAGTCCTTAGAGAATGATAGCAATTACGCTGAACTAATGGACAGACCATTGACTGTTCATCAGCCGGAAATTTACAGTCAACTACACATCTATGGCAACACAAGTACTCATGCTGCGTTTTATGTGAACCAAAGAGACATCGAATTGGAACAACAATCACCAGAATACTCTAACCTCGATTCAATTTATCTATGTCCAATCAATCTAAACCCTGAGGATGCAATTTCTTATACAGTAGCACAACTGTAGGATAATTCTTCTCTTCTGCTGAGTAATTTTGACGCTTGACAATATTTACTTCCGTACAGCCAACGGATCTACGTGTGAATTAAACAACTTGTTTGACATCTATGAATTTCTACAGCTAGGTATTTCTATAATGACGATATTCATACAATAAGTTTACTGATCTTACGCAGATGGACGGAAAATGAAAATACATTGCTAAAAACAACATTAGATGATTCAATCTACAATTTAGAACAATGTAGATTTGGCAATGCTGTATTTACCACTTAATTATGACCTCAGATTTTGAACTATTATGGAGCATTGGACGCCAGTGCGCAAAAAAGACTGGTGCAATAATATAAATATTCCAGATCATATGAAGGGACAATTGTTTATCGTCTAGAATTTAGTGCGTGTGTTGCTACAAAGACAAGTCATTTATTGCTTCTGATATTTATCAAGCAAATTGTATCGATCAATTATGTGGAACAATTCGGTCATCGTTTCATCTCTTGTAGAGTGAATGCAACTAGCTTATTAAGTTATACTATTTTTATCATATCTTATCTTATCTGAACATTACTAAAACGTTTCTCTCAGCAGGGCTATACAGAAGCGCTCTCAATGTGACAACTATTACACTGAGAACAGTATGTTATATTTTGTTTTGAATTGATTGCTTTGCATATATCGGGATTTCACTGTAACTCTTCTTAGATTATTCCGTATTAAATTTAATGATACTGAACAAAAGTTTCAATGTAATCTATTCTAATTTATCTAATCCAATCCAACATGGCCTAATCTGATTTGATCATTCAACTTGACCTAACCTAAACTTATCGTTCTGATCTAAAATAATCTAAACTGATGTTAGGTTATCGAATGACTTATAAATCGCCGTTATTATGCTAGAAAGTAGTTACTCTAATCTAGCCCAGTTCAACTCGATCCAAAGTAACCGAACACAACTTTAGAAGACCTGATCCTTTTATGATTTATTTAGATCCAATCCAATCATCTAAGCGCATAGAATTACTTAAATGTCGCTATAATCATGAAACACGCAGCATCAACAAGGGGTAACAATAGTCCTTTTCAATTGTTTCATCTTCTCGTGCCAACTGTTTGTCAATGTTTAATTTAGCTGTAACTCTCTGCGGTTTGTCAGACTGTTCCAATAAACGAATATACATAATTATATATCATATACATATATATATAGTTTCCCAGCTCTGCGTGTCCATGGTAAGATAAACGCTTTGGAATGTTCTATGCCTGACAGACCCTTGGCCAACGTCCCTAAGGCCGACAGCAGCTTTCGCTCGACCGCTGCCGGCCATAGGCAGGTCGGCCAGATAGACAGACGAACAACGGTTATTAAGTGTGTCTCTGCCTCCCTCCCTCCCTCCTCCGTCCCGCCCTAGCTCTGTCCCCTTCCTTCACTCACTCCCTTCCTCATAATGGCACACTATCTGACGGCAGGTTGTGGAGGAGGGACAGTCCACGCGACGCAATAAAAATCGAATATGCTATAACTTATTATTGGTAAATTGTCCTTCAAAATTTCGTTGTCGCATGAATTTAGAAAGTCCCCAAGACCGACGATTACGTTTAAATCGTGAGCGACGTTTCAACCCGTC
This sequence comes from Allolobophora icterica, assembly GCA_963556255.1. NCBI lineage: Eukaryota > Metazoa > Annelida > Clitellata > Crassiclitellata > Lumbricidae > Allolobophora > Allolobophora icterica. The sequence continues at coordinate 21,764,537 of OY744610.1, forward strand.
AACCCGTCATATGACGGGCAAATACTCTAGTTATATTTGTTCGCACAGGCACGTCAATCGTCATACTTTGTAAATAGTAGGACATTTAATTTTTTAAATCTTGGACCTAAATAAGAATTTGGTTAGATTATCCTCCGAATTGTTCCTCAAACACAAGCAGTACAGAAGAAGGATCAATGTAAAACGGTTATCTTGGATATGGCATCGTGTCATTTATAGTGGAAACATGATTTTCATCTTAAGTTGGGAAAAGACAACACAGAGGACGCCATCCGCAGCGATGCCGAATACACAACTACCTCTGACAACCGTACCGTACCGTTTACCGTAACTTCTTCAGTCATTGCGCAACTAGACTTCGATGACAACGGCGTCCCATTCGAGTGCAAGATTGCATTTAATTTGCCAAGCATGTCCGAAGGAAATGTTTAACGTATAATTATGCGTGGAATTACACGGCAACGGTACTTTGTGAGTAGTGTTCATTTATTGCCATTGTGGTAGAGTTTGTCCTCTTACCGCTCGCTTGTCATTGGCAACTTAAACACCCGAGTGATCAAACCCAAAAGCATGGTCACATCGCTGCTAGATTAGTCGCTTTCGCTACGGTAATTCTGTTTCTTAAGTAGGCTAATCGGTCGGACATTGCTCTTATAAGAATCTGTCTAGCAGCCATGTTTATTGAGCAAACATTGCCCCTATAGCTGAGCAGCTGCCAGTTCCGAACAGTGCGGGTCCGCTCTGGGCCAAATGAACTTGTCTCTCAAATCTCAACGCATTTTAACATAAAACAGGTCATATTCATTTACTTTCCTAATGTTCATGAAGTTAGAACAAGAAAGGATTTTTAGACTTCCACAACACAGTTGTGGCCATTGTAACCCTAGTTGCAATGATGTTTTCGTAATCTAGGAACTCTAACTCACTGTTTCTGAAACCCTTGTATGTAAATTCATGCAAACGGGCCAAAGAACCTTAGCATCGCTACATATGAAGATCGTATAGCATGTACTGCTGACTGTAATCCAATTCCGAACAAAATTGTTGAGACAAACAGCTCTGATGGGGGAACATTTCAAGCAGTCGATAAAACGTTGGATTCAGCTGATGAACTCACTTTTGCTAATGACCTGGGAACTTAAAGGAAAAACATTTCGCACTTGAATGGTGTAAATAACTGTTTTCAGGATAATAGGTTTGTTTCGCAATAAAATAAAAACATGATTATGAGAGAGATGCCAAGATGACAAGAGACAGATAGTGTGTGTATGTGTGTGTGTGTGTGTGTGTGTGTGTGTGTGTGTGTGTGTGTGTGTGTGTGTGTGTGTGTGTGTGTGTGTGTGTGTGTGTGTGTGTGTGTGTGTGTGTGTGTGTGTGTGTGTGTGTGTGTGTGTGTGTGTGTGTGTGTGTGTGTGTGTGTGTGTGTGTGTGTGTGTGTGTGTGTGTGTGTGTGTGTGTGTGTGTGTGTGTGTGTGTGTGTGTGTGTGTGAACGTGTGAGACCTTCATTTCCATGACTTTTGCACGCACAGGAGTCGCAAACCCATGACCACACGCAAACCCATGACGTCGTGGGTTTTTTTTATCGTCGAAATCGAATCCGGAGGGGTCGTTTTACTATAGAAAGTTTAAATTGTTATGCAGTCATGAGTTTCGATGCAGTCGTGAAATATCGCCATTGGGCGCATCTTATACACACCAAAATCTGTCGAAATTTTCAAATTCGATTTTCTCGAGTTTTTGAAAGTCGCGGGTTCATAATTACTGCACGGGGTCACGTGGTAGACAATGGTGGTCACGTGATATGTCGTGGGTATACCGTTTTAAACGCATGCAGTGTGTGTCATGCTTTTGCATGTTTTCTATGACAGTGGTGTGTGTCATGCTTTTCATGTTTTCTACGCCAGTGGTGTGTGTCATGCTTTTCCGTGTATTTTAGAGTAGCAGTGTGTGTCATGCTTTTCATGTATTTTGCAGCATTGGTGTGTGTCATGCTTTTTCATGTTTTCTACGACAGTAGTGTGTGTCATGCTTTTCCGTGTATTTTAGAGTACCAGTGTGTCATGCTTTTTCATGTATTTTGCAGCATTGGTGTGTGTCATGCGTTTTCATGTTTTCTACGACAATGGTGTGTGTCATGCTTTCCATGTATTTTAGACAGGGCCGGCGCCAGAGTAATTGGCGCCCTAGGCGAACCTGTCGCACTGCGGCCCCGGTAGGCCCACGTGAGATAACTAATTAATATTAAATTAACTAAGTTAATAAAACCTCACACGGGAATGCAGCCAAATGCTGGATCTTTAATTTAGTATCGTCGTTCATATTATAATTATCCACATGAGGGGCGATCCCGGGGGAGGTGTCGAGGGGACAAGACCTCACCTTTAACAGTGGAGGGACACACTATAGAGTTATCCCTCCACGCGCGAAGGCGAACCTGTCGCACTGCGGCATGTTCATGTTTTGTTCATCTTTTCTGACCAGATCAGTTCAAAAGTGTCCAGTGTACCCCCCACCTGTCAAACATGAACGCCGCCATTGATCATCAACGAATCATTATTACTTGTAAATAACAAAAAATATGGCACTTAGGCCTCTAATAGGCTAGGCCCTAACTTTAAATTTAAAAGTTAGCCATAATTAGAGTAATAGTCTGGAAACTGCATTAGGCCTAGCTATGCAGCCTGCGCTGTATGGTCTAACACGTTTAATGTGAATTTGAAATACAGTGCACATTTGCATTTAAACATTTTGTAACTTCTACGGCTACGTGTACTAAGTCTTACGTACGAAGTCTTTACCCTATATAGGGTAAAATAGGGTAATTTCGGCACCTTAAGCAATTTCTTCAATATTTAAAATGCTATCACATCTGTAGGACACATTGAAGTTTTCACAGTTTGCTGCAACCCTCTGCTATGAAATGGCGCCTTCAAACTGTGAATCGTCTCTCGCAAATTCCTGTTATAACATGCGAAGTGAAGGCATTCAAAAGCCGAAATTACCCACACGGTAGGGTAATTTCGGCCACAGGGTAGGGTAATTTCGGCAGGGGTGACGAAATTAACCGAAATGAAAATTACCATACACTTATGACCAGCTAAATTGAACAGCTAGGCATAAACTATGAATGTATACCTATGGGGGTATATATACCTGGATTTGTTTACACTCTACAGTCAGAGACTGTAACACGCAATGCGTATACAGATAGGCCCTACAGAGGCGCGTTTACCTGTAGGCGCACTAGGCGCGCGCCTAGGGCCCCCGAATCTCGGGGGCCCCCTAACGACGGGAAAATATGTTTTTCCAATTTTAGAATTATCCAAAACAATTTGTGCTGAATTTATCACAATGATGGGGACACAACTGAAGAGCTCAATTTATTCTAGAAGTACAAGTGGCCACGTATTTCGCGTTGATTCTTCATTCAGCACCAGATTCAGTTTTTTAACTAAAATAATTAAATCAAATAACTTCACATTCCTTGAAAATAGCTTCTATACCTACTCATAATTACAGTGACAGTGTCAATAAAACTTACAAAAACGGCTTAAACTTCAACTTCGTGTTCAATGTCTCCAGCAATATCATGTTCAATTGATAAGTTATCTATAGAATAGTCTAACAAGTCTTTCTCGCAACATGAAGGTTCGCAAATATGTTTTTATCAACTTGGACTTCGAGATGCTTCTCTCACCACTAGCCACAGAAACTGGAAGTGTAAAGAAGATTCACAGAGCAATAACAGTGTTTGGGACAATATCTGTTAGTTTATTTTTTAATAAAATGTTTAGTACATCCTCTGGCGATGTACACCTTGCAACTCGTCTTGAAATGGCTTGAAATGGTTGTCAACTGCAGATCAACTGCATCAATATATCTGGAGTCTCCATGTTGCAAAGCTATATTATATTCTATAATTTTCTTTGTTGGAACTGACGTCACATAGGACCTAACAAAAACCCAGAGAACCCAAGGTAGGCTACAGCTGCTGGTCTATGAGTCTTTGTCTCTTTGATGTCATATGACTCGCTTCACTGACATGCAACATTGCCGTTTCTTATTTTCGTATGATTCAGCAGCAGTGTGTGTATCATTTTTTCAACTCGTGTGTCATTTTTTGCTGATTTCTTCACAAAATGTCAAACTGCAGGGAACCGATTATTCAAATACGCAGATGATTGCTATTTGATTATACCTGCCTCAAACATAACGACCACTGACTCTGAACTTGCCCACATAGCTGAATGGGCCAGAAATTGCAACTTGCGCTTAAATCATAGTAAGTCTTGTGAAATCATAATAAGGCGTCCTCGAACCAAAATTCTAGATACCCCTCCGCCCATTGCGGGGATCGTACGTGTAAATGAAATAAAAATTTTGGGAGTCACTCTTTCTGAAAAAATTGGGTTCTCCTCGCACATTAACAACATCTGTTGTAAAGCTAAACAATCCTTTTTTCCTCTGCGAGTCCTGGTTTCGCATGGATTAACTGGAAGCCGCCTTCATGATGTTGTACGTTCCACCACTGTGGCACGAATGTTGTACTCATCTCCAGTCTGGTGGGGATTTTCCAATGGTCTTGAGAGAGAACGTCTCTCTGCCTTGATACCTAAGCTTAAGCGACAAGGGTATCTGCCAACAGATACTCCTACATTTGACTTGTTGTGTTCTAAGGCGGACGATGCTCTCTTTGCAGCAATCCTTCGGAACCCAGGGCATGTCCTCCATGATTTGTTCCCTCCGATACGATCTTCCGGATACTATCTTCGACCTCGCTGGCATAATCGCGAGATACCACGATGTGATCCTTTGACGGGGAAGGGTTACATTGCTAGATTACTGCATAAATGATAAGAAAACACTTGCTTTTTAAATTACTTATTTTATCATTTTTATTTCGATTTATTATTACTTCAATGTTTTTACAATCAATGCTTCTAGCTTCTGTCCCATTGTGCGTTTGCTAATGGTGTAATAAAGAATATACTTACTTACTTACTTTGCCATCATTTTACGTGTGAATGCTCCATCCAAAATGTTGCATAAAGTCGTGGGTTCTTATTTACTGGTCGTGGTCACGTGATAGAAGCGGGTGGTCACGTGATACACATGCTACACCAAGAAGAATCGGCGGCGACCTGCAGAACTTACGATTTCGAGGTTTATTAATTTGAAACAAAAATAAAGTAAGTAAATGTGTTGTTAGTTACTAATTAAGACGCGCCTAAACAAAATTACATCGTGCACGAAAGCGCATAACAGAAAAAACACAAGTCATAGTACATCCTAAACATATAGGTTTTAAGGTTAGATTTAGGTTAGAAGAATCGCAAAGGTTAAGGCCTGGATTTTTAGTGTGAGGACGGATAATGGCACGCTTGTGGGATGTGGGTAAAGTTGCTGTGGAAGAATGCAGTTTATAAGTAGGATTAGGATGGGGCAAAAATATGTCAAAGGGATTTATTATATGTTGCATTGTTTGTGATTCTGGATATCTCTGGATATGGGTTTCCTCAGACTAAGTGGCTACATATACTTGTACTTTGAATTAAAGAAACTGAAGAAATTTTGCCCTTTCTTTTCAGAGTGGAATGGCAAAACGAAATATTCGTATTCGTCCAAAAGATGAGGCACATCACTTTTTAGACAGTGACAAACCAGGTTTCGAGTGTCGTTTTATAAATGACTGCATTGGTGAGTGTAGGCCTACTGTGTAAAATTGATGTAATTTCTGTTTTTAAATTGGACTTTTCATTCCTAAAATGGTTTGAATGCACTGACAATGTGAACCATACTTGGAGACATAATCTGAGAAATACTTTAAGCAAAGCAGCTTGCACTAACTTGAAGACATTGTTTGTCAAATTGCCTACTGAAAACTGTTAAAAGCTTTGAGGATTGAGTTTGAACAGAGTAATCTTTGAACTAATTATATTTTTGAAATGCTTCTAAGAAGTGGAAATGTTCTGAGTATTTGTCGTGTTAAAAGAGTTACTCCTCCCAGTGCTCCCACTTCTGAAACCGTATTATGTCACTGCTTTTTAATGTTTCTTGTTTCAGGATATGGTGTATTTGCTACATAGCCTCATCCTCGTGGTTCATTTTTGTTGGGGTATCCTGGTATACTAATGTTGGAGCACGACGCACTTAATCTCCCAACACAGGATTACGTTTATTTCTTTCAGTGGCAAGGCAAGGACTATGCGTAAGTATTTGAATCGCACAACTCAATTTAAAGATGTATTTTTTTCACTAAATTTTTTAGACATAGCTAGAACAACAGTTACACTTTATTATGTATTTTCTGCTCAGTAACAGCTCACAACTGAAATACTTTACAATTTGTTCCTTTAGGAATTTATGTAGTTTATTCATCCTAAACATTTGTAGTGTGTGTTATTTGATAAAAACTCTTTTTGATGCAAGATTGTTTTACAATAAGTTGGCAATCTAATTATGGTGTTGCATACTTAAACTGTTTATGGAAACGTTGACTTTGATACACCATGGATATTTCAATTATGGCAGCTAATTGGTTTGAACATTCAATGTGTTAAGTAGAATGAATGGATTCATGTCTTAAAGAGGACAATCTCAAGAAGACAGTCTGTTTGCTGCCTTTGTAGGGACGTTAAGTAAGCTCTTAGCAGACATTTGGTAGCCTATGAAACCAGTTCAGCCTTCCTTCCCTGCAAAGCAGGATAATGCATACCAGTCCCCCTACCTGGGATCAGAGATCCTTTGTGCAACAACAAGAATATAGGCAAAATGGCTAATAAGCAGCTTATGTTTGCTCTGTTTGTTTACCTGCAGCCATTACCATTAACATTTCTTTGCTGCCTTTGTCAAAGCCTAAACTGCCCAATACAAGACTTAAGAACAATTTAGAAAAGATGGCAACTTTTAGCTCTGAATATGGCGACTAGAGTCTTCATTCCTGTGTTGCAGTATTGATGGCACGAAGTCTAACAGATTGGGACGTTATGTGAACGACTTGCCTCGACGACTCGCTAACTGTTACACAAAGGTTCTTACAGTGGCTGGAAGACCCCACGTCCTAATATTTGCTGGAAAAGATATCGATCCTGGGGAAGAACTACGCTATGATTACGGAGGTGGTGATATGCCATGGAGAAAGGTGAATTATTTAATGAAAATATTTATTAGTTTTAGGTTAGAGTTGTTATACTTTCTGATATGATGACAAAACCTTCCAGGGCACAGTGTGAGAGGTTTTTCAAAATTATATATGGGTCATTCCATCTCGGTTCAACCAATTTTCAGAACTTTCCAGGTCGACCATCTCGGATTTCTATGAAAATTTCACAGAATGTTTATTATGGTATTTGAGGAAGGTATTTACTGCCTTATAATGGCTGTAGTTGGTGATATGATTAGGCAATCATATCACCAGTAGATAAATGGGAGTGTGTTGAGGTTGGTACATGTGTCAGTTATCAACTAGCAGTGTCATGGATTGGTGTGAAGCATCTAATAGTAGAGTGTGTCATGGAATGTCCAAACTTATCTAATGGAAGTGTGTGTCGAGTTGGACACATGTAATAGTTATCAAGATCAGTGTCATGGATTCGTAATACTAATCCAATAGCAGAGTGTGTCAGGTTTAGTATACATTCTCAAAAATCAGTGTCATGGATTGGTATTATTTATCTACTAGTAGTGTGTGTCATGGATTCGACGAACTGATATAATAGCCGAGTGTGTCAAAGTTAGTAGTAGTTATATAACATGTGTCATGGATTGGTATTATTTGTCGATTAGAAGAGTGTGTGTCAGGTGTAATCAAAGATCAGTGTCATGGATTGGTATTATTTTTATAATACAAGAGTGTGTGTCGGGTGTAATCAAACATCAGTGTCATGGATTGGTATTACTAACCTAATAGCAGAGTGTGCTGAGGTTGGTATATATAATATATATATATATATATATTTTTTGTCAGTAAAGATCAGTGTCGTGGATTGATATAACTTAAAAAATAGCAGTGTGTCAGGTTTAGTTCATGTATTAGTTATCATTTTAGCCAGTATATTGGATGGAGCATTTACACCTGAAATGATGCCGAAATGGCAGTTATGGCCTAACAAAAATAACCAACTAACATTAAGAGTGAAAATAACACAAAATGTACAATTAAAGCTCATTATGACATTCCATGACACACTCTACTATTAGATGCTTCACACCAATCCATGACACTGCTAGTTGATAACTGACACATGTACCAACTTCAACACACTCTGCTATTAGATTACTAATACCAATCCATGACACTGTCCTCAGATATCTTCTTCTTTGCACTCTCTCTACTGGTTCAATGTCAATGGATTCCATATCTGGATGCAGTATTTTAAATGTGGCCTATTGGTAGGGCTGTGCAAGGACATGTGCAGCACTGGTAGAGTCTTGAGCAATTGCACCCTTGACGGTGTTCACAGAAAAATTGCATGATGATAGCCTATTGAAGATGAAGAAGAAGAGCAGTCCCTTAAGCTAGCCCTGACGCAGCAATGGGTACGAAATGTTAGCGACTTTATTTTCTTAGCCTCAGCGTACCAAGGGAGTTGGCCAGTTGTCTCTCTCACCGTCTCATGAAGACAATGAGCCAGTTCAAAGTACTCGCCAGACAGAGCTTATACAAGCTCAAGTGCCGGTGCAAGATTCAGGATGGAATAAAGAAATGGAGCCAGGTGTAAGGAGCGAAGTAGTTGACAGTTCAGAAACATTGCTTGATACCATGGATATGCCTGATGCTAGAATAGCTCTAAAAGAAGTAAGTAACTTTGTGTAGTCATCTTATGTGACTCTTCATTCTTTTAACTGGACTGAGTTCCATTTACTTAACTGCAAGGCGTTGTAAGTTTCTGTGTAACCATTACAAATAGTAGTGTATCTTGTGTTGAAATTTTGATTCTTATTTGGTTTAGGTTTCATTTGTTTTGGATGATATGTTGCACTAATTCTTTATCTGTTACCTGCACTTGAATTATTATTAACCAGTAATTTATTGGCAGGCTGCTGAGTGACTGCAAGATAGTGCCTTGTCTTAGTAATGTGTTCAAAATGTTATCATACATAGTTGATAACTAACACATGTACGAACCTCAACACACTCTGCTATTAGATTACTAAAGCTGACATCCTCTGCTATTTTTTAAGTTATATCAATCCACGACACTGATCTTTACTGATATCTATATATATATATATATATATATATATATATATATATATATATATATATATATATATATATATATATATATATATATATATATATATATATATATATATATATATATATATATATATATATATATATATATATATATATATATATATATATATATATATATATATATATATACCAACCTCAACACACTCTGCTATTAGGTTACTAATACCAATCCATGACACTGATCTTTGATTACACCTGACACACACTCTTCTATTAGACAAATAATACCAATCCATGACACATGTTTGATAACTACTACTAACTTTGACACACTCGGCTATTATATCAGTTCTTCCAATCCATGACACACTCTGCTATTGGATTAGTATTACGAATCCATGACACTGATCTTGATAACTATTACATGTGTCCAACTCGACACACACTTCCATTAGGTAAGTTTGGACATTCCATGACACACTCTACTATTAGATACGTAAAACCAATCCATGACACTGCAAGTTGATAACTAACACATGTATGCCAACCTCAACACACTGCTATTAGATTACTAATACCAATCCATGACACTGTCCTCAGATATCTTCTTCTTTATTTTCTTAGCCTCGGCGTACCAAGGGAGTTGGCCAGTTGTCTCTCTCACCGTCTCATGAAGACAATGAGCCAGTTCAAAGTACTCGCCAGACAGAGCTTCTACAAGCTCAAGTGCCGGTGCAAGATTCAGGATGGAATAAAGAAATGGAGCCAGGTGTAAGGAGCGAAGTAGTTGACAGTTCAGAAACATTGCTTGATGCCATGGATATGCCTGATGCTAGAATAGCTCTAAAAGAAGTAAGTAACTTTGTGTAGTCATCTTATGTGACTCTTCATTGTTTTAACTGGACTGAGTTCCATTTACTTAACTGCAAGGCATTGTAAGTTTCTGTGTAACCATTACAAATAGTAGTGTATCTTGTGTTGAAATTTTGATTCTTATTTGGTTTAGGTTTCATTTGTTTTGGATGATATGTTGCACTAATTCTTTATCTGTTACCTGCACTTGAATTATTATTAACCAGTAATTTATTGGCAGGCTGCTGAGTGACTGCAAGATAGTGCCTTGTCTTAGTAATGTGTTCAAAATGTTATCATACATAGTTGATAACTAACACATGTACGAACCTCAACACACTCTGCTATTAGGTTACTAATACCAATCCATGACACTGATCTTTGATTACACCTGACACACACTCTTCTATTAGACAAATAATACCAATCCATGACACATGTTTGATAACTACTACTAACTTTGACACACTCGGCTATTATATCAGTTCTTCCAATCCATGACACACTCTGCTATTGGATTAGTATTACGAATCCATGACACTGATCTTGATAACTATTACATGTGTCCAACTCGACACACACTTCCATTAGGTAAGTTTGGACATTCCATGACACACTCTACTATTAGATACGTAAAACCAATCCATGACACTGCAAGTTGATAACTAACACATGTATGCCAACCTCAACACACTGCTATTAGATTACTAATACCAATCCATGACACTGTCCTCAGATATCTTCTTCTTTATTTTCTTAGCCTCGGCGTACCAAGGGAGTTGGCCAGTTGTCTCTCTCACCGTCTCATGAAGACAATGAGCCAGTTCAAAGTACTCGCCAGACAGAGCTTCTACAAGCTCAAGTGCCGGTGCAAGATACAGGATGGAATAAAGAAATGGAGCCAGGTGTAAGGAGCGAAGTAGTTGACAGTTCAGAAACATTGCTTGATGCCATGGATATGCCTGATGCTAGAATAGCTCTAAAAGAAGTAAGTAACTTTGTGTAGTCATCTTATGTGACTCTTCATTGTTTTAACTGGACTGAGTTCCATTTACTTAACTGCAAGGCATTGTAAGTTTCTGTGTAACCATTACAAATAGTAGTGTATCTTGTGTTGAAATTTTGATTCTTATTTGGTTTAGGTTTCATTTGTTTTGGATGATTTGTTGCACTAATTCTTAGGGACCTGCGAATCACAAATTTTCCTTCGAATCGAATCTCGAATCGAATCGGGGGTAAAGATTCGAATTCGAATCGAATCTCGAATCGAATCAGCGTGTACCATGTTTGATATTCATGTAGTGTGTATGTGATAGCACAGGCGTACCAAAGTATCAATACCTCAATAACATCTATGCAGTTTAAAATCAATTAAACTAAACATTAAGCTAATTAACAGAATTAACAATTACACAAATGATTTATGAGTTAAGTAAGTATATTCTTTATTGTAGAAATTGTATAACCACACTTTGGTGTACATTCATCTAAGCCAGGCATGGGCAACTTCTTTTAACAGAGGGCCGCCCTAAGATTTTAAGGCCAGCTCTGGGGCCGTATGCCCAGAGCCGTAGCAACAAAGAACGTGGCCCCCTCCGAACATACGTCCGGGCCGGGGGCCCTTTACAATGCGGAAAGTGGAATGCGGTAAAATATAATATACAGGGTTCATATTATGTTCACGGTTATTTTTTGCCAATTTTAGGGGCCCCCTTCCGGTCGGAGGGTACGAAGGGCGCTCGCTACGCCTCTGCGTATGCCAATCGCAGACTAATTTCTGCAGATTAATTTGCCCCAGAAAATGAGACAATAGGGCCTATTAATTTTATTCAAAATAAATATTGTGGAATAATTTTTACGGTTAAACTTCAAGTTTAAAGTAAATGAAAATAATTTTTATGATGAAAGCATAATTATCCTAATACCTACAGTTCTACACAACAATAAAAAACTAAATATGTTTCAAGTTTCTTCAGTTTTAAAAATACATAAAACTGTGTACAATGCATCCATTTGCCAGATGTGCAATATTTAATATATCATAATGATTAAGGTGAGTTCTGACACTTCTTCCCGCCAAACAAATCCGGAATGTTTGCTTTAATGTTCGAAGTGCCAATTCGAAGTTCATTGGAGAGATTGTCATCTGTTAGTCTGCATTCGTTTTTGCATTTTATTAGAGTCATCTCTGAGAAGAACTGTTCACGAATTCGCGAATATAGGTGCTTGGAAACAGTGCAACCATTTTCAGGGCACGAAATCTATGTGAAGGGTAAGAATCCTGAGAAATGTAAAATTTATAGAACTAAATCAGAGGTACTTCACGAAATTTCCTTTCCAATTCACTGTTGCTGAGGGTTTGCTGTCGTCGCGTGCCGCGTTGCACGCAGAAATTCAACTACCAATCCACGCGCAGTAAACAATTAAAACAATTAGTTTACAACAAAGGGCTAATAATTTTTCTGAAAAAGATTCGAAATTTTTCGAATCATGACATCATTTTCGAATCGAATCGAATACCGCCGCCCGATTCGTTTTCGAATCGAATATCGAAGCTTCGCAGGTCCCTACTAATTCTTTATCTGTTACCTGCACTTGAATTATTATTTACCACTAATTTATTGGCAGGCTGCTGAGTGACTGCAAGATAGTGCCTTGTCTTAGTAATGTGTTCAAAATGAGCTTTAGTTGTACATTTTGTGTTATTTTCACTCTTAATGTTAGTTGATTATTTTTGTTAGGCTATAACTGCCATTTCGGCATCATTTCAGGTGTAAATGCTCCATCCAATACACTGGCTAAAATGATAACTAATACATGTACTAAACCTGACACCCTCTGCTATTTTGTAACTTATTTCAATCCACGACACTGATCTTTACTGATATATATATATATATATTATATACCAGCCTCAGCACACTCTGCTATTAGGTTAGTAATACAAATCCATGACACTGATCTTTGATTACACCTGACACACACTCTTCTAATCGACAAATAATACCAATCCATGACACATGTTATATAACTACTACTAACTTTGACACACTCGGCTATTATATCAGTTCTTCCAATCCATGACACACACTACTGGTAGATAAATAATAATCCATGACACTGATGTTTGAGAATGTATAATAAACCTGACACACTCTGCTATTGGATTAGTATTACGAATCCATGACACTGATCTTGATAACTATTACATGTGTCAACTCGACACACACTTCCATTAGATAAGTTTGGACATTCCATGACACACTCTACTATTAGATGCTTCACACCAATCCATGACACTGCTAGTTGATAACTGACACATGTACCAACCTCATCACACTCTGCTATTAGATTACTAATACCAATCCATGACACTGTCCTCAGATATCTTCTTCTTTATTTTCTTAGCCTCGGCGTACCAAGGGAGTTGGCCAGTTGTCTCTCTCACCGTCTCATGAAGACAATGAGCCAGTTCAAAGTACTCGCCAGACAGAGCTTCTACAAGCTCAAGTGCCGGTGCAAGATTCAGGATGGAATAAAGAAATGGAGCCAGGTGTAAGGAGCGAAGTAGTTGACAGTTCAGAAACATTGCTTGATGCCATGGATATGCCTGATGCTAGAATAGCTCTAAAAGAAGTAAGTAACTTTGTGTAGTCATCTTATGTGACTCTTCATTGTTTTAACTGGACTGAGTTCCATTTACTTAACTGCAAGGCATTGTAAGTTTCTGTGTAACCATTACAAATAGTAGTGTATCTTGTGTTGAAATTTTGATTCTTATTTGGTTTAGGTTTCATTTGTTTTGGATGATATGTTGCACTAATTCTTTATCTGTTACCTGCACTTGAATTATTATTAACCAGTAATTTATTGGCAGGCTGCTGAGTGACTGCAAGATAGTGCCTTGTCTTAGTAATGTGTTCAAAATGTTATCATACATAGTTGATAACTAACACATGTACGAACCTCAACACACTCTGCTATTAGGTTACTAATACCAATCCATGACACTGATCTTTGATTACACCTGACACACACTCTTCTATTAGACAAATAATACCAATCCATGACACATGTTTGATAACTACTACTAACTTTGACACACTCGGCTATTATATCAGTTCTTCCAATCCATGACACACTCTGCTATTGGATTAGTATTACGAATCCATGACACTGATCTTGATAACTATTACATGTGTCCAACTCGACACACACTTCCATTAGGTAAGTTTGGACATTCCATGACACACTCTACTATTAGATACGTAAAACCAATCCATGACACTGCAAGTTGATAACTAACACATGTATGCCAACCTCAACACACTGCTATTAGATTACTAATACCAATCCATGACACTGTCCTCAGATATCTTCTTCTTTATTTTCTTAGCCTCGGCGTACCAAGGGAGTTGGCCAGTTGTCTCTCTCACCGTCTCATGAAGACAATGAGCCAGTTCAAAGTACTCGCCAGACAGAGCTTCTACAAGCTCAAGTGCCGGTGCAAGATTCAGGATGGAATAAAGAAATGGAGCCAGGTGTAAGGAGCGAAGTAGTTGACAGTTCAGAAACATTGCTTGATGCCATGGATATGCCTGATGCTAGAATAGCTCTAAAAGAAGTAAGTAACTTTGTGTAGTCATCTTATGTGACTCTTCATTGTTTTAACTGGACTGAGTTCCATTTACTTAACTGCAAGGCATTGTAAGTTTCTGTGTAACCATTACAAATAGTAGTGTATCTTGTGTTGAAATTTTGATTCTTATTTGGTTTAGGTTTCATTTGTTTTGGATGATTTGTTGCACTAATTCTTAGGGACCTGCGAATCACAAATTTTCCTTCGAATCGAATCTCGAATCGAATCGGGGGTAAAGATTCGAATTCGAATCGAATCTCGAATCGAATCAGCGTGTACCATGTTTGATATTCATGTAGTGTGTATGTGATAGCACAGGCGTACCAAAGTATCAATACCTCAATAACATCTATGCAGTTTAAAATCAATTAAACTAAACATTAAGCTAATTAACAGAATTAACAATTACACAAATGATTTATGAGTTAAGTAAGTATATTCTTTATTGTAGAAATTGCATAACCACACTTTGGTGTACATTCATCTAAGCCAGGCATGGGCAACTTCTTTTAACAGAGGGCCGCCCTAAGATTTTAAGGCCAGCTCTGGGGCCGTATGCCCAGAGCCGTAGCAACAAAGAACGTGGCCCCCTCCGAACATACGTCCGGGCCGGGGGCCCTTTACAATGCGGAATGTGGAATGCGGTAAAATATAATATACAGGGTTCATATTATGTTCACGGTTATTTTTTGCCAATTTTAGGGGCCCCCTTCCGGTCGGAGGGTACGAAGGGCGCTCGCTACGCCTCTGCGTATGCCAATCGCAGACTAATTTCTGCAGATTAATTTGCCCCAGAAAATGAGACAATAGGGCCTATTAATTTTATTCAAAATAAATATTGTGGAATAATTTTTACGGTTAAACTTCAAGTTTAAAGTAAATGAAAATAATTTTTATGATGAAAGCATAATTATCCTAATACCTACAGTTCTACACAACAATAAAAAACTAAATATGTTTCAAGTTTCTTCAGTTTTAAAAATACATAAAACTGTGTACAATGCATCCATTTGCCAGATGTGCAATATTTAATATATCATAATGATTAAGGTGAGTTCTGACACTTCTTCCCGCCAAACAAATCCGGAATGTTTGCTTTAATGTTCGAAGTGCCAATTCGAAGTTCATTGGAGAGATTGTCATCTGTTAGTCTGCATTCGTTTTTGCATTTTATTAGAGTCATCTCTGAGAAGAACTGTTCACGAATTCGCGAATATAGGTGCTTGGAAACAGTGCAACCATTTTCAGGGCACGAAATCTATGTGAAGGGTAAGAATCCTGAGAAATGTAAAATTTATAGAACTAAATCAGAGGTACTTCACGAAATTTCCTTTCCAATTCACTGTTGCTGAGGGTTTGCTGTCGTCGCGTGCCGCGTTGCACGCAGAAATTCAACTACCAATCCACGCGCAGTAAACAATTAAAACAATTAGTTTACAACAAAGGGCTAATAATTTTTCTGAAAAAGATTCGAAATTTTTCGAATCATGACATCATTTTCGAATCGAATCGAATACCGCCGCCCGATTCGTTTTCGAATCGAATATCGAAGCTTCGCAGGTCCCTACTAATTCTTTATCTGTTACCTGCACTTGAATTATTATTTACCACTAATTTATTGGCAGGCTGCTGAGTGACTGCAAGATAGTGCCTTGTCTTAGTAATGTGTTCAAAATGAGCTTTAGTTGTACATTTTGTGTTATTTTCACTCTTAATGTTAGTTGGTTATTTTTGTTAGGCTATAACTGCCATTTCGGCATCATTTCAGGTGTAAATGCTCCATCCAATACACTGGCTAAAATGATAACTAATACATGTACTAAACCTGACACCCTCTGCTATTTTGTAACTTATTTCAATCCACGACACTGATCTTTACTGATATATATATATATATTATATACCAGCCTCAGCACACTCTGCTATTAGGTTAGTAATACAAATCCATGACACTGATCTTTGATTACACCTGACACACACTCTTCTAATCGACAAATAATACCAATCCATGACACATGTTATATAACTACTACTAACTTTGACACACTCGGCTATTATATCAGTTCTTCCAATCCATGACACACACTACTGGTAGATAAATAATAATCCATGACACTGATGTTTGAGAATGTATAATAAACCTGACACACTCTGCTATTGGATTAGTATTACGAATCCATGACACTGATCTTTGATTACACCTGACACACACTCTTCTAATCGACTAATAATACCAATCCATGACACATGTTATATAACTACTACTAACTTTGACACACTCGGCTATTATATCAGTTCTTCCAATCCATGACACACACTACTGGTAGATAAATAATAATCCATGACACTGATGTTTGAGAATGTATAATAAACCTGACACACTCTGCTATTGGATTAGTATTACGAATCCATGACACTGATCTTTGATTACACCTGACACACACTCTTCTAATCGACAAATAATACCAATCCATGACACATGTTATATAACTACTACTAACTTTGACACACTCGGCTATTATATCAATTCTTCCAATCCATGACACACACTACTGGTAGATAAATAATACCAATCCATGACACTGATTTTTGAGAATGTATAATAAACCTGACACACTCTGCTATTGGATTAGTATTACGAATCCATGACACTGATCTTGATAACTATTACATGTGTCAACTCGACACACACTTCCATTAGATAAGTTTGGACATTCCATGACACACTCTACTATTAGATGCTTCACACCAATCCATGACACTGCTAGTTGATAACTGACACATGTACCAACCTCATCACACTCTGCTATTAGATTACTAATACCAATCCATGACACTGTCCTCAGATATCTTCTTCTTTATTTTCTTAGCCTCGGCGTACCAAGGGAGTTGGCCAGTTGTCTCTCTCACCGTCTCATGAAGACAATGAGCCAGTTCAAAGTACTCGCCAGACAGAGCTTCTACAAGCTCAAGTGCCGGTGCAAGATACAGGATGGAATAAAGAAATGGAGCCAGGTGTAAGGAGCGAAGTAGTTGACAGTTCAGAAACATTGCTTGATGCCATGGATATGCCTGATGCTAGAATAGCTCTAAAAGAAGTAAGTAACTTTGTGTAGTCATCTTATGTGACTCTTCATTGTTTTAACTGGACTGAGTTCCATTTACTTAACTGCAAGGCATTGTAAGTTTCTGTGTAACCATTACAAATAGTAGTGTATCTTGTGTTGAAATTTTGATTCTTATTTGGTTTAGGTTTCATTTGTTTTGGATGATTTGTTGCACTAATTCTTTATCTGTTACCTGCACTTGAATTATTATTTACCACTAATTTATTGGCAGGCTGCTGAGTGACTGCAAGATAGTGCCTTGTCTTAGTAATGTGTTCAAAATGAGCTTTAGTTGTACATTTTGTGTTATTTTCACTCTTAATGTTAGTTGGTTATTTTTGTTAGGCTATTACCGCCATTTCGGCATCATTTCAGGTGTAAATGCTCCATCCAATACACTGGCTAAAATGATAACTAATACATGTACTAAACCTGACACCCTCTGCTATTTTTCAACTTATTTCAATCCACGACACTGATCTTTACTGATATATATATATATATATATATATATATATATATATATATATTATATACCAGCCTCAGCACACTCTGCTATTAGGTTAGTAATACAAATCCATGACACTGATCTTTGATTACACCTGACACACACTCTTCTAATCGACAAATAATACCAATCCATGACACATGTTATATAACTACTACTAACTTTGACACACTCGGCTATTATATCAGTTCTTCCAATCCATGACACACACTACTGGTAGATAAATAATAATCCATGACACTGATGTTTGAGAATGTATAATAAACCTGACACACTCTGCTATTGGATTAGTATTACGAATCCATGACACTGATCTTTGATTACACCTGACACACACTCTTCTAATCGACTAATAATACCAATCCATGACACATGTTATATAACTACTACTAACTTTGACACACTCGGCTATTATATCAGTTCTTCCAATCCATGACACACACTACTGGTAGATAAATAATAATCCATGACACTGATGTTTGAGAATGTATAATAAACCTGACACACTCTGCTATTGGATTAGTATTACGAATCCATGACACTGATCTTTGATTACACCTGACACACACTCTTCTAATCGACAAATAATACCAATCCATGACACATGTTATATAACTACTACTAACTTTGACACACTCGGCTATTATATCAATTCTTCCAATCCATGACACACACTACTGGTAGATAAATAATACCAATCCATGACACTGATTTTTGAGAATGTATAATAAACCTGACACACTCTGCTATTGGATTAGTATTACGAATCCATGACACTGATCTTTGATTACACCTGACACACACTCTTCTAATCGACAAATAATACCAATCCATGACACATGTTATATAACTACTACTAACTTTGACACACTCGGCTATTATATCAATTCTTCCAATCCATGACACACACTACTGGTAGATAAATAATACCAATCCATGACACTGATTTTTGAGAATGTATAATAAACCTGACACACTCTGCTATTGGATTAGTATTACGAATCCATGACACTGATCTTGATAACTATTACATGTGTCAACTCGACACACACTTCCATTAGATAAGTTTGGACATTCCATGACACACTCTACTATTAGATGCTTCACACCAATCCATGACACTGCTAGTTGATAACTGACACATGTACCAACCTCATCACACTCTGCTATTAGATTACTAATACCAATCCATGACACTGTCCTCAGATATCTTCTTCTTTATTTTCTTAGCCTCGGCGTACCAAGGGAGTTGGCCAGTTGTCTCTCTCACCGTCTCATGAAGACAATGAGCCAGTTCAAAGTACTCGCCAGACAGAGCTTCTACAAGCTCAAGTGCCGGTGCAAGATACAGGATGGAATAAAGAAATGGAGCCAGGTGTAAGGAGCGAAGTAGTTGACAGTTCAGAAACATTGCTTGATGCCATGGATATGCCTGATGCTAGAATAGCTCTAAAAGAAGTAAGTAACTTTGTGTAGTCATCTTATGTGACTCTTCATTGTTTTAACTGGACTGAGTTCCATTTACTTAACTGCAAGGCATTGTAAGTTTCTGTGTAACCATTACAAATAGTAGTGTATCTTGTGTTGAAATTTTGATTCTTATTTGGTTTAGGTTTCATTTGTTTTGGATGATTTGTTGCACTAATTCTTTATCTGTTACCTGCACTTGAATTATTATTTACCACTAATTTATTGGCAGGCTGCTGAGTGACTGCAAGATAGTGCCTTGTCTTAGTAATGTGTTCAAAATGAGCTTTAGTTGTACATTTTGTGTTATTTTCACTCTTAATGTTAGTTGGTTATTTTTGTTAGGCTATTACCGCCATTTCGGCATCATTTCAGGTGTAAATGCTCCATCCAATACACTGGCTAAAATGATAACTAATACATGTACTAAACCTGACACCCTCTGCTATTTTTCAACTTATTTCAATCCACGACACTGATCTTTACTGATATATATATATATATATATATATATATATATATATATATATATATATATATATATATATTATATACCAGCCTCAGCACACTCTGCTATTAGGTTAGTAATACAAATCCATGACACTGATCTTTGATTACACCTGACACACACTCTTCTAATCGACAAATAATACCAATCCATGACACATGTTATATAACTACTACTAACTTTGACACACTCGGCTATTATATCAATTCTTCCAATCCATGACACACACTACTGGTAGATAAATAATAATCCATGACACTGATGTTTGAGAATGTATAATAAACCTGACACACTCTGCTATTGGATTAGTATTACGAATCCATGACACTGATCTTTGATTACACCTGACACACACTCTTCTAATCGACAAATAATACCAATCCATGACACATGTTATATAACTACTACTAACTTTGACACACTCGGCTATTATATCAATTCTTCCAATCCATGACACACACTACTGGTAGATAAATAATACCAATCCATTACACTGATTTTTGAGAATGTATAATAAACCTGACACACTCTGCTATTGGATTAGTATTACGAATCCATGACACTGATCTTGATAACTATTACATGTGTCAACTCGACACACACTTCCATTAGATAGGTTTGGACATTCCATGACACACTCTACTATTAGATGCTTCACACCAATCCATGACACTGCTAGTTGATAACTGACACATGTACCAACCTCAACACACTCTGCTATTAGATTACTAATACCAATCCATGACACTGTCCTCAGATATCTTCTTCTTTATTTTCTTAGCCTCGGCGTACCAAGGGAGTTGGCCAGTTGTCTCTCTCACCGTCTCATGAAGACAATGAGCCAGTTCAAAGTACTCGCCAGACAGAGCTTCTACAAGCTCAAGTGCCGGTGCAAGATTCAGGATGGAATAAAGAAATGGAGCCAGGTGTAAGGAGCGAAGTAGTTGACAGTTCAGAAACATTGCTTGATGCCATGGATATGCCTGATGCTAGAATAGCTCTAAAAGAAGTAAGTAACTTTGTGTAGTCATCTTATGTGACTCTTCATTGTTTTAACTGGACTGAGTTCCATTTACTTAACTGCAAGGCATTGTAAGTTTCTGTGTAACCATTACAAATAGTAGTGTATCTTGTGTTGAAATTTTGATTCTTATTTGGTTTAGGTTTCATTTGTTTTGGATGATTTGTTGCACTAATTCTTTATCTGTTACCTGCACTTGAATTATTATTTACCACTAATTTATTGGCAGGCTGCTGAGTGACTGCAAGATAGTGCCTTGTCTTAGTAATGTGTTCAAAATGAGCTTTAGTTGTACATTTTGTGTTATTTTCACTCTTAATGTTAGTTGGTTATTTTTGTTAGGCTATAACTGCCATTTCGGCATCATTTCAGGTGTAAATGCTCCATCCAATACACTGGCTAAAATGATAACTAATACATGTACTAAACCTGACACCCTCTGCTATTTTGTAACTTATTTCAATCCACGACACTGATCTTTACTGATATATATATATATATATATATTATATACCAGCCTCAGCACACTCTGCTATTAGGTTAGTAATACCAATCCATGACACTGATCTTTGATTACACCTGACACACACTCTTCTAATCGACAAATAATACCAATCCATGACACATGTTATATAACTACTACTAACTTTGACACACTCGGCTATTATATCAGTTCTTCCAATCCATGACACACACTACTAGTAGATAAATAATACCAATCCATGACACTGATTTTTGAGAATGTATAATAAACCTGACACACTCTGCTATTGGATTAGTATTACGAATCCATGACACTGATCTTGATAACTATTACATGTGTCAACTCGACACACACTTCCATTAGATAAGTTTGGACATTCCATGACACACTCTACTATTAGATGCTTCACACCAATCCATGACACTGCTAGTTGATAAGTAATACCAATCTATGTCATTTGTGTTGCGTGATTAGGTGTTAATGCTCCATCCAATATGCTGCCTAAAGTTAATTGATAAATATTTTTGTAATAATTATTTCAATAGATCAAATTGATATTTATTCTGAAACAAATTCATACTATTGTTGCATTCGCCTCCTCCAAGATTTTTTATTATTTTTCTTTACAGAAGTTTGAAAGCATTTTCTGCGGTGATGAAGATGTCATTTGTGATTCAGTATGTTCTGAGGAATTAGAACTTTTTCCAGTAAGTGGATTGTCTATTTTCCTGGATTTTACTTCTTCCTTCCTTAAAGTTTTCTTTTTGCAAAATATCTTGTTTGTCAATTTTACAGGGGTTAAAAGCAAACCATTTCAAGAAGATAAGAACTGCTTCTTTTGATGTACTTGAGATTTCAAGTGGTGTCTATTTATTTGGGATTTTAGATGGTGTCTATGCATGTAAGTGCGTATTATGTGTATGCTAGATAAATAATACTTATCCATGACACATGTTTGATAACTATGTACGTATACATGTGACCATCAAAACACTTATGCAGCGCCTCTTACAAAGTTCACAAATGGTGCATCTGCTTATGATCTTAAATGACTATAATGTTTCAGGATTTTGACCAATTTCTGTCATCTCCCAGCCGAGTATACAGCTCGCACACAGAAGTTTTGAAATCTGCGCAGCCACCAGTTGAAGAGCAACTTTCAGATAATAATACAGAAATGCAGTCTGACAGTGAGTCAGATGATGAATATGTTCCTGATGAGTCAGGTGATGGTGAGTCATGCCAGTCATCAGATTATGAAAAGGTACCTGATGGTAAGAAACAGAGGAGGTGTGTTCCAAAGGTTAAAAAGGCGGCTAAGCAAAGCAAACAAAGTGATGGTATTAGTATAAAGTTAGCACGTACATCTTGCGATGATATGAGCAGCTGTCAGCCTGATCAGTCAGTGCTGAGTACTGAAAATTCAGTTCAAGTTTCAGGTAGAAACTACACAGTACAGTATTTTGAAAAGAGGCCATACTGCTTTTATTGCGGTACAAAACAGACTCAAATACAACGTCACTGGCTAACAAAGCATCGAGAAGAGCATGAGGTTGTAGAGATTGCTTCCTTAGAAGACAAAGCACAACGATGTAAGTGTATTGTTAGACTGAGGAATTTGGGGAATCACATACACAACACAGAAGTTCTTCGTGAACAAAAGGGTGAATTTTTAGTAACTTACAGGTCTAAACGTGCGACACTTCCAACTGATTATGTTCCCTGTGAATACTGCTTTTGTTATCTCTTGAAAAAGGACTTTTTCAGGCATCGGTGCAAGTTTGATAAAGCAAGAGTTGGAGGTCGAAAAGTAGCGAATGCTGGTCTCCTATTGCCTTCACCAAAAGGCACTTCAGTAAAGGCATCTGAGCTGTTGGCAGGTATGCTTGATGGAACCATTAAGCTTGCTGCAAAAAATGACAGTCTAATTATGGATTATGCTTCAAAACTAATTGCAAGGAAGGGCATGCAAAAAAAGGCTTATATTAGAGATAAGGTACGCGAAGTCACAAGATTTTTTATTAAAATGCGTGAACTGGAAGGTCTTGGAAATGTCAATTTGGCTGACTGCATTATACCTGATCGATTTAGGCAATGCCTAGTTGCTGTGAAAGCACTTGCTGGCTTTCAGGAACAGAACCTGACTTACAGTAAGCCATCACTGGCTTTGAAGCTTGGCCATGCTCTACAGAAGCTTGCAAAAATAGCAAAAAGAAATGCAATTGAGGAAAAGGACCTTCATAAAATCAAAAGTGCAGATTACTTCAGTGAGCTTTGCAGTATGGAGTGGGGTGATGAAATTGGTCGCCATGCCTTGGGGACATTGCAAGACAGAAAGAGAAATAAAGTAAGTGTCTTGCCACTGTCTAGCGATGTTTTGAAGCTCAATGAACATCTGAATAAGACATTAATCGGCTTGTCGGAAAAGTTAGGTCAGACACAGATAGATTGTTTTGGCGTTCAGGAAACTTGGCGGCGATTGGCAGAAACAACTCTGGCGCAAGTAATTATATTTAATAGACGGAGGCAAGGAGAAGTTTCAAAGATGACCACTGAAGAGTACGAACAGAAAACCATGATCAGCCTGTCATCTGATGCCATTGAAGCATTAAGTCCTATGGAGCAGAGTCTTTGTAAAATGTTTGTCCGTGTAGAGGTGAAAGGTAAAAGAGACAGAACCGTTCCTGTGCTATTGCTTCCGAAAATACAAACATCAATTGAACTGCTGAAAAAATATCGTTCTGCTGCTGGAATTCGAATCAGTAACAACTACGTTTTTGCCTACAGTAATTCTGACAATTTCTTGCGAGGCTCGGATGCTCTCAGAAATGCAGCCAATGTATGTGGAGCTAAAAATCCATTAGCACTCAGATCTACAAGCCTGCGGAAGCATGTTGCTACACTGAGTCAAGTACTAAACTTAAAGGAAAATGAATTAGACATGCTGGCCCAATATATGGGGCACGATATAAGAGTACACAGACAGTTCTATCGACTGCCAAATGATGTTCTTCAAGCATCTAAGTTGGCAAAACTATTTCTTCTCATGGACAGTGGTGAACTTACTTCTCAGAAAGGAAAGTCACTGGATGAATTGCTTGTGGATGTTTCTACTGACTGTGATTTAGTTTGTAAGTTGGTTCTGACTACTTCAATTAATTTTTATTATTTTGAACTGTTATCTTGGTGTATTCTAAGTGTCTTGTATTTGTTTAAGGCTTTTATACATATTTTCAACTTGTGGCCAAATATGTATGGAGGGGTAACCAATGGATATAACATATTTATTGGATATATTAGTTTTGTTTTCAGTCTCATCTTTTATTTATGCTTAAGACCACTTTATGCATCTACAAAAACCCCAAATCCAAATGCTTAAATCTATACCGGCCACAATATGGGTATGCACATCCTTACATGTGGCAACAAGGAACTGTAAGGGCTCCAATCATTGACACACGCCTTTAATAATAGTCCATTTGAAGAAATGCTAATAATTATCCACTAATATACAGCAATTGACTTTGAATCAAAATATTAGTCCATATCTTTTTAAACAATAACTCGAAACCAAGGTGCACCAAATAACACATACAATTGTACATCAACATTCTTTTGTACATTATGATATAATTCAATTATGCTGTGTACAATCCGGAGAAAAGTTGACAACATGTTGGTTTCTTAAAACACAATTTATGTGGATTATGTATTTAAGCACCAAGGTCTGTATTGAATATTTGTTTGTACAGCTTGGCATGAAAGTAAGAGCGACTCTGAAGAATCTGATGAAACGCCATCTTCACTGCCATCTGCGATTGGTCTTGGGAATGCAACCATATCTTCTTCAATCTCCACATCCATTTCTGCTTCTGGCGGTGCTCTTCCAAAAGACTCGGACGTACCTGTTGCTGTGCCCACCAAGCGAAAACACAGGATGCCTTGTATGATTTAATTAACTATATTTTGTTTTTGCATTTATATATCTAA
Organism: Allolobophora icterica; assembly: GCA_963556255.1. Classification (NCBI taxonomy): domain Eukaryota; kingdom Metazoa; phylum Annelida; class Clitellata; order Crassiclitellata; family Lumbricidae; genus Allolobophora; species Allolobophora icterica. The sequence continues at coordinate 21,790,316 of OY744610.1, forward strand.
GTCATGTATGACAGGTCGATAAAGAAAATGAATGGATTAATAGTAAGAGAAAAGATTTTACCAAGTCTGTCTGTCCCTCCCTTCCTTCCTTCCATCCATCCCTCCCTCCTTCCGAGTCTGGGGTCGGCCTCGCAATAAGTGTCTGCCCCTAGTGGCGTCCGCAGTCGCCACATAAGCAGCGGACACTGAAGCAGATTAGTGGGGTAGTAGCGTACGAGGTAGAATAAGTCACAGCGTTAGTCCACGACACACACAGCTGAGCTTTTTATAATAGGATATCAATCCATGACCCTGATCTTTACTTATATATATATATATATATATATATATATATACCAACCTCAACACATTCTGCTATTGGGTTGGTAATACCAATCCATGACACTGATCTTTGATTACACCTGACACACACTCTGGCATTGGATTTGTAATACCAAACCATGACACTTCTAGCTGATAGCTACTACATGTACCAACCTCAACTCACTGCTATTAGAATACTAATACCAATCCATGACACTGTAGCCTCAAATAATTTCTGACAACACAATTGATGTGATTATGAATTTAATCACCAAGGTCTGTAGTATGTTGAATATTTGTATGTACAGCTTGGCAAGAAAGTAAGGGCGACTCTGAAGAATCTGATGAAACGCCATCTTTGCTGCCATCTGCTATTGGTCTTGGGAATGCAACCATATCTTCTTCAATCTCCACATCCATTTCTGCTTCTGGCAGTGCTCTTCCAAAAGACTCGGACTTACCTGTTGTTGTACCCACCAAGCGAAAACACAGGATGCCTTGTATGCTTTAATTAACTATATTTTGTTTTTTGCATTTATATAAATGTAAGTATGTATTAAATGCAAGTACGCGTATGTGTGTATGTATTTATGTAGGTGGTATTCATACATGTATGGAGCAAAATGGCCAGTGGAATGCTGGCATGTGACTGGAACACAAAACTCCGTGATATATCCAAGGACAATGCATATGAATAAGGCTTGCCCCAGGAGATCGAACAATGATTGTTTTCAACTGGGAGACAATGTATTAGGCACATTATCATTGATATCTATGCAAATTCACTGTTTTAAATACTTAATTGCAACTGTACTTATATGGGTTTTTAGAATTTATAATCATTTCTGCATCACAATATCATGTCAGTAGAAATCTCTGAATTGTCGAAATCAAGACATGTGAACACTAAAAGTTTTGTAGGGTGACTTGTGTACAAGTTTTGGAAATTCCACAATGCAGCGTAGGCTACGATTAAATGTTAGGATTAAAAAAAGGTTATTGAGGTAAATTAACAAATATCAGATTTCATTATGTTCTGTGTGATTTAAACATTATGATCTGTTCAGCATAGAGATGCATGTAAATCAAGTAGGGCCTCTAAAAAAATTGCTGAAGGTCTGATTTCTGAATTCTACTAAGTTTCGTTTTTATATTGCTGGTTGTAGACACCAAAAAAGCATGGACAGAAAATGAACAAGCTGCTGTCAATCGTCATCTGTTACCAGCAGTTCTGCGTGGCCACCTACCGGGAAAGTGTGAAATAGAAAATTGTATTGAAGCTGAACCTTGTTTGAGGAATCGTACTTGGAAAAACATAAAAGACTTTTGTAGATCAAAAATGAAGCACCATATTTAATGTTCCTCAAATGAACAAAATCAATGTGTAAAGGTTACAATGTTGATATCATGAAACTGGACAGTGGCTGGTCTTTTAATAATTCAGGCAGTCGAATGACACACCCTACTATTAGATAAATAATAAAGAATGATAAACCTGACACACTCTGCTATTATACAAGTTATACCAATCCAAGACACACTCTAATGTTAGATTAAAACTAATCCATGAAACTTATCTTTGAAATTATACTACACTGGACATGTTCCAACCTCAACACACTCTGCCATTAGATAAGATAACATTCCGTGACACTGCTAGTTGATAAGTAATACATGTACCAACCTTAACACTGTCAGAGCCTGTAAGCCACTTGAGCCTTGAGTGTATTGACAGAGATGAGCTTTGAGCATGACCTAGAGTCCTAGACGTTAATGTGTGTTTTGACTATCATAAGCTATATTATGGTGTAGACTTGACAAAATGTATGCTTGCATTTTTAGACGACTCTGAATTGTTTGGAAGGATAGAATGATCATAGAAGATCTGTAAGAGGATGAGTTCGGATTCAGGAGGGGTAGATCCTTGTGCGTTTGAAGCCTTGAGGGTGTTGACAAAGAGAAGCCTTGAGCATGACGAAGACGTTTGCGTGTTTTGTGATTTATGAGAACGGATTTCATGGACTGTATGTATTCAGGTGACTGGGAATTAACTTGAAGGGTAGAAGGATAATAGGAAATCTGTGTATGGGCCATAAGGTCAGAATAAGGGCAAAGGGGAATATGCAGAACCGGGAGTAATTGGTAGAGGGGGAAGGAAGGATTGCCCACTCTCACCTCAATTGGTCAAGTCTACAACTCTTGCACTGAAGAATTTCTGGCCAATGGTCCTTTCAGTTTGAAGTCGACCTATCAGTACCTGACCTTTTCTGCCATGCTAGTCTTCTTCAGTCTGCTTTTAATCTCAACTCCCTTGCTGCCTAAAGCTTTAGTTATGTCCTACCTTGGCAAAATACTTATTACCACAACTTCTCTCTGTCTCTCTTGCGTCAACATAAAGGAGGAAATAAATGTATGAGGCCGGATGGTAAAGGCTTTAAGATTTTCGGACACCGAGTCGCTACTGGAGAATAGTCTGGAAGATTTGCGAAGAAGGTCAATCTCAGACGATTGTGGAGAATGGCCAGGAAGGTCTGCAAAGAACAATGAACCATCTAAATTTGATTTTCGATAGAATAGGCCTATGGAATGAAAATAAATATAAATGAAATGAAAAGGATAGCGCAAATAGGCTTTATGAAAATAAAGGACCTAATGCAAGGAATTGAAACAATGCGACTGATAGTATATAGCTTCTCTCAGATGGACATCTGTGAAAGAAATCAGCAAACAATGACACGAGGTGAAAAAATGATACACACACTGCTGTTGTAAAAGACATCGAAACGCATGACACACATTGCTGCTCTAAAATACACGGAAAAACATGACACACACTGCTGCTGTAAAATACATGGAAAAGCATGACACACACTGCTGCTGTAAAATACATGGGAAAGCATGACACACACTGCTGCTCTAAAATAGATGAAAAAGCATGACACACACGGCAGCTCTAAAATACACGGAAAAGCATGACACACACGGCAGCTCTAAAATACACGGAAAAGCATGACACACACTGCTGCTGTAAAATACATGGAAAAGCATGACACACACTGCTTGCGTTTTACAAGGGATACCGATGACATACACGCCGACACACACTGCTTCCGCTTTACACGGGATACCGATGACACACACGCCGACACACACCGACCCCATGCATTTTTCAAGAAAAGGGCCAGATGCTCAGCCGGCCGGTCCCCACATTCTGTGAAAATCTCGTAGCTCTACTGCCAGTGGTTTCGAAGATATAAGCTGTCAAAGTCGGTCATGACTTTGATAGACTCTTTGGCCCGTCGTGGAAATGAAGGTCCCACACGTATGTGTGTGTGTGTGTGTGTGTGTGTGTGTGTGTGTGTGTGTGTGTGTGTGTGTGTGTGTGTGTGTGTGTGTGTGTGAGTGTGTGTGCGCGCGTGTTTGTGTGTGCAAAACACCCCAGCATTAGCTTGCTACCAACGATGGCATAAAATTTTCCTAATTAGAATACAATAACTACAAGAGACAAACAAGAAAGAAAGAAAGACAGACAGACAGACAGACAGACAGACAGATATGCGGGAAACCTAATGCGTGTCCGGATGTGGCATGTATTGCGCATAACAAGGAAGACGGACAAGTCAAAGCCAGTGCCTAGGCCTTACAGCCTTCTGCAAGTAATAGGCCACAGAATCTAACAGCCGATTGAAAGGTCTCAAGTCAAAGGCTGAAATGCGCACGTTTTCTAGGTCTTATGTCTTCGACTGCTGAACTGAAATCACAATGCAGACATTACGCTACGATTATTTTCTGTTTTGCGCTGTAATCACAGGTTTGTTTAAATTTTGAAACGAGTTCCTCTTCTGATGCAGAGTGGATTGATTGATACTAATTATTTAAACTGTGTCAAATGCGTAATTAGTGTGTTAGCTTATCGTGTGGACGAGTGAAATATCATTGCACTTATGGTTGTTATTTTCTGTTCATCTCTGAATGTTTCAATTGTTAATCGTCGGCTTCTTCTTTATTAAAACGGGTATGAAGTGCTAGCAACTTCATTTTCTCAGCCTCGGCATATGAGGGCGGGTGGCCAGTCCTCGCCCACCATCTCATCCTTTCACCGACAGCGTACGGTCAGTGTGCTCATTATGAGTGAGTTGGCTAGGGGGCGCGGCTGGAGCAGAATTCTCGAACCAAATATCTGCCCTGGCATGGATTGGAATCCTCGACCATTTCATAACATCACATGGTTTGACATCGATTGCATGAAATGACTACAGCTTAGGTTTGAAGCGCCATCTGTTGATGCATTGTGCAGCACCGGCACAATATACGTTAATAATCAATTACAACATGACTTCCCGTAACATCAGCCGTTATGCAACCTATAACAAGACATGACATGGTAAAAAACTACGTGACACAACAATAGCGCCTCTCATAATCATCTGACAGACCAGATGAAAATACATCGCATTGCATTGCATTATATAACGTCGCATTATAGAAAAATAGTTGAAATAATATTCTCGATTATCCAATCATAGAACGCGTTGAGATGTTGACCTCAAACTGATGTTCACAGGATTAGATAATACACAACTTTTTAACTTTTGTCTAATCCAATATAATCCGTGGAAGGATTAAGGTCCAAGGTAACACACACACACACACACACACACAAACACACACACACACACACACAATTCGCTAATTGAGAAGTTTTGCTTGGCGTCGCCCATCATCTGAGTTTGTAGAGTCGGTGGCTTAGCTGTATTGGCCCTTCCTAGATTCGCTCTTTCACACCAACGTTCTCAGTGGAAAGTTTGCCTGTGTCCAATCTAATGAACTTCTGTAGCGTCATAACGCAGAACGCATCAATCGATGGTCGCCTTAAGTAAAAAAAGATCGTTAAAATCTAAATTCGTTGGAGAAATTCAGTCAAAGTCCAGCAAGTCAGAGAAACCGGGTGGTTGAGCAAGTTGAAACTTGCGAGTCGCTAATCAATAAGCTATGATTGCAAATTAAGGCACAGTGAGGTCCAATGTTCGTTCATGAAATACACGCATTTGTAAGTTAAGTCCTGCAAGGAAGTGAGTTGAAGGATCGTTCGGTCAGCGCGTAACAAGATAACAGTAAATTCAGCATCCAGACAGATGCCATGGGATGACTTTCACTTCGAGCCCTAATAGTGGATGCTGAAGAGAAGCCCATTATGAATCTATCACGTGTCGATCATAAAGCTAATGAATTCGACGGCTGCAGAGTGGTGGATTTCATGCCCTCATAGCAGTAATTGAATAGCAGCAATAATTATAATTATCGGATGATGGGTGTTTCGACGTGTTGTTTTAATAATGTTATTAGCCCAACGTTAATAAACACAGTAGAGCGTCTAAGAATAGACCACGAGAATACACATTAACACTGTTCTACTATAGCAATGAAAGTGACCCAATTGTAGAGAATCATCTACATAAATATGCATGACATTCGCATAATTACGACTAATTAACTACGGTGCTTGAAATTAGTCTTTTCCTGGTGGGCATGTGCATTGTGCAGTGGTAGAGTTCAACTTTGCAAATAGCTTTGGCAATGATCTCTAATTGAGAAAAATCTCATAAATGGACCAACACGCTTTCTTGCCCGGTTGTCTTTTTGCTTTCATTCGACTCTCATAGTTTGAACGATCTTTGAATGCCAGGACCGTTCAACCTCGAATTAACTAACTTATCCTGGAAGTCTTCGGTAATATCGAATGCTACGTTATCTACCAAGCATGAAAAACTCCGATTCAATTATTATTATGCCAGAATTATTACAATAACCTGACCCATACACCACCAACTTTAGTAGTCTACCTGCCTGAAAACTGGATCTCGAGCTTAGAGAACAAAGACTTCTTTAAAAGGACTGTTACTGGAGATGACAATATGTGAGCCATACTCCTGAGAAGCCAGGCGGCGCTACACCAGGGCGCGTCAGGGCAAATGCCCTGGTAAAAACGCCTTTGCCCTGGTCGATGCCCTGCGAGAACTGTTGCCCTCTCCAGAATTTGTTCGGGCATATTTGTTATATCCTGATATATATAAATTCACTTAATTCACTGAAATGCTAAAATTTGCTTTACAAATGTCAAAAAGAGTTCAGCTTCCGGGGGTGCTTCGCCCATCTGACCTCCTAACTATAGACAAATATAACAGTGCTTGGGCGATTTATGGCAAACGCTGTAGCGCGATCTTATATGGTCACCATTGAAGTTCGCGCTACCGCGCTCTCCATAATTCGCCCTCTGCACTGGTTACTTGTATGGCTGCCCTGGCTATGCCCTGGTTACAAAAAGTGTCTGGCGCCGCCTCTGCTCGAGCTGGAACCTCACCTCACCTAGCCTACATATAAAATTCGCTATGACTGAGCGGCGTGAGCGCCTGTTCGCGTTACTTCCAGAGATAAAGATTACAATTACGATTACCAGCCCAACTAACCGTTTCCACTTGAGGTTTCTTCTCAACTCTTTAAGCCTCAGTTGCATTTTAATAAAAGTACCACTGTACTTGGCTTCGTTTAATTGTAATTATAATTTATAACTTCTACCTCGTCTGTGTCTAATGCACAAGGCACCGATGGTGCCACAAAACCAAGCCGCAATCAGGTTCACATCCAGAAGATCAATCGGCTAAGACATTACACTGTAAATAATGTATCGTAGAATGCTGTAAATTGCAAAACATTGTAAATTATGTAAATACATTTGCATTGTAAACTATGAGAAATATTCCAAGCGAACCGTACCGGTACTACAAATACTGCGTTAAAACAACAGTTGTAACATCGACTGTTATAGTGATACGATGTTCGCAATGCATGAGTAAAAGCAGACACTTGCTAACTTGAAACTTGAGAAGTAAACCCTGTTTCAGTGTCACGGGGCAAGATGAAGCAAACAGCATATTTGCATTGCTAGTTAATGCGGATAGATTTGCTAGAAAGTCAGATGACTTACTAATGCTGGTAGATTTGCTAGAAAGTCAGATGACTTACTAATGCTGGTAGATTTGCTAGAAAGTCAGATGACTCTGGAGGCATTTATGAGATGAAACAACCGCAATGCCTGGATGAGAAATTAAGTATTTGTACCTACATGTAGTTTGAATAATTTACAATTAATGCTGGTATACTTTCAATCAATCAATCAATCAATCAATCAATCAATCAATCAATTACTTAGTTGTTTAAACTGACAGTCAGGAGCAAAACATATTTAGGCCTACAGGTAACAAGAGAAAAAAATTTGACAATTTATAATGCATCCGTATACGCTCAGAGGATAGTCCTCAAAATAGTCCTCAATTAAATACTCTGTACTAATAATCAGATAAGCATGACAAGGATAAGCAGTATAAGGAGCAATTCATTTAAATTTCTATGATAAAAATTTAATTTGCTATTTTTTAGACGGAGCGACATTTGCCAGGAGAGACAAAGGGCGCCCCTAAGGGACCAAAGTCCCGCTTGACGGGGATACCCAAGCTAGGTCATGTTCATGATATGTTGATGGTTCCTAAAAGGAAGCAAGGAAAGAAAATGAAAGTTTTACAGATCTTATGTGTGTTGACTGAGGTTAATTGGAATAAAGATGCTTTTCTTACCCTTAACTATGCTTAACTAATCTTAACTATCAAGAGTAGAGTTGGAGACTCGGGCGCTGGGTCCACCCCCCCAACCAGACCTCGATCAATTTTTACTGTGCTAGATTAAGCCGCTGCACTAGGATAGGTAGTTAAGAGGAACTCCTTCAAAAGTATCTTAAGCTGTCGCCTATTTTGTGCTGTCTGAATATGTAGTGGAATAGAATTCCAATTCTGTGGTCCCAGTGCTTTACTATTGAAAGCTCTAAGATTCGTGCGAATTTTTATGGTTCTATATAAAGATGCTCCCCTTGTGTGATAATCTTGGGTCATCGATGCTTTAGCGAAATAGTTAGCATAAGACATCGGCAGCATAGCATGCTCGAAGCAATGGAATAGATCTGCTATTTGATAGTTTCTGATCTGATTGATGTTTAATAACTTCAGCTTAGTAAAGATAATGTACGATGAGTCTCTGGATTCCACTCCAGCAATCATTTTTATGGCCTTCCTCTGTAATCTGTTCAGTTTCTGCAGGCGCGACGGATAATTGGATGCCATATAAAGTTACAGTAGGACAAGTAAGGGTATATTAACGTATAATACAAACTTTTTCTGATGTCTTGAGGGAGTAAATAAGCTATTCTTGACAATATACCCGTGTTCTTTGCAATTTTCAACGAAATATAGTCTAAGTGTGCTTTCCAATCAAGGTGTTGGTCAATAAAAACTCTCAGGAATTTAGTATTCTCCACTTGTGTGATCGGATGGTTGTTAAGATAAAATAAGTTAAAATAAGTTTAGGCAATTATTCAAGCACGAATTATACTTATTTATCACTTTCACGCAACACGCATTCTTGTTGTTATTCAAGTTGAATTTGTTTACATCAGTGATATAGTTTGCTAGCAGAGCTTTACAGGATGCTGAAAATATACTCTATAAATATTGACACACATATCTGAATACATTCTTCACAATAGACTCTATTTTGGGTTTGATAGTGTTGCTAATATAAGACCAGTGTATCCGTGTTCAAATCCATCTTCCAAAACAAATCCATCCTGTTCTCCTCCTTCAAATCTTTCTCGCTTCAGCCGGAATTCGCCTTAGCACCTTCTAGGTGTCCAAATCTCATTGGTATCTTTGGCTATAGGACACGAACCTCAACTTGGCATATCAGGACAACCCACCTGACGCGGTGTAGCGCTTGTGAATAATCTGGTACTTTGCGTTAACTTTAAAGTAGCGCTTTAGAAATTTGATTAGAAATCTTGCGCAAACAACTCACGCTGCGCTGCTTTCATCTGGATTGAATTGTTGCAAGCAGAATTTTTCAATACTGTTACACATCTATTGAATGTTGTTTAAGTAACTATTGAAACATTTATGTACATCCTTTTGGAACTAAGAGGAAGTAATAAATAGTGATATTTAACTATTCGCAGCCTCCCTCCCTTGGTTATCCGCAGCCTCCCTCCCTTGGTATCATAGACCTGTCATTTTTCTGACCAACAGGATCTCGACTAGTGGATCCCCAACAGTTTACCTGTTACATTGACTGTCTTCAATGTTTATGCATATCTGTGTAGTGTGGTATGTAGTGTAGTGCAATGTGGAGACCAACATTGGGAACAACAGGAGACGGATTAAAGAGTGACAGACGGAGTAATAAGGGCAGTGAATCCAGTAGTGAACAATTGAGTGGCTGGCCAGGATCCAGAAAGGGAGAAACCCTAAACCCCTACAAAACGTGGTTCACTGGATATGTTTGCTTGTCGTGTCGACGATACATTGATCAGTAACTAGGTCATCGGCCGAAAATTGTATGTATAAGTAAGTAAGTAAGTATATTCTTTTTCAAGAAGCGCTAGCAAACGCACAGCGTTGAAACAAGGAAGATAATGCATCACATTATATCGTATTACATATTACAATCAAACAATGTAACCAATTAATTTATGTCGATGTCTCTGTACTACACATTTCAGAGAAAAGTTATTACAAATGAATTCATAAAGGATTGAAAGGACACAAGAAGGCTATTTGTATAGCATCCTGGCAAGGAAGCATTTCCGAGACAAGTAATCATACTTAGGTAGTTCTCGATTATGAGATCGTGGGCGCAAAGAGTAGCCAGTGTGCTTATAGAGTGGTAGAATTAGCTCATATTTCTAAATAGTTAGGCAAAATATTCGTACAGCCACTTTTAAAAGAAATCTGTAGAGAAATGTTTAGTAATATCTCATTTGAAAAATCCTAGCCCTCCGCCACAGGGGGAATAAAATCTTTACGTTCAATCTGGGAACTTTATTGACATTTGGCTTAGAAATAATGTTGGAAAATACCGTATCACGCGCAGTAATGCGGTCGATTTTTTGTTGGAAGTTATTCGGCTGGATTAGATTTTCTAGCCACTGTACAAAAAATTGCCGTGTATTTCCATGTTATAGGCTATTATCCAAGAATTAAAAAAATTTTAAAATTAAATTTTAAATCAGTAATCGATCGTCATAATAATATATGGTAAGGTTTTCTTTCCGATTTACTTGAAGAATAGCTGTACTATCCGTTCCAAAAACCCATATCTCGATGTCTACCTCTGAAAATTAACAACACACTACACTCATAGAGTCATAGGACTACTCGCTACCCAGTACAGTGAGTACACCCACCCAGAATCCGTTCCAAAAACCCATATCTCGACGGCAACCTCTGAAAATTAACAACACACTACACTCATAGAGTCATAGGACTACTCGCTATATACTCAGTACAGTGAGTACACCCACCCAGAATCCGTTCCAGAAACCCATATCTCGACGGCAACCTTTGAAAATGCCCATTACATTGCATTGATGCCATTGACCTTTCCTGGTAAGAAACTGAACCTTCACGAATATATAAATGATAATTATTGTAAATTGTAATTGAACATTTATATAGCTCCACTCAAATCAGCGGCGCTCTCGACCCGCATCACTGCCAAAACTGGCAAAAAGAAAGGTTTTCAAGCGTCTACGGAACTGAAGAGGAGAGAGGACAAGAAGCTCTTGGCGGAGGGACTGGGGAAGACTGTTCCAGGCTGAAGGACCCACATAAGCAAAGCTCCTGGATTGGGCCGTGGAAGAGTGCATACGCGGAACAACCATGAGGCCACGGGCCGAGGATCGCAAGGAGGCCCTCTCAGGCAGGGAAGAAACCGAGGTGCAGAAATTCATTAGGTAAAACGGAGCAGACCCAGTGAGGCAGTTGCGCACGAGGGTGATGGTTTTCAACTGAATTCTCTGTTGGGCAGGAAGCCAGTGGAGGGAGTCACGAATAAAGGCAGAGATGTGGGCAAACTTAGCAATATCACCTGTAAGCCGAGCAGAAACATTGAGGATACACTGAAGTTTGTGCATATTGGAGGAGGAAAGGCCAGTGTACACAGCATTACCAAAGTCAACTCGAGTGCAGATCAAGGCGTGGACCAGCGGTGAGACAGCATGGACCGAAAGACACCTGCGGATGAATCGAAGCTGGCGTAGATGATAAAAGCAAGATCGCGATACAAGGTCGATACACGTGTCCATCCGCAAGTCTCTTTCATTTCATGCTGTTACCACACTGGTCCATGCTCTGATCTGCACTAGGGTAGACTTTGGCAATGCTGTGTACATTGGCCTTTCCTCCTCCAATATGCACAGACTCCAGACTATCCTTAGTGCTGCTGCTCGGCTTATTGGTGACATTCCTAAGTTTGCTCACATTTCTGCCTTTATCCGTGATTCCCTCCACTGGCTCCCTGCTCAACAGCGAATTAAGTTTAAAACCCTCACTCTCATGCGCAACTGCCTTACTGCTTCTGCTCCGTCGTACCTAATGAATTTTTGCAACCCAGTTTCTTCCTTGCCTGCGAGGGCTTCCTTGCGATCTTCGGCTCGCGGCCTTATGGTTGTCCCTCGCATGCGATCTTCCACGGCACAATCCAGAAGTTTCGCCTATGTTGGCCCCTCTGCATGGAACTGTCTCCCCTTGTTTCTCCGCCAAGAGCTTCTTGCCCTCTCTCCTCTCCAGTTCCGTAGACGCCTGAAAACTTTCCTTTTTGCCGGTGCCGGCATTGATGCGGGTTGAAAGCGCCGCTGATTTGAGTGGCGCTATATAAGTTTTCGGTTACAAAGGTTAACTTGATCAGTGAAGGAGAGGGTATACGGTCGAGGACAATCGTCAAGTCACTAACAGAGGAGGAGAACTGAATGAGGGGAACCTGAGATGAAGAGATTCAAAATTATGACATACTCATGGACCCCATCCAAAACCAAATAAACTTAAACAACACACACTACACCCAGGGGCATAACTTTGGTCTATAAAGTACATGATGATGATGATGATGATGATGATGATGATGATGATGATGATGATGATGATGATGATGATGATGATGATGATGATGATGATGATGATGACGATGAACACGACAATTTCTACAGCGCCGTAACACAGCACATGCCGTTACAAGGGCGCTTAACAATCTAACGACAAGTCAGAATAAGCGATTTTGTAGAAATGGGTTTTGAGTCTCAACTTGAAGGTGTCCGCCGTAGTGGATGAGCGAATCGAAGCTGGAATGTACACGTGGGTACACGTACCCAGTGTCCATTCCAGAAATCTATATCTCACTTTTATTGCGAAGTTCCAGTTTATTATCAGGATGGTAATTAGGCAATGCAAAATGACTTGAAATTTGAGAGGTTGCTGTCGAGGTATTATTCATTCATTCATTCATGCAAGAATTTATATAGCGCCCTGCATGTATTTACTCAGGAGCACCTACTCCCGACCCAGCCCCATGTAAAGACCGTCTTAAGATTGTAATTAAGCGTATCAGAAAAACCACAGGCATCAAGGGCAGATCAAGTGAGCCCATTCTAGAAGGACCAACAACAGAATTAGCAATATGCTACCTGATAGAGGTTCGTGCGTAGTGGACAAAAAGCTCACCCTCCACGGAGGGCGGAGAGAGCAACGGCCCCACACGTTCATGGTGGAACGACAAAGCTCCCTCAAATAAGCAGGGCCGAGCCTAAAAGGCAGCGCTACACATGGGCGGATACCCTGCAGATAATTAACTGCGGGAGAGGAAACCAGTATAGGACTTCGCGCATGTAACCAGAAACGTGTCCAAACCTTGGAATGCACCCAGCTAGTCGCGATGCCGAACGAAGAAACTTCTGCAGCACCCTATTTGCAACGCCGGAACACCAACATAGAGCGAGAGGCAGTAGTCAATTCGAGTAATGATAAAGGAATGGATGAGGGTGGTAGTAGCACTACGAGTAATGGAACGGGAGACATAACATAACTGGTGTAGCTGGTTATAACAATCATGGCAAAGCTGCATGGTGAATGTTCCGTACTGAGGAGGCAAAGGAAACCCAGGGGAATTCAAGTGCCAGAGCCTCAAGGTTAATTTTTGCAAGCTATTGGTGCATACCAAACCAGATATAGGCCCTATTGGGTCTTTGCCGGGTTTAACCGTAGACGGTTTGAGGACATCCAGGCCTCCTAAATCCCCACGACCCGGGTGATCTCTCGAACCGCAGCAGCAGCCGCCAATGGAGATTGTCGACGAGGTCGACCACAACTGTTTCATAGGTAGCCTAAATATCAGTGACCGGCGACCCCATCAGGGTGGATAGGTCAGCAATGGCAGGGATGCTGAAAGCGCCACCTAGAAGACCTGCCGATCCAGATTCCTCCATCGACGAACCTATCTGACAGAGTAAGTCAGTCGTGGAGAAAGGGAATGGTAGCGATGACTAGGTCATGGTCGGAGGATGGATATTCAAGTCAGTCTGTGCCCAATCATCGCGGGTAGGAATGCATCGAGCAAGCCTCCACACCGATGAGTCGATCCAGCGATGTGTTGAGCCACTGAAAACTGCTCAATGACAGCATGGGAAAGCATGGAAAATCCAGAGCCGAGCCAAATCGGTTTTCACACGCCATAGCGCCACCTATCCACATGATATCGGTTTCTGGAACAGATGCCGGGTGGGTGTACTAAGTAGTCCTTTGGGTGTAGTGTGTGTTCGAGTTTCTTTAGTTTCGGATGGGGATGAGTATGTCATTTATACTCGCGAAGTTTCAGTTTCTTACCAGGAAAGGTCAGTGTCATCAATGCAATAGATTGGGAGTTTCAAAGGTTGCTGTCGAGATATGGGTTTCTGGAACGGATATTGGGTTGGTGTACTGAGTAATCTATGGGTGTAGTGTATGTTGTTTAAGTTTCTTGGTTTGTGATGGGGATTATTATGTCATTTATGCTCGCAAGGTTTCAGTTTCTTACCATGAAAGATCAATGCAGTAGAATGGGAATTTCAAAGGTTGCCGTTGAGATATGGGTTTCTGGAACGGATATTGGGTGGGTTTAGTCCAGACGGGTGGGTATGTTGTTTAAGTTTCTTTGGTTTGTGATGGGGATAATTATGTCATTTATGCTCGCGAGGTTTCAGTTTCTTACCATGAAGGGTCAGTGCAATGTAATGGGCATTTTCAAAGGTTGCCGTCGAGATATGGGTTTCTGGAACGGATACTGGGTGTGTGTACTGAGTGGCACTATGGGTGTAATGTACGTTGTTTAAGTTTCTTTGGTTTAAGTAACTCACTTAAAGGCAAACAAGTCGAACAGACATATAATACTGAAGCCTGCACAACCGTTACACATGTCTTGTGTACCCTCAGTCGACTGCGTCAAACTTTGGCAATAAAATAAATTCCCTTTGCATATATGCTCAGGACTTTTTTTCTGTGGTTCAGTAACTATTCCTGAGCAGATAAAACCCAAAAAGTCTTTTGCCCCTATTTTGTCTAGGTCAAAGGTCTTCACTACCAGACTATTAATAGGCGGTAGTATTGGATGAAATACATGGTATGGATTGTACAAGACATTACCAAAGAGACTAGCGTCGGCATTATTACAGAGTGTGTCAAATGAGGATGATGAAGATAAGTAGCCTTGGCGCACCAGCCTCCGGACTATACCCTCCAAGGCCTCCCGCTCCTGCACACTCGCAAAACCCCATCACACGGGCGAGCAATAAAGCATCCTACCAACTGTAGTGGCACGTACCACATCAAACAAACAGTCGCCTGAGAGCCCATAAGCTCTCAAAATCCGAAGTGCATGGAAGGACTGTCTTGCCTTGATGGTCAGGTGTTTGATATGACTCGAAGACCAAAATTTTTCATTAAGGCCGACACCCAAAATATTAAGAGTGTGCACCCTGGCGATACCATTTAAAATTGGAGGTGGAGGCTCCCCGATGGCTCCCCGGCGGGTGCGTGAATATTATTTCATTGGACTTATTCATGTTAAGATTTAGGTTACAGCTGCGTGCCCATGTTGTGATGTGCTCAAGTTCCATCTCAGTGGTAGTGATGCTAGATGCGGGGACTGCAAGGTAACAGTCATCGGCATATTTAAAGATGCGATTGCATTGTTAATTGGTTTTAAACCAGATATAGTGATTACAAAATCAATGGGGCCCAAACCGGATCCCTGGATGATGCTTGCATTGATTTGTGCATAGGAAGATATTTCTCCTCTGAATTTAATGCAGTGACTTCGATTGTGGAGGAGTTTTAAGATCTAATTAAAGACATGGTCAGAGATAGAGAAGGAGGCAAGCTGCTCAGCCATGTATGAATCTCTAACCGAGTCAAATGGTTTAGAAAAATCCAAAAAGACTAAAGCGAACATACGGTTCATTGCCTAGGGTATCAAGAATGTGGCTAGATATGGCCATCAAAGCAGCAGTCATTGAGCCAGTAGGCCTAAAGGCATAGTGATCGTCAAACTTACAACTAATGTCTGGATTAGTGATTACCGGGTACATATATATTTGGGTCACTATCTTTTCAAGGATTTTACAGAGGTTAGAGGCAATAGAGATCGGACACTGTGGGGGTACATATGAAAGCAGTAAAGACTTCTTTAAAAGGACTGTGACTGGAGATGCCAATATGTGAGCCATACTCCTGAGAAGCCAGGAGGGGATATCATCTGGACCCATAGAGAACCCTCAAACCCCTGCTAGCATGGTGAAAACAGTGTAATCGTTGAATAGTATCAAATCAGAAGATGCAGCAGTCAGACGCGGTCTTGGTTCAGTATAAAGATCATCGGTTGAAATTTAACTGTAGTGCTTGTTAAGCGAATCTGCGTTGTAGATGGATACTATGTTTCTGGTCATAGCTGGTCGCACAACCGGATCGGAGACGCCCTACTTCCGCCCGTAGATTCCTGGATCCTCTGCGTAGACGCTCAAAGGATGAAGCGTTACTTTTCGTATTTATGGTTTGAATTCGATCGGCCAGTGCTGATGCCGCGCCATGCCGCCCACGCCTGAAAAGTCGATTGAGTTGGCGTAAAAGGAGCCGCAGATGAGGGGTCATGTATTGTACGGTGGATCGCGCATTCTCACGGTCGTTCTATGGGGCACCCCGTCAAAAGAGCGCCCGACAAAAGAGCGCCGACATAAGAGCGCCGACATAAGAGCGCCGACATAAGAGCGCCGACATAAGAGCGCCGAAATTGTCAGGTGTTCCGGCAAATGGTTCACGAACAAATGGTTCAGGACAAATGTTTCACTGACAAATGGTTCACGACAAGTGGTTCACGCTCATTCAGCTTCTGTTGTAAAGTCTATTATCATCGCTTATCCAGCTTCTAGTTTGAGTATGTTTTCATCGATAATCCAGCATCTAGTGTGAGCTATATTTTCATCGGTCCTCCAGCTTCTAGTTTGAGTACGTTTTCATCGATAATCCAGCATCTAGTGTGAGCTATATTTTCATCGGTCCTCCAGCTTCTAGTTTGAGTACGTTTTCATCGATAATCCAGCTTCTATTTTTAGCTATATTTTCATCGCTTTTCATCGATAATCCAGCGTCTAGTTTTAGCTATATTTTCATCACTCATACAGCTTCTAGTTTGAGCTACATTTTCATCGCCTTTCATCGATAATCCAGCTTCTAGTGTGAGCTATATTTTCATCGCTCATCCAGCTTCTGGTTTGAGCTATAGTTTCATAGCTCTCCCAGCTTCTAGTTTGAGGTATATTTCCTCGATAATCCAGCTTCTAGTTTGAGCTATATTTTCATCGATAATAAAGCTCAAACTAGAAGTTGGATGGCCGATAAAAATATAGCTCAAACTAGAAGCTGGAAGATCGATGAAAACATAGCTCAAACTAGGATTATTATGATGATTATTTAAAATATTAATTATTTATCGTTAGCCATTTGTCAGTGAACCATTTTGTCCGTGAACCATTCGTCGGTGAACCATTTGTCTTGGAACCGAAGTGTAATAATACAAATTTTATGTATTTAATGGAATGCATTGAAAAAAAGATAACAGATTTATTAACGGAATGCACCGCAAAAGATTACAAAGAAAATCATGTTTTCTTCCGTTCCGAATACCAGGATTCTGTTCGCGTCATCAACTATGTAACATAAAATAAAATAAATACTTGTTTATTTCCCATACCAGTTGATATAACGCAATCGATAACAATCATTGATAAATGTTTAAGTGATTTGATAGTCTCTCAGCTGTCCCTCAACCTTGAATGCTAATACAAGTTTCGGTATTCTGAACCCTCGATATCAAGTTTTCGCCGGCGCTCTTATGTCGGCGCTCTTTTGTCGGCGCTCTTTTGTCGGGCGCTCTTTTGACGGGTCACCGTTGGATAGGGAAGAATAGATCAGCAGCTGTCTTGATCTGTAGGTAGAACTGGGCGATGGCGCTGCCTTGTGGGTGAGGCCCCTGTGTATTTGCGAGAGCATTGCCGCTCCACCCTGAACATCCAGCGCCGTGGTTCCCTGCGCTCTTCTAAGCAGGCTGAGCTTCTAGTTCCCCGCTCACGGACCGCCCTTAGGCAGCGCCGTGATTTTTCCATCGCTGGCCCTGCAATCTGGAATGGGCTCCCTGTAGCGCTTCGCTTGGTCCCAAGCACCCATTCCGCCACATTTTATTCAAATCTCAAGACTGTGCTCTTCAGCCGGGGTTGGGTCGGGAGTGCTTCTGAGTAGATAGCCTTGAAGAGGCGCTATATAAATTCTCCATATGAATGAATGAAATTGATATCCACGTCTGCAGCTTTGGTGTCCCATGTAAGATTTTCAAGGTGTATCTGCGTGGGGAGAGGCAGAGAGGGCTGCGGAGGATAGAGTGGTGTGGAGGAGCTGCGCCACCCGATGCGCTGTAAGCGCGTGGAAGGACTAAGGTCTAAGGTAAGGATCTGCAACTTCGCCATTTTGTCAGGCGTCAGTATTTCAGCAGTTGGCTTGCTGCACTCAGAATGAGGGGCGACAAACACAGCAGAATGTTTAGTTTTAACAGTAGATTTAATAGTGGAGCAGATGTTGTCGACACGTTCTGACGCATACACTCGACCTAAGGCGTGGCCTTCATGTGTAGGCCCTTCAACTACAACCCGTAGGCCCATCTGAAGAATGCGATCAGTTGGAAGGCAATTAAAATCACCAGCGAGAATAATGATAGAGCTGTGAGGTAATGATGTGATCTCTTCCAGTGTGTCATCGAGGTTAGAAAATAGGGTTTCGGTGCTGTATATCAGTTTTGGGGGTAAAGGCCGCAAATGTAGAAGTCGACACAGCTGGTTCTGATCGAGATCCAAAGGAGTTCGATGTCTTTTCCATAGATGACGTGTGGTATGTAGGCCTAGTGGGTCGGCTGGAGAGTGTTTCTGCAGTGTATTGCAATCCCACCGCCCTTACGGCCCTCCCTGTCTCGTCGGAACAGCGAATAACGAACAGCGGGGATGTTGTTCACATCGTCGTGATGTGGCTTCAGCCAACTCTCAATGACAACAACCACATCAGGAGTAAGGGTTGTAAAGTCTGTTGAAAATTGGTCGATTGCTTGTGGCTTAGCTAAGCTTGTGGGGTTGAGAAGCAGGAGGAATGGTATATACGGTGCCGAGGTTTGAGAAGATGATTCAACTCTGGTAGCAGATGGGCTTCGCGCAGACGATAAGGGCACCTGAATCAGACAGAATCTGATATAACCAGACTCTAAGTATTGGAGTTAATCAGAGAGACGTATTATAGAGATCGCTTCTTGTGTGCTGTACGACTTTTGACCCAATAAACATCTTCAATGTGTGTTCGTTCGACTGCTGATCGGGTTCAAGGGTAGGGTCGCCCCGTCGGGCGGTCGGCAGACAGTCGGCAGGCCAAGGGCAACCGACCGTCTTCCAAATGACGGGCGACTCAGACTGCATAGCGGGACCGCCCGTCGCTGACAGCACCTTCATCCGTCGCTGACAATACTACATCCGTTACACCAATACATCACCTCCTACATAAGACCTACAAGTGGTGGAGAATCAGTCGGTCTTCCTTGGCTCTCCATCGAGCGAGTTCCCCACGTCAACTTCAGTCAACCTCCTCAAAACGACGAATGTTGGGCACTAGAGCAGTCTGATCGCGTGGCCTACACCTGCCGCCCTTCCAGGCCCAACGACGTTCCTGTCGTGCCGAGAGGCAGATCATAAATGTCTGCACCTTCTCGCCGTTACCCGCTGCGAATCGGATGTCCTGTCATCGACCAGCGTCTATACTTCAGCCATCACACGCCATCCGCTGACGCTCGATAAAGACGACCTTCAACCATGATCATGATACGTACACGCCTGTATCGCTACTGTAATATTTTCGATTGTCATTTTCTTGGTCGCATTGACTCTGATCACCATCGTCACGCCAATTTAAACTTAATCCTGGCATCTAGACCTTCGCCTCACGGACATCGTGACTTCCACGACGAATTAAATTTTGTTACTCGCTCAAGAAAGACAAGAAAGACAAATGTTACGATTACGATCATGGTGCGTGTTTTTGTACCGTACCAAGGGACACGATTGCAAATAGTCCCTTCTCCACGCCTTCGCACAATGGACACATCATCGGCAGAGAGACGTCAATTTAAGCGAAGGACACGAACATAATGTATTCTCGCCAAGTCAGCATTGTATCTGAAATTATTTTGTGTTTAATCGTTAGAATAGTGTAAGTCTCTTCACAGATGCGGACATTAGACGTTTGTCTTTCGCAATTGTTTGATAGCTTAGTTCCTCTTTCGTAATCGTCTTAGTGAAGTATGCTATTCCCTTACAGGGACACGAACGTATGAGGTATTCTCCTCTGCCAAGTTCACCGTATGCCTGAAATTATTTTTAATAGCTAGACCTAGTCGCTAATGGGAATACTAGGTACTTGTCTTTCTCGATTGCTTTATAGTTTCCTAGTTGCTATTTATCTGTCTTAGGTTCACGCATTCTTGAGATCATTTGCATTTTTAAGTAGACCGCTAACCATTGCCATTATGATACTTGAGTGGGGTGCTGCAGTGCATCGGTCAATAGCAGATGTGTATATGAAGTTATGAACGCCTATTTGAATGTAGTCGATGCTCTCAATTAAGAGGCCTGAGTACTGTTCAGAACTGGAACTCGTTTTAAATTCCCTCAGTGGTGTCTAGCTGTATCTTCAGAATGTCAATATTGGGTTTAGAAGTGAGCATTCGATTGTTGCTTTGTGCGTTACGAGATCGGATCTATGTAATTATTAGTAAAATGTAGTATATGGTAACCACCTAATAGCGAAAGCATGGCATGCATATGCAATAAATTGTATGTAAGGGATCAAATTCACAGGGACATGTGCACTCAAAAGGACAGCCAGTTCCTTGCACCCTGTTGTTGAAGAGTCAGATGACGCAAGGCTTCCGACGCGTCGCATACTGGAAGCCCACGGATCGAAAAGCATAGATCTTACTTGGTTATTGTTTGATGTTGAGAATCATTACTCGTTAGCAATTCATAGCAATTGTGTTCCTACGTTTTAGTTTGACGGTGAACTGTTTTAATTTGCATTTTTTCTGATATTATTTCTGTCAAGAATCTGTCAAAGATTGATGCAGGAGCATAAATTTTTGAACGAGGGACATATGTAAAGTTGACCTTTGTAGCGCCAGAACTTTGCAATTGCCATTTTCATAGCTATTTCATGTCAATATTTTTCGTTTACTTTCATTTTGTGTGTTTATATGTTCAATTATGTAACGCGCTCGAATGGCTCCAGTTCTTTTCAAATGTTGCATTTTTTCAGTGATTACATTATACTTACTGGCTTAAATCGCGGGCGCGATTTCTTTTTCCGAAGGAGAAGGAACTGCTGTGTAGTATAACGTGTAGATTGCAGTGTGTGTAGTGTAGAGTGTAGAGACCCACAACAAGAGACGGATTAATGACAGACAAATAAGAATACAGACAGACAGAATAAGAAGGGTAGTGAGCCAAGTAGTCATTGATTGATTGATTGATTGGCTGGCCTACAGGATCCAAGAAAGGGAGAGACCTATCAAACCCTTAACCTCTACGCTAGGTGAATCACTGGGTATACCAAATACATTTAGTCGTCCTATCGACACTACCCTTGATCAGTACTTAGGCCATCATTGGCTATATAAACCAGAATCTTAAGTGTTAGTAGATTAGAAAAGATCGCTTGCTGTCTGATGTACCGAACGTGTGGTGAATAAAGCATCTATACAAACATCTCTACAAATCTCTACAAGCATCTCTACAGACCGTCTTGTCAGTCATCGGTCGACAACCCCGCAATATTCGGGCGACCAAGCAACACTACAACTACATAAGGTCCTGAAGGCTAGAAACTGTAAATGACCTGAGACTCTTCAAATCAAAGATCAGGATCCACCTAAGAACTTTGCCTTTGTATTCCTTTTCCTAGCCATACACATGTGTTTGATAGTTACAATAAGTGGTCATTCTAAAATATTTCCTTGCGTTTCAGTTTTCTCGTCAAACAGTGCATCATCGACTGTTCCGAAAAGTTCAGTCGTAGTAGTCGGTGATAGAGTAGAAATGAAATGCAGTGTAACTGGAAGCGATTCTGCATCATGGAAGTACATTGCATGGAATACGTCGACAGAGACAAATATTTATTTGGGAAGAGATATAGCTACTTCGATGAGATCAAGGTATAAGATTGATAAGAGGATCAGTGGACAACATAATCTCATCATCGACTCCGTTGACTTGGCTCATGCTGGAAGATACCAATGCACTACAACTATGCAACAGACACTGATGACTGATATACAGTTAACCGTTTTAGGTAACTATACGTTCACTGTAATAAATAATCTGCTTTGCACTAGTATTAATTGAATTTATATTATGTGATTTTTTAATGCATTAGTGACGTCACCCAATCTAGCTGCTGTAATGACAGTCTAATCGCTTGTATAGTGATGCTCGTGTAGCTGGAGATGGTCCACACCGGTAGTCTCACGCAGACAAATAAAGATAAACCAAAGAAATGCCATCCACGGTTGACAATTGATGCGTATTCTGATAGGATTGTGTCTTACATGAGATATACTATAGGCCTATACACTGTGTCCCGATGAAAAGTAGACCCCAAGAAAAAGTGTCATAACACGGTCAAAACGTTCAGTATTTGCCTGAAATTTTAAAAACAACATGACTAGCCATATTACGCCCAAACCGTAACGCCGTTTGGAAATGTTGGTGAGTTTGTCAAGTTTATGAACGTTTGAGATGCAGTACTGAAAAGGGCAAATTTCCAACATACAAATTTTTGACAAACGTTTAGGGGTCTACTTTTCATCGGGCGGCTATTTCACATTCAACAAGACAGTGCCCCTGCGCACCGAGCACGTGAGACCATTGCTCTGCTGTCCCGGAAGACACCCGACTTCATATCCCCGCAGCTGTGGCCGCCCAACAGTTCAGACCTCAATCCAGTTGACTATCAAATCTGGAGTGTACTTGAGGAGCGCGTTTATCGTTCCCGCATTCGTGACGTCGATCACCTGATTGAAGAGTGGCAGCTGTTTGACCACGTGATCATCGACCGGGCCATCAAACAGTGGCGTCCACGTCTACGGTCGTGTGTCTGTGAACAAGGAGGACATTTTGAATACCAGCTGTAGCTGAACTTCACTTCCTTATGGCTCTTTTATGTTGGAAATTTCCCCTTTTCAGAACTGCATCTCAAACGTTCATAAACTTGACAAACTCACCAACATTTCCAAACGGCATTAAAATTTGGTGATAATATGGCTATTTTTGTTGTTTTTAAAATTTCAGGCAAATGCTACAAGTTTTGGCCGAGTTATGACACTTTTTGTTGGGGTCTACTTTTCATCGGGACACAGTGTAGAATACAGTGAGCACCAACCAGTTATTACAGACCATGCTGTTGAGTTCAATGCATACGAACGTCCCCAATATTCTCGGATTGAACACATAACTCATCGTATCTACGTGTATTCCGGGACTCTGCCGAAAAGTGCCTTTCCCGTATTACCCATTATAGGAATCCTATTCCCATATGCGTCCCTTATACAGCCCATATGGGCTTTATCTAAATGCCCATGGAATTACTGGCATGGTGGGCTAGGCCTACCTGCCAGGGAAATGATCCAAAAATAAAAACTCACTCCGCAACAAGAAGCTAGTGTAACGTGTCTAGCTTATATTTCGATATATTTAAATTATAATGTGGGTAATGTCCAGTGTAAAAAAGATTAAGGGGAATAATTTTCAGTCCCTTCTGATCCAGTTCCCTTTCACATTGTGAAGGTGGCGGCAACGATGTTCAGGCCTGGCAGCCCGTTGCTTGTAAGGTATCAATTAGAACAGAGATTCTTAACTGTGTGTATCGGAACACGGCACAAGAGAGCCAGAGAGGTGCTGGATAAGTTTGAGAGTGGCAAATATTTTCGTCTAAAATAACTAAATTACGGAGCACTTTTGAATAGTTATACAATTATATCTGTATACAAATTTTGGTCAGCCTGATATTAATGTAACATTGGATTCTTTTGCTGGAAAAGTTAAACTAACGCGCCATCAATGGAATACGAAAATATATATTTTAATAGAATTTGAATGTAGTCGATGAAGTGTAAACTGTAGAATACTAGAAATTTACCGTTATTCGACCTCCAGATTTGAACGATCATTGAACGCCAGAACTGCTTTAAACGTAATTAAATATACTCATCCTGGAAGTCTTCGGTAATATCGAATGAAGGGTTATCTACAGTGATGGGGAACATACTTTTAAAAAGTATTTTGAGTACAAGTATAAATACTAGTTCACAAAAGTATTTAAAACACAAGTATAAAATACGTACATTTTCATACTTGTCTTGTCTTGTCTTCAGCCGTCTTCGATCCAAAGGTTGGCCGCACCATGATGTTTTCCAGATGTTTTGATCTATTACTGACCTCAATAATTGAATCATAGTTAAACCTTACGTTCTCCGTCCAAGTTGTTCGCGGTCTTCCACGTGCTCGCGATCCAGCAGTTGTGCCTTGCATTATTTCTTTCCCTAAAGTCTCCATTCCTTCTCTTAATGTGACCAAAGTATTTCAACTTTCTTGTTTTTATGCTACATAACATCTGACGCTCTATGCCAAGTTGTTCCAATACCCATTCGTTGGTTTTCTTTGCCATCCAAGACACCCTCATTTTCTGCCTCAGTCCCTGCATTTCAAATTCATTTAATCCTTATTTCATCAGATTTTTAATAGTCCATCCTTCGCAACCGGCCATATCAGACCCTTCCGGACCTGCCTTCGGGCAGAGAACTCATCTTCATCATCGTGGGCAGTTATTATGCTCTCTCTTATTATACTCTCGTTTCAGTTGTCTCGTCAAACACTGTATCTTCGACTGTTCCGAGAACTTCAGTGACTGTAGTGGCAATCGGTGCTAGAGTAGAAATGAAATGCAGTGTTGATGGAAGCGATTCTGTTGTGTGGACGTACACTGCGTGGCATTCATCAACAGAGACAGACATTTATTTGGGTGGAGATATAACTGAGTCGATGAGATCAAGGTACAAGATTGATAAGAGGATCAGCGGACAACGTAATCTCATCATTGACTCCGTTGACTTCTCTCACGCTGGAAGATACAGATGCATTGGAACTATACAAAAGACACTGTGGACTGATATACAGTTAACCGTTTTAGGTAACTATGAGTTTGCTGTAATAAATAATCTGCGTTGCTTCGCGGAAAATTTTAATTTTAATTTTTTGAATTTTTGCGCATTTCGTTACTTCAAACAAGCAATTTCTGCTAGTATAACTGATGTTAGCGTTGTAAGAAGATAATTTCTTCTGCATGACAATTATTGTGCAGCTGGAAAACGGTCCCCACTACCAGTCTCACGCAGACACGTAAAAATAAACCAAAAACTAGCATCCACGGGATTCCACGGTTGAAACTCGATGAATATATATTGGTGGGATTGCGCCCATTATACGACAGTTATATGTGATGCGATTTGACAAAATCAGGCTTATGTCGCAAGGCTGCATCACTGAGATAATGGTCGATTTTAGTTAAAGGGGTGTCAAAGGTCGATTTTTACCGTTTTGCATTTTCGTGATTTTTACTTTTTTACATTTTCGTGTAGTACACGGTATAATCTACTTATTCTTCAAGTATTACGGCTAATATCAGTCTGTAAATATTTCTATTAATTTTATCTTTTAATACTGTTTCCTATATAAAGTGTCAAAATGGGACATTTTAGTGCATTTTCAAATCATTGCTGTCTCTCAAATAAAGTTCCACCTCTACTGAACTTGGTATCATCTGAAAGCTGCGACCATGTACTAATCAATAGCGTTCACATAAATTATGTTGATTTATGTCAGTCCGTGATTATTGGCAGAATTTAGAGGCAGTTTTTGTAAACAAATGTAACTAGGGCGATCACGTAAGTAAGTAAGTAAGTAAATTCTTTTTTTACACCATTAGAAAACGCACAATGGGACAGTAGCTAGAAGCATTGAATGTAAAATATAGAAGTAATTAATCGAAATAAAAATTATAAAATAAGTAAATAAGTGAGCAAGTGTTTTCGTATCATAGTAACCTGGTAATGTAATCCTTCCCTGTCAGAGGATCACATCGCGGTATCTCACGATTATGGGAGCGAGGCCGAAGAGTGTATCCGGACAATCGTGTCGGAGGGAGCAAATCATAGAGGACATGCACTGGGTTCCGAAGGATTGCAGCAAAGAGAGCATCATCCGCCTTAGGACACAACAGGTCAAATGTAGGAGTATCAGTTGGCAGATACTCTTGTCGCTTAAGTTTACGTATTAAAGTAGAAAAACGCGCTCTCTCTCGGCCATTGGTAAATCCCCACCATACTGGAGATGATACTGGTTTCTATATTCGTGCCACTGTGGTTGAACGTACAACATCATGGAGGCGGGTTGTACTTAATCTATGCGAAGTCAGGACTAGCAGAGCAAAAAAGGATTGTTTAGCTTTACAACAGATGTTGTTAATGTGCGAGGAGAACCCAATTCTTTCGGAAATTGTGATTTCATTCACCCGTACGATCCCCGCAATGGGCGGAGGGGTATCTTGAATCTTGGTTAGGGGACGCCTAATTATGATTTCGCACGACTTGCTATGATTACGGCGCAAGTTGCAATTTCTAGACCATTCAGCTATGTGGGCAAGTTCAGAGTCAGTGGTCGTTATGTCTGACCCAGTAATCACCAAATAGCAATCGTCTGCGTATTTGAATAGGCGGTTCCCTGCATGAAGCAATTTTAGAAATGGTGGTCAAAATGTTAATTGGCCCAAGTCCCGACCCCTGTATAATGCTAGCATTGATACATTTGTATGGGGAAATGTTACCACAAAACTTAGTACAATGCGCTCGATTAAAAAGCAAGAAGAGTACCCAATTGCATACAAATCAGGAATTGACATGGAGGCTAACTGCTCGGCAAGGAAACTAGGTGACAAGAATAGTGCTGCCCGATTGGTTAATGGCGACGCGCTGATTCGAATATATTTTTTATTGTAGACTTCAATCAGAATTATTTTGTTTTTTCTAATAAAATGGAGCGTGAACAATATGCAGCAGACATTATTAATAATATGGTTAAGCTAACCTATCGTTGGCGGCATTTAGAGATGAGCGGGGCAGCTTAGTAAGCCGCCGCCTATTTTTGCCGGGCATCGTCAGATAGGCCTACGGAGAGCTGCAATGATGAAGAAAAGCAGGACTTTCGAGAAGATGCAGATTTTGACGGGTTAGCAGTCATTTTCTTATGACTGGCCAAATCAGTGTTTTTTTCCGACGCACGCCTGTCTCTAGTTTGGAAGAGCTTGCTGCATGTATTGGGAACAGCATGCCGACTAGAGTTAATGCATGTGTCAAGTAAATAACATCTAGGACAACTTTGAGCCCCTCATTATCCAGCACCCTACTGCGGTGTGAAGGCTGAGGTCTTGTTACTCGTTACTTGCAAGGCGTCAGTCATATATCACTTCTAAAGGAAACTGATAGAAATGACCAAATACCGAACAGTCGTTGCCTTGACTCCTTATAAATATTAATTAATTGCACTACACTGATGTCGAATTAATTGTGTATGATTGTTAATAATTCGCTAGAATTGGTTCATTTTCTTTTTTGAATCAACTGAATATATATTTTACTCATTTCAAAACAATGAATGAATTGTCAGTCTTCTGCAATTCTATGTAAGTTACAGCAGTGGCCTGTGACAAAACTGCTAGCTTCGGATCCTGTTTGTGCAGCCAGTACAATGGAAGCACGTGTCCACGGAAAAGAGCAAACGCACCTATCTATATTAGGGTGGAGTGAAAGCTAGAGGTAAAAAAATTTTTTACGAATCTGCAATTGGCAGGGAGTGCAAAACTTGTGTATAGATACTAGTTTTGCCAGTGTAAAATATCTTGCCTCTAGGATTAGGTTTTGAGGTTCCCCAACGGCGAAAACCTATTCCGTTATAACCCAGAAATTGAAATCTTCCATAATAAACTAGGCTTGGAATTTTAAAATGACCTTGTTAGAAGCAACTCATGTAAGAATTTGCTAATAGGTGCTTCTAGACTAATTTGACCCTGCTGAAAACGAAAATCGTGGTTAGCAAGCAGGAGTTTCAGCGGTTACATGGAAAAACCAAGATGGCGGCCATAATGGTGGCCAATATCTTCAAATGGCTATAAGTACTGTCATGTATATCATGGAAACATGAATTTAGAGTATAATTAAACATTTCCGGGGTCAAGGAATGCGATGGAACTAAAGACACATAATAATGTAGCACTGCCAGAAAACAAAATGGCGGACAAAATGGCGGCCAATATCTTCAAATGGCTATAAGTAAAGTCATGTATATTATGAAAACAGGATTTTATAGTCTAACTTAACATTTTCGGGGTCAAGGAATGCAATGGAACTAAAGACACATATGTAGCACTGCCAGAAAACAAAATGGCGGCCAGTCTGTAGTAGTGTTTTCTTGGTTAAAGAATACCAACGAAATAAAACTCTATATGTAACATTGACGTTATTGCACTTTCACTGTCATTATACATAAAATTTTCAATAGCCTGTGATAGCAGTTTAACCATTTTATACATTACGTATGCAAAATTCGTGTTTCATGACTTGACTTGTAGGCCTATAGACCAGAACTATTTCAAGTAGAATTCTGTTAGCAGTTGTAAGCCATCTTGAATGAACTACTGGATCGGGTTTTCGATTAACAACTTCGTCAGGGCATTTCCCAGCAGATATAGATTGACCTATAGGACCATTGTACAAATACTTCCGATCGGTACTATCAGCATTATCAACACACAGACAATTGTCAAGTGCAATTGCTGTAAAGGGAACTATATCTGATTTGTTTTCACATACTTGGTTTGCTTAACCAATTGGACCAGACAACGTTCTAGGACCATGTGTTACACTATCAAGTTTCTGTAGGAGATGTCTCAAAGGCAATTGGTTTGCATGCAACAAACAAACGAGCCACTGCAGTGGTATCCCTATCTCCATTTCGAGCAAGGGAATAACACCTCCTCTTTTACCAGTATTCACATTTGTGCCATTGCACCCAACAACAAGCAATCTGTTCGTTGTAATTTCATTTCGGTGGAGTAGATCTGATATTCCTCTTGCTATACTTTAAGGGTTTCCAACTGATGGACTGAAATGACATGCATATTTCTAATTGGGTTCTGACACAACTGTAATATGCTCTTCAGTTATCATAATCGGATAATACCATCTCCATTGTTTCACTTACACTCCAGTTTTGTCTAACTTGCTTGTAAATATTTTCTTACTCTCATATTCTACGAATTTTACTCCTGCGATCTGTCACCTTCATGCACTAGTCTAGCAGCTCTTCGATCAGAAACATCGTATCTATCACATTCCCTTGTCACAACACTCGGAGTTGTTTGCATCTGCTACTGCTGGAACAATTACTGTTTAATCTCGTTTCAGATCATAAAGAACAATTAGGAAGAACTCCATCATATCGGCACATG
Source organism: Allolobophora icterica (assembly GCA_963556255.1). Classification (NCBI taxonomy): domain Eukaryota; kingdom Metazoa; phylum Annelida; class Clitellata; order Crassiclitellata; family Lumbricidae; genus Allolobophora; species Allolobophora icterica. The sequence goes on from OY744610.1 coordinate 21,819,715, forward strand.
TCGGAAGCACTGTTTGAGACAATTCTGAATGAATACCAAGTACTGGACAGTTACTAGTTTTTATTGTTTTTGGCTGTTTGACTGACATTCTTGCAATCTGCCTTTCAGTCTTCAATATATTTACAAAAGACATCGCCAAAATAAAATTGCAATAGTGAAAAAAAATCACATTGCAAGTATTGAAAAATTCATGCCATCCATGCAAAATTTCGGCAATTCGTGTTTTTTGGGTGGCCTTGGGGCACCTCAAGAATTAACCAAATCCAGTAATATTTTACATGCAGGCTACTGGGCATAGTAGACAACTTTTGCACACCCTGCCGATTCTGAAATGTTAACTTCATTTTTTCACTTCACCCTAATCTATATGGTGTAGCATCAGTTACACAGGAAACGGGTTTCCTGTTTTTAGTTGGACCAAAGGAAACACAGAGAAGACCATTAGTCCAGGCAATCTAGCTTAAAAATCCATCGAACCTGGGCAAAATTGCTTCAGAAGCTTTTTAAACGGTTTCGTGTCCAGAAAAAATTGCTGAATAACATATCCAAAATCGCACAAAATCGGAATAGGGGAACACCCCCCAAAAATGAATTTCAAAATGGCGGATTGGGGTTTTTCTAAGAAATACCGATAATAATACAAATAATTTGCAATTAGACCTGGGCAAAATTGCTTCAGAAGCTTTTTAAACGCTTTCCTGTCCAGAAAACATTGCTGAATAACAAATCCAAAATCCCACAAATCGGACCACGGGAACACCCCCAAAATGGTCAAAGCCAATATGGCCGCCGTCGACCATATTGGAAAATTAACTTTTTTGTTTTTTAGAGTATATGCACTTGTAATACCTCTAATGTGACTGATTTCGGGTGTGCCGACATTTAAACACACGACAGATAATCACGCGACAGATAAACATGGACAGATGATCACACGACAGATAAACACATGGACAGATAATCACAGCGACATATTAACACGAGAATTCCAATCACACGATACATTTTTCCGAATCGGTTAAAAACAAATTAATGAACCTTGATAATCTTGATAATCTGTCTTAAAAACACAAAAAATGCAAAAATATAAAAATCATTGACGTTCAAAATTCCCTTTTAATTATTCAACTAAAAGTAATTGATGAATAAGTCAATCAATCAATCAATCAACTTTTTTTATTGCAACAATATAACCAGTGCGTCTGATTTAAGGCGAGCGATCGATCGCTCTCCTTGGTCGCTCGCGTAGCAGAGGTACCGGCGAGCGATTTACCGCTCGCCTAGCTGAAGGCTTCTCACCGTCGGTGACATTCGGTCGTCGCTCGCTGGGTATGAGTTAGACTTCAAGACGATAGACGAACCTGGAGCCAGACCATTATTTCATTTACCTAACTGAGATTACTTTAGTTTACTTACTTGCGGCAGCGGTGAATGCGTGCCGTTACCTGACCTAATTATTTCTGGGCCGATCACTCCAATTTTGTGCAATATGATTGGCCATAGCAACACGGCCGATAACTCACGCCGCGTTACATCATCCGTAACATCACCAATTAGGAAATTTTTTAGGCAACAATGGCGGCAAGTCGGATAATAATGTACAGTGGAGCACTATCTGTCATGAAAATTAGGGCTCGATGTCGATGTAGTCGAAATAGAAATCGTTCGATGTCGATGTAGTCGAAATAAAAATCGTTCGATATCGATGTAGTCGAAATGGAATACCGTCGGACGGTGAACAAAATTTACTGCAAGTTCTGCAGAAAGCACACCGATAAAATTCGAATGGATTGCCGGCTGCAAGGTCAAGCTAGAAATGAGTGTTCAACGTATGACGAAGGCTCAATCAACGTTGTGAAATCAGCCTTCACACGTCAAGTTACGTCAATTGTAAGTTTCTAGTGAATGTTCATTCATTCTGAGAATTTACATAGCGCCTCTTCAAGAGACCTACTCAGATAACATAAATGAATTGAGATAGGCCTACTAGATTGGCACTATATGCAGCTATACAAAAAATGACGAATACGATACACAAAATACGCTGTACACAAAAGCTCCTGAGGTCGATCGCGCATCGCTCGCCTACTCGATCCAGCGCGATCGATTTTCAACCCGCCTACTATTTTCAAATCAGACGCACTGAATATAACATACATCAGTTCAACATTGGTATGTTACAAGAAAACGTTGACAAAGGGAAGGCCCAGAAGGGATGGAAATCCCGCTAATAGGAACACCCAATTTTGTCAATTAATTACATTGAAGATAGAGGTTCGATTGAGAGACACAGTGATAAGCTTAACTAAGTGATTAAACAGAGGTATTCATAAGCATACAAAAACAGTGCACAGTGTTTTGATTATGAACATTATAGTCTTAGATTAACAATCTTAATCTTAGATTAAGTAAGTTTATACATACTTTTAAACTATTGGTGAGACAGATGAGTGACAGCAATACGAGCGAGTGATGTTGCGATGTTGCCTTGATGAGTATGTTCTTGATTTTTGTTGCTGACGATTCGATTCTCTAATGTTTTCAAATGAGCTTTACGCTTGTAACTCTGATACATTTTACAACGCCAATATATTTCTCCATTCTTATTCTCCCGAACTTTAACATACTCACAATTTCTGTATATTACTGTTGAACATCCTTTTGTTGAGACGCCAAATGCAACAGAATCTGTTTGTGTCGCCATATCGTAATAAATAATATAATTTTATGTAAAAAACTGTCCGTCGTTTAGAATCTCTACTTGGCAGTGTAACAGGTGCAGTCTCGGCTTCTTAAAGATGTTCGTACACTAAAGTCGTAGTCCAACAAGGACAGGCACATTGAATGACCAGTCAGGCACTGCACACAGTGGTGCAAAAACTTTGTTTACAGATAATACAATGAATACCTGTGATTATCTGTCCATGTGTCTATCTGTCCGTGTGTTTATCTGTCCCTGTGTTTATCTGGCCCTGTGTTTATCTGTCCATGTGTTTATCTGTCGTGTGCTTAAGTGTCTGTGTCTAAGTGTCGAGTGATTATCTGTCGTGTGTTTAAACGTCATGTAACCATTTAAAGAAAGCATTCTTGCGTAAGTTTTTCATTATTCACTTATTTAGACCCTAGTAATGAGTCAGAATTTCGTAAGTAAAATCTTTAAGAATAAAGCTGTATAGTTTTCCTTTAAATCGCAGCAACCTATTTGAGACGAAATAAGCTTAACGTTTCGATTTTTTATTATAATTACTGAGTTTTATTGCGCCAGTTTGAAGCATGAGACATCAACCGATTAATCGAACCAAACCAAAGCAGTTTCTGTGCCTCCAATATTAGGGTGGTCCATATTTTGCAACTTTCAAAATTGCACTCTCCCACCCTTCAAATAGGTTCTCCCTTTGAAGAAACTAATTGGTATAAAATTTCTTAACTATTGGTCAATATTTAGGTTATGCTCAATCCACTTGATAATATTGTGCAATCATATACATGTAAATAAAAAAGTCTTCCGATTATGATACGATCAATCATTCTAATGCACTGCATGCAGTAGTATAATGGCCAAGTGCATTCCTAGTACCAGTACCGTCTTAAGGCACGGGCACGCTGGACAGTCGCCAGGGCCTCACGATTCAAGGGGCCCCCAAATTAAAAAGACCCCCAAAAAATAAAGTGTACGTGACCTCCATGGGCGGCAATGCATTGCTTTGCCTAGGGCCTACAATGCTGCAAGACGGCACTGTATAGTACAAGTGCATTCCGCAATTTGAGTCCAGTGCCGGCAGTTTGGTATGAAGCAGAAGAGAGATCCTGGAGGTTAGTAGCCTTCTTGCTATCGGGGTAGAGCCTGTGGTGTTCTTTGATGACAAGAAGTGGCAAACTGAGTCTGCTCCTCGTCTTTTGTCAGCAAAGCATTATATTCTTGAATCAGTGTCACCCCTCATTCTGCAGTATCGTTGACAACAAGAAACTCTCGAGCAGCATCTTCTGCTTGAAGGTAGTCAGGATTTGTCATCCAGACCTTCGGGTTGACATCCAGGAAGGAATCTGGCAAGTCAAGAATCTGGAAGAAATTACGTGTGTTTTCGGTCACCATATCACTTACCTTAATTCTGGAATCTTTGACTGGTCCAGAGAAATACGCTTCGGAGGATCCTCCTTTCCTTCCTGACTGAGTCCTTTCATCATTGCTCTTTTCTCGACTACATCGACACTTCGGTCAAAGAAGGCTAATGCTATCAGCTCTTCACTCAGATACCAAAAGCTGCCCGTACAACTTCTTCAGAACACCCTTGCATGGACGCTGGCGGGGCAAATGTCGTGAGTAGTTTCAATAGTTTCAAGTCAATGGTAGGAGCTGGTAGTCGGGAGAGGAACCAAGGCTTTATATACACTGCGACAGCAAAGATGCAGAAATGTTCAAAATCTTGTGCTTCTCGTTTCGTCAATTTGAAGCCCGAACTTCTGAACAGGACGATCTTAAGCTCATATATAAATCTTTCCAGGAATCGAGCACGGTGTTGACATCTGGTTTCATGAAGGAAACTCCGCGAGGTGGAACTCCTCCTAAGAACACGATAGCAAGCTCGAGGAGTTCACGATAGTCATCACGCTGATGTATTAGTTCAAGTTGATTCATCGAAAAGTTCATGACCTCAGACGAAATATCACAGAGTGCAGCTGCAATGCCCGGAACTTCCACACCAGGCCTGTAGCCTGCGACAAGAATATTGAGCCAGAATACCTTGAACCTCTTGAACAGGAGGATCTCAGGCCTACTGGATTGTCCTATTGGGGTGCTGAAGAAATCCTCCAAAAGAATTTCTGTGGATATGATGCCTGCACGCCAAGTAGAGCACCTTTCTTTCCAGCAGCTTCTACCAAAACGCAAGCTCCATTCTTTCGTCCCGTGTTGCTGGATGTTGTGTCAAAGCTGAGTCCTTTAATGCAATCCAGAACGCCCCACTCAGACAGAACCTCGATCATTGCATATGCCATTGCCTGATCAGTTCCGGAAGACAGCTTCGGAGTAGAGAGGAGTTGCGATAAAAACTATTTTAACCATTCACAATTTGGCTGAGTTCAATTTTGTACAGCACCAACGACGTCCAACGTCCTACAAAGAAGTGGATTGAGCATACCCTAAATGTGCACTAATCACAACCAGTTTTGGCAGCAATAATTTTTTACCGGAGGAGTACCATATAAGAGGGTGGGAGACATTAAAAGAAGAAAAAAGGTTTTTCCGATGTTGCTGATGACCACCCTATCCAATATACGTGCAATATCTATCCATTAGACTCTGATGCCAAAGATATTGGTCTACCATACGACAGTGTTCTGATTACAACAACTGCGTGTACAATTTAAAACTCTATAGAAAAGTTAATTTCAGATGGACTGAGGAACCTTAGCATCGTCAAATTGGAAGATCGTCTTAAAAGCTGATGGTTATACAAACCTGACATACAGTTGGATGCATGTTCAGACAAGTAGATCTGTAGAGGGACCGGTTAGAATGCTTGATAGAGCGTTGGGATCAGATAAGCAACGCCATATCGAATGCACAGCTGTAAATGCTCTTTGGACTCAAAAGAAATGCTTTTTGCTCTTGAATAATGGTTAGATGCTTTTTTCCAGATTATTAATGTTTTTGGTTTCACAACAATTTAATGGCATTATTAATTGTGAGAGAAAGGAGACAAATAGATAACAACATAGAGGTAGACAGCAATGGACAGATAAATAGATAGATAGATAGATAGATAGATAGATAGATAGACAGACAGACAGACAGACAGACAGACAGACAGACAGACAGACAGACAGACAGACAGACAGACGGACAGACAACAGACAGACAGACAGACAGACAGACAGACAGATAGATAGATAGATAGATGGATAGATACTGAATAATAACATTCAGCTAGACAGACAGAAAGGCAGAAGGCCCATTTTATTATAATTGGTTGTCACAGACCGATAAAGGAAAGCTAAACCCAATAATAGCTTCGGTTTCACTTTGCCAGACTTTGTTGCAGGAAACAAAACCAATAATAATATTATTTGATTTACACGAACACATGTAGATTCAGATTCGTTCTGGGACCGGTTGTGAATGCGTTAGCCCTCGGGCTAGCAAGGGGGTTGCCACCCCCACGGTTTTCTGCATTAAAAACTTGTAGCACATGGAATATAATTTTGACATTTTAAGTAGCTGTAGGAGGTCCATTTGCACACATTTTGAGATAAAAATTGTGATGGTATTCCACGCCATAAAAAGTTATACCCGAAATAGCCTAGGTACCAGAGGTTGGGTGGTATCCACCCACCCCTAAGTTTGTCGACTATCGCGTATTCATTACTTTTTCTGGAAGAGAAACAACTATGCCATTCTTTAGAGGGAATGTAGGGCTATATTTGCTTGCTTAATTATTTGTCTTTTGAAAACCGGAAGTGATTATAATAAATAATAATATGCTTTCTTAGTGTGAAAATCGTTGATGCAACATCACAACGTAAACCGATATGGTTGGGTAGGCCTACGGGAAGGGCCATAGACAGTCGAAGCAGAATGCTAACAAAGTAAAGCAGTGCTGTGAAGTGTGCAAGAGGCCGGAACCGCAACCCCATGATCATCGACCAAGAATGTTACCAATAGACCACCGTGTCACACTCATTAACATAGCGAATGTCGATTGATTAACATAACATTCACACAAAACAATGGAAGTAACTTGCAATAACAGCAAGGAGTCCTTGCCAAGGACCACTGACATAATTATTTCACTGCCGGGAACAATAACATAGTGTCTTGTTTAATGTTGGTATAGCTGCATGCCTTTAGATTTTGCCTGCAACTAAAACAGACTTTGGACTAGTTCGTACTGTTGCAAATTAAACCTCATTACATTCAAAATATTCTTGGTTACATAGTTCATTTTCAAAACCCACGTCATCTTATATTTTTTATCCAACAAGTACAAGTTGTGCGGGATAGTATGAAATATCGTCAAATGGACCGGTACCTTTGGTCAAAATTATATAATTTCGAGATGGATTCATATATTTTACAACTAAATATACCAACTTTGTCAGAAATGAATGCTGAATCAATTGCGTATTACATGGTATGATATTTGAAACCAGACACGAAATCCCGGGGTGGTGGTGGTAACCACCCTCCCCTTGGTACCTGATGTCGCAAAAAAGTTGGTAGCCTGAGGGTTAAAGAACATGCTTTAATACAACAAGTTAAAGTCCCATAATTCTTAGGGAAATTTAAGCCCTTGAGACGAATCACAAGGTCCTGACCATAGGACCAGTACATCGCAGGACTTTTCGTTTTCCTCCACGCTTACGCTCGTACCAAATTACACTGCCTGGGTAAAGAACTTGGCCATGGTCGTTACACGGAGTAGAGACCGCAACCTCGTGATCATCGACCACGAATGTAACCAATAGACCACCGTGTCACACGCATTAACATAGCGAATGTCGATTGATTAAAATAACAGTCCCATTGGACTTTAACACATAGTGCGACCGTACGTTACCTCCCGGAATAACGTACGCGTACTGTAGGCCTACGTACGTTATTGAAAAAAATAACGTACGCGTACCGTACGCGTACGGTAAAAATGCCACTAATTTATCTGGTCATTCACAAAGAACCTCAATATAACTATGGTCTTATACGTTACGCGTACCGTACGCGTACGTCAAAATGATCAGTTTAACTCTACAGTAGGCCTATTAGTCTCTCCGTACGCAGGCATATTTATTTACGAACGGTACGGAAATTTAGTATTACCAATAAAATGACCATCCTATAAAGTGTGCCGTAAAATCTTAATATTCTTCACATTAGACAGAATATTGCCAATTTGGATTTTAAAAGTTTGAAAGTAGAGATCATTGAACAGCCACAGATGACTGATGTAATGGTTAAAATTGGTTACGACCGTCAATCACCAACTATTATTGACTTTTGTTGGGCATAATGTTAGGTATTTATTTTCGTCATGAATTGATGTGAACGTACGGTAACGTACGGCATAATAACGTACGCGTACTGTACGTACGTTATGGAAAAAATAACGTACGTACAGTACGTACGGTCGCACCTTGCTTTAACACAACAGAACCAGAATAAATAGAAAGACGAAGCTTAACTAACAAGGGCACTTTTCATGTTGTTCGCTGAAATATGTGTGTATAGATGTTTATCTGGTTTAATTGTGGGTAATTCGTGATTATTTTGATTATTTAGTTTTTGCAGAATCTGATTACAAATCGACAACATTAAGCCCAGAACCAGACGAGAAGTCCACCACATTAAGCAAAGCAGATGTGGCACTCATTCTGGCGTCACTTAGCTTAGCAGGATTCGTCTTCTTGGGCTTGGGATTAGGATTGACAAAGTTGTCAAACTCCTTCAATGCAGGTATGCCAAACGGAGATAATGTTGCGTTGAGACGAATTACAACAATTTGACTAGACTCTTAGTTTCGAAAATCTCTCAAATTTAAAACATCTTGATATTTATTTAGTATTTTGGTGACGAATAGTTACATAATAATATTCAGTTATTCGAATTTATTTCTTTATAATTTCATGATGATGTTGAAGTAATAAATGGCAGTGAAATTTCGCAATTCTCGAAACCAGCTTATTTACAAGTTACTGAGGTTCTACAAATATGATGGTTTTAAAATATCTTAGCAGAGTTTCTGCGAATAAGTTCTATGCCACTGAAAAGCTATTGAAAGGATGTCTAACATTAGCGTACGTTTTTACAGTTGACATTATTATTGCGCGTAAAGCAGTTTAAAATGATTGCACTTTGTACGTATTGCGTTTCAGGTGGAAAATTCAGACGCCGTAAGGACTCGTTAGCCAAAGCAGCTACGATTCAGATGGCTCCTTCAACTCACAAAGACCCTCAGATAACAACCACCAGTGCACACTATTATGCCATAGCCGACCGACCATCAAGCTCACAAAACCCAGAACTTTACTATGATCTACACTTGAACGATCAACCAACCTACGACTACATCGATAACTGAAGTACATTAACCTCGATTGGGCAATTATGGTATTAATTGCATTAAATGTTTCTTGTGCTTGTAGAACAAATAACCTAAATCGAACTGTAATAAATAATGAAGAAACGAAAATTTTACAACCTTGGATAGGAAGAACGTATGCCTTGATAAATAGTTAGAGTACAGGACGGACAACTCGGCTACCCTTTTTGTGCCAAAACCCTGGAAGCCTATTGTTAAAGAAAGTAGCTGTAGTTAATCGGACGCTGAGTGTATACCAGTATATGAATGTATGCATATATGCATAGGCGTAGCTACACTGAGGCAAGAGGCTCTTGGTTTTTTAAATTTAAAATTTTCCTTGGGTTATAGCCCTGCATCCTCAAGTACACCGTCGCACAGCCCATTAGAGGTGGATGTTACCTCCTCTTGAACGAAAGAAATCCCAAAAAAGGTCATGCAATTTTTTGGAAGAAATTCTCAAAACCTTCACATTTTTTTGAAGAAATTCCCAAACAAAGGTCATCAAATTTTAAATGTTTTGTCCAAAAAGTCATCAAATTTTTTGTCCCATGTAGTCCCCATCTGTCAATCAGATGGGGGCAGTGGTTGCCTTCTCTTGAATTTAAGTCTGGCTACGCTCCTGCATAGGGCCTATATGTATTTATATAAGAACCCATTTATTGTATTGTATTTTATTGTATTGTATTTAAACATTTATAAAGCGCCTCTAGTAGGGTGAACCGTTCAGAGGCGCTCCCAGTGCGCAAGGCCAAGAGAAAAGAAATAAGTCTTGAGGAAAGCAAAAGAAGACGAGGGGTTACCTAATAAAATTTGAGAGCGAGTAGAAGGGGACAGTGTATTCCAAAGATCGGGACTGCGCAATAGCTTTTCTAGTATGAGGAACTGCAAGATCAAATCTGTCAGAGGAGCGAAGTGGACGATGCGAGGAGACAGAAAGAGGCCGGTGAATTACATCAATTAAATATTTCGGGGCAAGACCCCGCTGTGTCTTGAATATCAGAATGAGGATTTTAAACTTAATACGTGCAGAGAGAGGAAGCCAGTGCAGTTGCTCAAACATGAAGGATGAAATGCGTGAGTAGCGTGGCAGACGTGCTATTAATCTCGCAGCTGCATTTAGGACCGACTGCAGAGAATTTATGCCTGTATGTATGCATATGTGTATGCATGCATGCATACATACAAGCATCTCTATGTATACAATTGATTATTATGCGTAAACTCTTATGACAAACTTATTTAGTAACACGGGACACGGCACTTAACTTAGCTTAACAATCGGAAGCTTTTAATACATCATATATGCTGCAGCCATTAGCTGTGCTTTGATTTTAATTAATTCGTGATATAGGCCTATTGCTTAAACTTTTATATCACTTTCTATTAATTTTGACTAATTAATGTTAAGCACTTCAAGAAACATTTGTTATCTGTTACTTTAATGCGGATGGTGCCAATGAAATTTTCAAGGTCTTTCTTCCATGCAATTGCTTTATTTGCCTCTAACTAGTTTTGAGAAGCCCTGAGTTGTTTGCAGTTGAAAAAGGTTCCACATTGATTGATCAATGCAATACAATGATATGCAATACAAGACAATGATTCCAGGATTTGCAATGTTGAACATAATCCGTCTTTGGTGAGGCACAAAATCAAAATTTACGTAACTGAGATCACCGTTAATCTAATCTAAATCTAATCTAGTAACAATCATGTCGTGGTTGCTAAGAGTTGTTAGCATAATGCAGAAGGCATCAGTCGATTGACGCCTTAAGTTAAGTCATAGTCAGGAATCATAATGAGTTGGAGCAGCTTTGTCGATATCCTTCATGACATGTGGATACCAGAATTCAGGCTAAGGCTGGTAAGCATATTTAACTTCTCAAGTTCAGACCTGAACGAAATGAAAGAGCCGAGAGAACGAACAGAGACAAGCCTCCTAATATAATCTTCATCGAATAGTTTGTTCTAGGACGTTGGTTATAAAATCCTTTTCGTTTACTTAAAATACATTTTAAAATTAAATGTATGACTGATTATTATGAGATTTTACGTGCCAAACGCCAAGACTTGAATGAGGGACACGGTCAGTGGCCAAAGGCAGAGGAGATGGACAGCTTAGGGAGGAAACTATGGATTTTTGGATCGTGAAATTGAAAGGTTTAACTTATCCCTGGAAGGATGACATTGAAAGGGCTGATATCGTAAGTAAGAGAAAAAAAAGGTTGACAAAGCTTCTGAAGATCACTAGGTCGTTTCATACGGCCAGGAATGTGATCGTCTATTGTGGATCGGAGGCAACCAGGCTGCTGAGTGTGAAGAAGTTGAAAAGTGATAGCAGACAATTTAAAATCGATACACTATGAGAGAAATTGGGAACCCGTGAAGTTGCGACATAGTGCAAGCGGATGAGGAGGTGCGATAAAACGGAATTGACATAATTCCATCTTGACTTAACACGAAAAGCAGCAAAAAGAAGGCTCTGAAATTAGGGTGTGTCAATTTTTGAAAGGTCAATATTTTAAAAGGTACTAGGGATAAAATTGTGTCGTTTCATGTGAAAAATCAAAATATGGGTATAAATTTTGTTTTAAATAGGATTTACCTACTTCAATTTACCGTCGAATTTATCGTGGAAAACACGTAAATAAACTGCTTTTATATGGAGCTTGCTGAAATATTTAAAAATGCTCTGATAAGTCTGATATGTTTTGTGTGTGTCAGACATTGTGTAATGTATTGTATAATATTGCATATACTATATTAAAGTCGTTTACTCCTGAGTTATTAATTTATCTTACACTGTTTGCAATATAATTATATTATAATGTAGCTACTTTTTAGCATAATAGGTAGGGCCTAAGTCATTGGACCTCATCAGATAGCAGATAGGACCAGTTGACCTCCATGAGACTAGAAGACAAGTGTTACATAAGGAAAGGCAGACAATAAGGAAGGATTATGAGAAAAATGGAGAATGAAAAGTGAAAAACCAATCACAGAAGAGGAAGAGATGACAGAGAGATCTACTATGCTTGAACTGGAGCAAACAGAGTTTGAAGAGTACGAGGATATCATGGAAGAATCAGTGAATGACTATTGTAGCGATAAAGACAAAACTGCTTAGGCCCTACCTCCTAAAGGTGAATCTTCTGCTGATTCTGTGAAAACTACGAAGAGGGCTATACAATACTGCCGACATAATCAGCATAGCCCTGACCAGTCTAAGACACCACACTGGGCTGAGGGAGACAGCGGAGATTGCTGCTGCTGCCTGGAATAGGGCTCGTTTTTCAGTTCGACACTACTTTGGTGATTGATCACAACAAGGTGAGGAGAGCTCAGAAGAGAGTCATGAAGAAACTCGATGCAAAGTTTGAAGACGAACTTCAGCAGAATAGCAGTAGTTGCATTTTCTTTGACGGGCGTCGTGATGAAACCAGGGTCATGTTGCAAGCAGAAGAAATTGGCAAAATATGTCCAGGTTTCAAGCTAATGGAGGTGATTCCTGTAATGTAAACACTAGTTGGGAAGGAGAAGTAATGCATCATGTCGAGGAGAAGCTGTAAAGGAAGCTCGTGTAGACTGTTTGTGATCTGCACACAGGAGAACTGGCACTGAGGCACATAGTGACTGCTTTAGATGACCATACACTAAGCTACAACAAGTGGTCAGGTCCCTTAGGAAAAATGTAGACTTCTACATGTATAACTGAGCTAGACATCAATCCTGATTTTGTAAAAGTCTTTGTTGGTCCTGCTCAGCTTCAGCTCAGCGACGAAGTGATGAAAGACTAGCACAGATCAAAGCTATGGCTACAGGATTGTCGCTGTAATTAGGACAGGAGATTTGCCAAAGGATCTGGTTCTGTCGGAGAGAGGACCTGTGTACCACAGCAGGTTGCTCACAACAGCTCTGATGTTCATGAGAATTTGGATCTCAAAGCACAATGTCAAAGGAAAGAATCTGCACAATTTGAGGATGATCGTGTTGGGGTGCATATTGTGAACTGGTTTAACATATAGATAAATAGCACCTGGACACAAGGACCCAGGCATCTCCTTTTCCAGCTACAAGTGCTCAAAGAACAGAATGAAGAGGTGAAGACGATTGTCATGCCTACTGTGAAGAAGTCTGCTTGGTAGGGTTTTAACGAGTCTGTGCTACAAGCAATGTTGTGCAGTGAGGAGGAACAGGAGAGAAGAGATACAGTGGAGAAGATGCTAAAAGGCAGAGATGAAGGAGATGAGATGACACAGCTTGGAGACAGCAGGGTGAGACCCAGGAAAACACCATCCATCAACCCTGAGGTGACTACACTCTCGCAACTGATTGACTGGAGCTCTGGAGTCTCTGAGCCCCCTTCTACGTGCTCCCTACCAACAGCAGAGATCAAGATTTTTGTTGGCAACCCAGTGGTGGTTCCGACTGGCCATCACACACCCAGTCTGTGGAAGGCTGTGTGAAAATGAGAACTAAGGCTGCTGCTCGTGTGTACAGTCAAGAGAGGAGGAACCACTACATCAAAGGTTAAATGGTCATCCGAGAGCTCATGGGCCGAAACAGAAGCAAGCAGGACTCGATGTCTTTGGTTGATTTTGTACAATCCAGTAATTTGACCTCACAAATGACTTTTGCTATTACACTGTGTGGCTACAGATTTTGTTAAGTTCTATTTTACGTTCAAATCAATAGTATGTGATCATAGCTAATTTGAACTGTAAATTGAAGTAGCTAGGGCTCCTTATAAGCTGTTTCTGAAGCTATATTTGGATTCAGCATGCAAAACTGCGCAAATTTATCACTAGTAGTTTGTGAAGTTCGAAAAAGCATAATTAATTTTAACCCCTCAAATTGACACAGCCTACTCTGAGATGGAATAAGGCGATTTACAGACAGCAGAAACATTTTGCTTAAATGTAATAGCAGACTTAAATCATTGTGACTCCGAGAGTTTTGATTTTTACTGACAGATAAGCATTTGAACCGGCTTTATTATCTTGATGAACGAGAGTTAAGTGACGTAATCGCTGACGAATGAGGACATTTGACTTTGTGCGATAAAGACCAGTTTGATTGAAAATGATGCCTCTATGGTAGAGGAGATTCCGTTTCAATGGGATAGACTGGGAGATACTTTTTTGGAAGAGTCCATATCATGACACCTTAAATAAACCAGGAGATAATGTGATAGGACGCTATAAATGAAATGAAAGAGAATGGTTGAAACCGGTGGGATATTTACACGAATAAGATTAACTGAAATTGCGTTCAGTATGCCAGAAAGCTAACATCTCGAAGTTACGTGTCTTAAGCGTAGCGAGCTTAGGACATTTCCTCCCGGGACATTTCCTCCAGGACAATCCCCCCCCGTCATTTCCCCTGGACAAACCCCCCGTAGGATAATTCCCCGGATTTTTTCCTCCGTTGACACTTGGAGTTTATTACAGGATAGTTCAATACCCGATCGCGTTTATTAGTAAAAGTTTTTGAAAATCTGCAGGAGTCCATTACAGACGATGACGTGCAGTTGGTCTTGGACTACTTCGAAGACAATTACATGGGTCCAATGCGACGAAACAGTCGAGCTCCAACACTCAACATGAACTATTGGAATGTGTACAACAGAGCTGACGCTGAGCTGCCGAGAACCAATAACAGTGCTGATAGGTACTCAGTACCCAAACCTCTGGCGCTTCCTGGCGATTCTGAAGCGAGAGCAAAGTCTGCACAACAGTGTTTTGGACCAGATCGCTGGTGGACATCCTGTTCAGAAACCAAAGAAGAAATACAGAGACAGTCAGGCACGAATTTTGAACATTGTCCATGATTTTGAACAACGACTGAGTCTCGATTACTTGCGAGGTAGGCCTATAGCTTTTAATTTGCAGCTGTGAAGATATGAACTTTACGGTTTAATTATTTAGCTGCTATATACATTTCCATTATAATTTATTACTTTCACCAACGTTATTCTTGTTTATTCTTCGATTACTGTACTTGTGAGGTACAGCTTTTAATTTGGAGCTACGGAGATATGAACTTTATGTAGGCCTATTTAAGATTTAGCTGCTATATACATTTGTATTGTATTACTTTGAACAACATTATTCTTGTTTATTCTACTACTTCACGCGATCGGGTCCTCGTACTAAACTCCAAGTCTCAACGTGGGGAAAAGTCCGGGGGAATTATCCTACGAGGGAATTGTCCGGGGGAATGACCGGGGAAATGTCCGGGGGGAAATGTCCGCATACCATATAGGTTTAACGAATACATCAAGTAATATCGAACTTCCACGGCCCAGCATAGATGTATTGCTGTGATTGTCCCATCCTCCTGGAACAAGTTGCTTGACTACCTGCGACGTGAACACCTCAGCCTCTCTTTGCATCTTTTTCGCAGCTGTTCGATCGCGTTTTCATTGTTGCTAGGTCGTGAGAGTCTCTGTCTTGAAGTGCTGCTATATAAATTTACAATTACAATCAAACATGTATAATAGTCGTTATTACGATTTTTTATCACAGAAGTATGAAGAGTTATTATTATTATTTACATTTGCGGATGCTGATGAGAAATCCACCATTAGCACGGCATGAATGGCACTTACTGTCTCGTTAATTATTTATTAGCTTAACAGAATTCGTCTTCTTGGGGAGATTAGGATTAACATAGTTACCAAACTCCTTCATAGCGTGTGTGGCTTTGGAACATGTCACACTGATTTAGAAAATGTGAATAATTATTTAGCTTCGTAATCCTTTCAAACTTATACCATTATTTTGGCGACCATTATTTTCTTCTATATCTTAATATGTTAAAATTGGTGCTGAAACGTTTGACAGTAAGCTACCAGCGTGATTTTGATACGTGAGGCCTTTGAATAAAAATAAGTTCGAGTAACAAATCTGTCGCAAAAGAAACCAATCGCTGTTCGCACTGATATTAAAATGCTGGTTACAAAGAATATCTCTATAACAGACAAAACATAATGGTGTCACAAGAATACTGCCATGAGAAAATGAAATATTTTCACTACGAAGAAATTTAATCTAACGTCAATAAGTGATTTTCGTTGCTTAAATCAGCATTCAGCAACCTACTTAATTGTATCGAATGTCTAGAAATATGTTTATCTTCTCGTATCTTAGCAGAGCCTCGGCGAATGGGAGCTCTGTGTAAGCTTCTTTCTGTCAAGAAACACTACTAAGCAAGTATCAAGTGCCTATATGGGAGCTCTATATATAATTAAGCTTCTCCTTGCTATGGAAAACTACTAATCAAGTAACGAATATTAAGCCGATATTTGGCAAGTTGACAACATTCTTTAGGAAAATACCTGCAAAAAGTTGGTTATTACTGAGTTGAAGCAGTTTAAAATTATTGCGCTGTGTATCTTTGTGTTAGAGGATTCAGAGGCAGTTACTCCCTAGCTAAAGCATTGTCGAAACAGGTGCTTGCGTCATCTCACGGACTTCAGTTTCAGTTGCAAACAGAAGAACTCAATTGACCGATTCCATCTTAAACTGAAAAGGAAGAATCCCACGAAATGGCAAAACCAATGCAGACCACATCAATCAACCATCAACTGATCAGAAATGTCAAAGCAAAGACCCAACCCTGCCAGCATTTTCATGGACAATAGGTGGGACCCACATGATGGCTCTTTATGCGTCCCATATTGGAATATGGATCCTATATACGGGGTCAATGTGGACATGCTGCCAGTGCACACAATGCGAAATAACTTAACTCTAATAACCTCACTTCTGGTATTAGTTATTATTCTGCTCGTGGAAAAAATTAATTAAGTCATATTGTCGTATCTAAAATGACTCAGAATGGAGGACAGCATATAGAACAATGAGGGTTTTGGACAGGGAATAAGAAGTTAGACGGAATAAGAAATTAGAGTACAGAGCGAAACATTAAGCCCTGTGGATTTGATGAAACCTCTGTTTAAACATAGAACCAGTGATTATACGGACGCTACGTGTATGTATGCACGTATCTATTATTGTTCGTATGCATACATATTTGCAAATATCTAAGTATGAATATATGTATGTATGAATCCATATATGCCTGCATGTATGTATGCATATATATATGTCTGTCTATTTGTTCCCATAATTTTGTAAATTGAATATAGATGCGTAGGCCTACATTGGTATGATCGATCAACTTGGAAACCTGACATTTAATAGCTGAGTGAATTATTACCCATATATAACAATACAATTATTAGTCAGTGCTCGCAAATTTCTAAAATTGTTATCTGATGCATTTGTTGAATCAACCTCCTTCATTATTAGCTAAGCTTCGATAGTCGATGGTCCATTGATCAGATTGATTTTTAAATTTATAATATTTCTTTAAGCGTTTTTAAAGTAATATTTAATCGGGCATTTGTACGCAGCTGATTCTTAAAACTTTGTAAGGTCCTTCTGCAATGCTGACTACTGTAACCGGCCCCTAAAGGCTTTGGGAGCACCTGACTAGTTTGCATTGCAGCAGGATCATTCCTGGTCTATTCTCTAAGAGGTTGAACACAATGTAAGCCTACACGTAGAAGCCGTCTTCGTTACGTGGCATAAAACAAAATTGCGTGGACAAACTCTGTTGTCCTTCATTTTATTTTAATCCAATCCAATGATTTTCATAGCGCCGTTACCGTAACACACACGGCACCAGTCGACGGTACGTTCAAATTAGGCCCCCTAAGTCTTTTGTGAGGAATTATATTCCGTTGGAGCCGTCTGGCTGAAATCCGATAGGTTAGACCGTTAGGGAACTAGAAGTAAGGTTATAGTTGATAAGCAAATTCAAACAGATTAGTGTTTAGTTTATACCTGAACAACATTAACGAGTTCACAGACCGAACATAGGCAAGCACACTATAGTCTTGATCGGAAATTTCAAAATCGAATGTTGGTATGTTTATATCTGAATACCGCAGAAATACATTTAAGTAACATTTGTACTAGAAAGTTTCATTAAGAATGCACTTTAAAATTTTTATTCCGCTCAAAATATTCTAGAGTTTTATGGCTAGGTGAAGGCCAGTCAACCGACCCATGTTTGATAAATATGTGTTCATTTGTTATTCTCTGTTTCGTTCGACTCGTAATGTGATGCAATAAAGAATTATGTTACGTCACGTTTCGTCATAAAAAATTAGAAAGGCAATGTCGATTGCGACCTTGTCAGTGGCGGCTCTACCATGGGTCGTGGTAGGTCAATTGGCCTGCCTATTTCACTCTTGACCTGCCTTATGACCTGCCTATTTTACTCACGAAACTGTTATTTTGTAGACTGGTTTGGTTGATTGTTTCTGTACTGTCGTGCGTCTTATTAGCATAGGCCTACATGTTCATGATGTTCTGAGTAGCTAATTGGTACTGTCAACAAATCTTTAGACATTAGTAAAGTAACTAAAGTATAACGTTTTAATTGCTAAATTGCTTCAAATTTGAATATGCTGCAACAGTTTGGCTATATGCGTTCAATAATAATTTTCTTCGTTTTACATCTAAGTGATGCTGCATATGTTGAGGTTATGCTGCTTGATGCGTCAAACTCAAACATTAATTTCTTCGACCTGCTGAATAACTCCTATGACCCTGACGCGACCTGCTGAAATTCTATAGCTGGCGCCGCCACTGAACCTTGTGGCTATCTCTAGTCGTTAACGTACTAATAATTTCCTTTGATAAGTTTTAGAGGCGTTATAAGGACGTTCGATATATATATATATATATATATATATATATATATATATATATATATATATATATATATATATATATATATATATATATATATATTGTTGGGTGTAGGCGCCTATACTTGACCGGATGGCACGTGTAGGAGACCTGTGGAGTAGGGTGGTGCGAACGTAATGGTCAAAAAAATTTTTTAAGAATTATTAATTTTAATAGCGTGAAAAAGTTGTGTCTGTAAGAGGTGAAATTGTGGCTAAATTTGTTAGTTGCTAGTGCCATGTCTTGAACTGCCCCAACGACTTTGAAATTGAGCAGTAATTGATGCTTGCAAAATACTAATAAGCGATTACTTACCATAACGATTAAAACACGTTATGCAAGTTATTACCAATATATCTGTCACTAATATCTAATCAATCCTTCACAAAATTACACATTTGGTTACTGAACATGTCTGAACACAAATTTTAAGAAGTTGCAGATCATTGTTATGGAGTAATATGGACAGTTTGGACAGTAGATACTGGACACTCAAATGCTGTCCAACAGTCAAAGTAATTAAAAACGTGAACAAGCTTGAAACAGATAAATAAATGTCGATTAAATAATCCAAAACTCATAGATTACAATTGCCACACATTATGGAAGACATATTAATTTCTTTTCTTATAAAAAAACCACCTGTTGCCAGGACTTTGTTCTGTGTCTCATCAATCCAATTCGAGCAATTTCCAGGCAAACCGCTTGACATGCTTCGGTTACTAGTTTCACTCCTCCTCTTACAGCTTGTGTATGACATGGCACCCTGACGAATGGCAGTATAGCGTTGTTGGCACCAAATATTCTGCCGGATCAACTGGAATCTTTGACAGCAGCGGTGGGGCTAACGGTCAAATCCATACAGTTTATTAACTCGACGTAACTGTCGGCGTTGAAATTCAACGTCGGCATGACTTTCTTATAATACCCCTCAGTACTGTTGCTGTTGGCGAGCTTTCAAAAATCGACGCAACCCCAGTTCGTTTATATGTTCTTGTTCATCTGTTATCATTGCTAATAAGATACTTTCTGGGTGTGCAAAGATACCATCAGAGTACAAGGTTTCTATTGAATCCCTTGTTTCACCTGCTTACATTGATGTACGCTTTCTAGTAATTTTTCTTTCTCGGAAAAGCTTAGCAATCGATTACATGGGTTGATTCGGTCTGTGAAACAGTACCAAAATCTTCTAGTACAGCATTGGCAATTTCCGCACCTGCCCTGTCCGATATTCCATATCGGTGAGAGATTTTTTACATCTTCGGTAAATTTTTTCTCGTTTGCTTAGTTTTATTTACTTCTTTGGAGGTACTTGGTTTTCTGACGCATCCATATCTTCTTTGTCTGCTAAGCTTTGACTCTGTACTGGATCTATTTCTCTTTCCGCTGCGAAATTTTGATCACTACTGTCTGCTAATGTTTGCTCATTGCTGAAATCCAAATGTTTGCAACGTCTTAGGTGCTCGGTCAGCTTTCTTTCATGCCGCTTCTTTAGTTTAGTTGATGCAATCTTATCTTGACCGCCAATAATATAATCATTACTCTAATCTCCGCTGATAATGTAGGAACTCATGTTCATCGTTTGGCACCTTTCTGGCGTTTGGACACTTACAATTGTCAATGGCACATTTGCGAGCTTCGATGTCAACAACTGTTTCTCTACATTTATGTTAAGAGTTTTGCAATTTTTGCGATATATACTACTACTTTTTCGACCTTTATAAGTCGGCGATCCAAATTCATCGTAGGTTGTTCTTATCATCTTCAGAACACTTGTATTAGAAGCTGCCACGATGGAAGCTTTTCTCCATATAGCTTCGATGTGTCTTGCTACGACTCCTGCTGTTTGAGTGACAACAGATTCTTTTGTTCCTTCCGTGTTGACTCTGTTGAGGTTGTGTTTGACATAATTATAGTGCCTCGTAACGTCTTTATAAGTTGGCAAGACATTTTTCGGTAACTCGCACCAATAACCAGTATCAGTACATTTTCAGCGGTTCTTGTTTTGATTTTGGATAACGACATAGTCACTATTCGAAACGACCTCTTTTTACAAAAATTTTGCGATCACCGGATTTCTACAAACTTTTCTACATGACATTGATTATATATTATACAATTAACATCGTGTCCTAAATATGACACCTATGACGTGGTGGGCAGGGGCGTAACTTTGGTCTAAAAAGTGGGGATACCAATTTCTTACATATACGAAGCAAGGCAAAGACTGCGATTTCTGGCATGGCTCAATAATAAAATATTGATTGGCTTTGTTTAAAAAGTGGGGGTGCGGTACCCCAGTCCAAAAAGTGGGGGTACGGGTACCCATCGTTCCCCCAACAACAACAAATTACGCGGATGGTGGTAGAACAACTACCGGTTCGCTTAATATGGAGGATTGGAGGAATGAAGGACATTGAAGGACGAAGGTTCGCCTTAATCGGAATTGGCTCTAATGCACTAGCAACAGGGGTATAGTACGAACTTCGACGACGCAGTTGGGGCACCTCTGAACTTCTAAATAATTCAACCAAATTTTGCAGTCATTTACTTTGACCAAATGCAACTTTTAAACACTATTACGTTTGTAAATTCGCACTTTAGTTTTTTCGCACCACCCTACTGTGGAGGGATGGGTCTTGCTCCGGAAATAGACTGGCGCCAGAAACTAGCTATATAAGCGTATGCGAGGTCAGGTGCCTTAGTCTGCAGTAGGATTCTTGTTAGGGGCAGGCTGGTGCTATTGTTTGAGCCGACGTTGGCTTTAGTCGCCCTTGTGGCTGACAATTGTAATTTTCGTACGGTCGACGCTGAAGGTCTTAATTAGACCTATTGACTCGTGGTTTTGCTGTTCTGACGTGGTTCTATTCGACGAGGCTGGGTTCGCTGTCGTTGGTGATGTCTTTTTGTTCGACTGCTAGTTAAGGTATTATATTTTTTCGCTTGTTCATTGTCTATTAAAATTGTGAAATCTTAAACCTGGGACGCATTATCTTTGTCCCCCTAGACAACTTCCAACATATGGGGGCTCGAGCCGGTTCTATTTTTCAGTAATTGAGTTGACGGGTTTTCTAGAGAGAATATTGGAAATTCGGGTGTTAGTCGAGCCGGTTCTAGAGTTGAATTAGTGCGTAGTTGGGTGTTGCGGGTGATATTTTGAAAGAGTTATTGGTTGTTTTTCACTAAATTTTGAATTTGGGAGTGAAACTGTTGACCGAAATTGAGTACGATAATTAAATGTGTAATTGACTGTGGACGTAGAGAGTAGACAATGGAAACTCCGGTAGCGTCTAAACCTTTGATAGCCGAGGATGTAGTAGAATTGTCTGTCGATGAGTTGAGACAGGAAATGGAAAGATTAGAACAGGAGACGAAAGGGTTAACTAAAGTACAGTTACAAAAGTCCTTATTGAAAATTTTAGTTCCGGTGGTTTCTCCGAAAGAAGAGTTGAAACAGAAGAGTAAAGCTTTAGAACTGAAAGAAAAGAAGGAGGCAGAAGAAAGTTCGCGGCGGAGTGAAGAAAGAGACAAAGAGAGGCAGTTTGAGTTAGAAAAACTTAAAGTAGAAGCGCAAACAGAAGCTAGGAAATTAGAAATACAGGCCGAAGAGAGAAAAATGGCTTTAGAGGCACAGGCGGAAGAGCGTAAAATGGCAGCACAGGCGGAAGAGCGTAAAATGGCAGCACAGGCGGAAGAGCGAAGGTTACAGGCGGAAGAGCGAAGGTTACAGGCGGAAGAGCGTAAAATGGCAGCACAGGCGGAAGAGCGTAAATTGACTTTGGAGGCACAAGCCGAAGAGCGAAAATTGGCATTAGAGGCGCAAATGGAGGAAAAACGTTTGACAGCTCGGGCAGAAGATAAGAAGTTAGAAATGCAAGAAAGAATGCGCATGGAAGACAGAAAATTAGAGGAACGAAAGATAGATATGGAATTTCGGAGAATTGATACGGGTAATGTGACTGAGAGACATGGACATGATTCGGAGTCGTTTAGATTTGCGAATGCGGTAAAAGTTGTTCCAAAATTTGAATCGACTGATATAGAGCATTATTTGATATCTTTTGAAAAGGCAATGGCTTTGCATAAGTTTTCAAAGGATAAATGGACAGTTTTGTTGCATCCACAATTAACGGGGAAGGCCCAGAAAGTTTTTTCCGAGTTATCAGTAAATGAGTGTGCTGACTATGATGTTGTTAGAGGGGCGTTGTTGACAGCATACGAAAGGGTCCCAGAATTCTATAGAAAACGGTTTAGAGCAATGGGTAAAGAGAAAATGGAAACCTATTCAAATTATGCGTTCCGACTGCAGGTTCCGTTCCAACGCTGGCTTGATGGTGAACAAGCTTTGCAGGATGTAAAACGGATGGCAGAAGTGTTTAAGATGGAGCAATTTGTTCAATGTCTGCCTCCTGAATTGCATAAATGGATGGTAGATAAACGGCCAACTTCGATGAGCGCTGCTGCGAAGTTAGCTGATGAATATGCGGTGATATATAAACAGGTGCCGATTACAGCCATTGGGGGACAGCAACAGGATTATGGAAATTGGGATAGGAACTGGCAGCAGAATGGTAAACCCAAGGGGCAGAATTTTGATTATGATACCCATAAAGAGGAGCCATTTGGGGGGACAATTAGATGTCACCACTGTAAAGAGGTAGGTCACATAAAGTGTAGGTGTTGGTTGTTGAAAAATAAGAATAGAAGAGTGTATGAGGAAAATTGGAGGGATGGTCCTAACCATGTGGGTTTAGTACATAACGTATCGGTGCCTGTGAAAGTGTCCGAAGCGGGCGATGAGATATCACACGTGGACAGACGCTATCTACCGTTCTGTGCAAATGGAAATGTGAGTGATGTTTATAATGTGCACAAATCTGTTGTATTGTTACGTGATTCTGGAGCATTGCAATCTTTAGTGCGTACACAGCTGGTTCAATCGTCTGCATATCGGGACACAGGTAGAAGCCGCTTGATAAAGGGGATTGGTGGGGTAACGTTAGAACTGCCCTTGGTTGCGATTAAAGTCGATTGTGAATGGGTCAAAGGTGAAATTCTATGTTGCGTAAGTGATGAGCTGTCCATAGGTATTTCTGTCCTGATTGGGAATGATTTGGAGTTAGACAGGGATATTGTGCCTATAGGGGTTGTTGGGTCTACACAAGCGCAGTCACGGATAAGTGCAGACGACGGAACAGGTGTGTTGGGTCTAGATAGACAGATAAACGCACAGGTACAGGATGTTTCTGACGAGTCTATTGATGTGCGTGAAGGTGATTTCTCGACAGTGTGTAATGAATCGAATGAATCTGTAAGAATGTGTTCTGCAAATAAGTCGAGTGCTAACGTAGTTAAGAGGCAGCAGAACAGTCATATATTGAAGTCATTGTGTGTGTGGTGGGTCAGAATGAAGGAAAGAGTACGAATGAACAGAATACAGGTGACTTGAATGTGAGTAATAAATGTGTTTATAACCATGACAGTGACTTGGTTTCGCAAGTTAATTTGAAGTGTGCAATCTGTGATTTGTTGTCTGTTATTGCAGTGGATGACACGATGAGTGAAGTAAAAGTCGTTGTTGAAAATAGTCACTCTGAAATTGTTAATGACTCTAGTGCTGTGCTCGATAATGTGTTGGGTGCAAGCGTAGGCCTAGACTTAGGCCTACATGTACAGTGTGACGATGATATTGTGACGCATGGAAATGATTTAGCCGAGAGTGAAGAAATGGTGTTGTCGGCTGAAAATGATTATGTGGTTGTGAACTGGGATAGTGTGAATCATGAGTCTGTGCATAATGTAGTATTGTCATTGATGATTGATGAGACTCGAGGAATGATTGTAGAGGACAGTAGTGTATGTGACTTTTCCAATGGAAGGTTGCATGAATATGTTGATGTCCATCGAAGGGATGCAAGTCTTGGAACGAATGATGTTAACTCGACAAATTGTGGTGATAGTCTTGATCAAAGTTTAGATGATGTTACTGTTGCTGAAACTGTACTTGATAGGTCTGTTACACATGATATTTTGAGAGGTCCAGAGTTGCGTGTGATTGCAAGTGTTTGCTTTGTGAGAGAGTCGTTTGAGTTTTTGGTGACGACTGCTTCAATGCATGCGAATTGGTTGTGCTGTTGTATTACGTTCTCTTGGACAGTAGTCAATGACAGTAGCATATCGAGTGCAGTTATGTCTGTGTGCAAGTGGTTGGTTGTGTACCGCCATTACAATTACAATTATGTGTGTTCTACAGTTGGAGTCAGTGTGACGAAAGTTTTGTGCGGTGATATCGTGATGTGTGTATTGTCTGTTGTCACAAGTTGTAATGATGCTCATGTTGTGGCGAGAGTTTCGTTACAGAGAATGTCGGTGGTGGAAAACGTTGTTGGGAGTCGTCATCGCAGATGCTTACGGGATTCGCGGATTTCTGGGTGTCGTAGTCTGAAGAGGACGCGTTCTTCGAGGCGATTCTCTGTATCTGGAAACAATTTCTGGGGAATGGTCATGATCGTGGCCACGTGTATGTGCTGCGTTCCTGGGTCGTCAGTGGTTGCCGTGATACGCGTTTCTGAACATATCGGTGCAGGAAGGACGAATGTGCTCGCGTTTCACGATTGTGCCGTGGATGAGCAACTACTTGGACCACAAACGTCGTCGGTGCTGTCGACGGTCGAACCATGTATGAATTGGACGATTGTTCTTCGACGGTATTCCTTCGACATCCGTTTGCGACAGGAACGTCTTCGCTGCTGTCAGGATTTCTCGAGGCAACCTTAGTCTTCAGTGGATTGTTGATTCCTTGGACATTCGGCACAGACCTGGTCGTTTGAATTTGTTACCGGACATTCTGAGTAGGCCGGCATCGTAGTGAAACCGCTTGGAAGAATTATTTCTTTCATTAAATAGATTAGTGTATTAGTTAAGTATGAACATTTGCATAAAACGAACATTTGCCTTTGCATATAGATAGAACGATAAATGTAGTTAGTCGTCAACCCTACTGGTTGCCTCTAGTTTTGGTGGGAGGGTATGTTGGGTGTAGGCGCCTATACTTGACCGGATGGCACGTGTAGGAGACCTGTGGAAGGATGGGTCTTGCTCCGGAAATAGACTGGCGCCAGAAACTAGCTATATAAGCGTATGCGAGGTCAGGTGCCTTAGTCTGCAGTAGGATTCTTGTTAGGGGCAGGCTGGTGCTATTGTTTGAGCCGACGTTGGCTTTAGTCGCCCTTGTGGCTGACAATTGCAATTTTCGTACGGTCGACGCTGAAGGTCTTAATTAGACCTGTTGACTCGTGGTTTTGCTGCTCTGACGTGGTTCTATTCGACGAGGCTGGGTTCGCTGTCGTTGGTGATGTCTTTTTGTTCGACTGCTAGTTAAGGTATTATATTTTTTCGCTTGTTCATTGTCTATTAAAATTGTGAAATCTTAAACCTGGGACGCATTATCTTTGTCCCCCTAGACAACTTCCAACAATATATATATATATATTTTTATTCTTATTTATATATTCAAACTTTACAGGCCTATAAAAAATATGCAGGGCTTACTTACAAAGACCAGTAGAACGCGGCTGTAGATTCAGTACTAAGTCAATATCCTGTTTGCCAGCATGTTAAATATAGTAACTTCTCTGCACAACATAG
The DNA here is from genome assembly GCA_963556255.1 of Allolobophora icterica. Lineage (NCBI taxonomy): Eukaryota > Metazoa > Annelida > Clitellata > Crassiclitellata > Lumbricidae > Allolobophora > Allolobophora icterica. The sequence continues at coordinate 21,846,197 of OY744610.1, forward strand.
ACCAGGAACTTAACTTTGTAAGTTTTCGTTGTGTTTGTTGTGAAGCTTAAGCTTAACTGAAAAGTATGAACTACATGTCAGGAATTCTTGCGAGAAGTAAAGCCAACTCTGACTTCGTATTTTGTAGAATGTTTTTTGCTCTAGCCGTATGCTTAGGTGAGTATACTGCACTATAGTAAACTGGCAACGAACATTGTAAAATTTTCCGCTAGAGCTCTGTTTATCTACAACTTGTAAACCTAAAGTACGTCAGAGTCGATCGCCCTTCTTTTGATCTGAAAAATCTATGACCCCAAGAAGCGCTGCAGTGATCCCGCGATATGCCACTGCACATCTTCCACCAAAGAGAAAGTGATGAATCTTAATATTTCACTAAAAACTGCCTCCCACCTATAGTTTCTCAGACATTATGATAGGTACAATAGGGTTTCGACCAGTACAGCCCCAATAGTTAACTATGCCTCTGTATAACTCTTACCATGTCATAGGCATTTGATTCATAGTTAACCAGTGGGACGTATTGGTTTAGCAGTATGTTCCGTGTCTTGTAACCGAAGGGTTTCAGGTTCGAATCTACCTCACGCGACTGCGTAGCGACCTTCGACAAGTTGATCATCCACAATATTATTGTCTGTGAGGAAAGCAACGGGAAACCACCTCACTCGTCTCATCTCATGGTGGCATAAAGCCAATGAACCTGCCTTCGGGCAGAGAACTCATCATCATCATCATCATCATCATCATCATCGTCGTCGTCGTCGTCGTCGTCGTCGTCGTCGTCGTCGTCGTCGTCGTCGTCGTCGTCATCATCATCATGGGCAGTTATTGTTAAAATATTTCCTCTCGTTTCAGTTGTCTCGTCTGTTGCGAGAAGTTCAGTCGTACTAATCGGTGACAGAGTAGAAATGAAATGCAATGTAAATGAAAACGATTCCGTATCGTGGAAGTACACTTCATGGAATACGTCAATAGAGACAAACATTTATTTGGGTAGAGATATAAGTAAGTCTATGAGATCAAGGTACAAGATTGATAAGAGGATCAGAGGACAACATAATCTCATCATCGATTCCGTTGACTTCGTTCACGCTGGAAGATACCAGTGCATTTCAACTATGCAACAGTCACTGATGAATGACATAAAGTTAACCGTTTTAGGTAACTATAAGTCTACTGTAATAAACACTCTATGTTGCTTTAGTGAAAATTTAACTAAAGATAAATGTGATGTAAGAGTTCTAACAAGACAAATCTTCTCTATAAGTGTTCAGACGAACAGGAGCTCCACATTTAAAGCCATGTTCCGGTATCTCCCAGAGACTCGTACAGGGCGTCATGTAAAAATTCATAAATACACTTCAATCATCAATCATCATGAGCCTGACGGTATTATTTTAAACTGGCTATAAGCGCAGTGAGTCAGAAAATGACGCGAAATCAGAGAAGCCCAGATCAAAATTGTGTTCATAACTGTAAGTAATATTATTATTATTAAAGTAGTTTTATATAGCGCCCCTTCAAGATTGCCTACTCAGTAGCACTCCCAGCGCAACCACGGTCGAACAACGCAAGAAACACGGTGAAAAATATTTATTGGTCCATTTTTGTGACCGTTGACTACTTGGGGTCCGGATACTTTTTTCGATGCTCGGACACCTGTAAGGCCTGCTTTTGACCTTCATCCTTGGTCTATCATTCACCAGACTCAACCTTTCTACAGTGAGATGACACTCTAAATAGATGATGTCCTGTTTCCACGAAGGTGGATCTTTCTCCAGCCAGTCAGTGGGGATGCGCAGTATTCTTCATGTTTGAAGTCACAAAATCATCAAGAGTACGTGAAGCTGTGCCTACAGTAATTTGTGGACATTTGGATGGAATGCCATCCCCAACTTTGGCTCTCATTGTCTGCACCAACAAGGCTTTGGTAGCAGCGTCAATGTGGTTATCGAAAAAGCAGAAATCGACCAATTCCTCACTGAGGTACCAAGTATGGCTGGAAAGTGCCTTTACAGCCACATTAGCCACATTAAGATTTATCGATCTGAATTTCACGAGGCATTGGAAACATGTTGCATTATTTAGAGGCGACTGAATAGAGTGAGACGCTGTGAACCAGGTTTTGAGATAAACAAAGCAGATGAACAGCTTCATGGAACTTAGTAAATTTATTTCCTGGAAGGTAATTCAGAATTGAGATGGAAACAGGAATACTTTGTGAGAATAGATGGCCTTGGCCATCCACCTGGACCCATGCATGGCACCAGAGGCTGTAATATGCAACCCTCGAGGTGGGACATGACCCATGTAGAATTTTGTAGATCAGTTCAAGTTCCCAGCGCTCTGGATAATCATTACGAGGCTGACTCTCTGCAAACATTCCACTGCAAATTCAACAGCGTCTTGCATCATTTCTTTGTTATTGTACGTACTTTTCACTGCAGCAATTTCATCATCAGCAATCATGTCATGGGAATCGATGGCCATTAATTCTGAAATCGTCTATGGTCCAGCCAGAGCGTTGAAAACTGTTCCAAGGACAATTTCAAAAATGTTATTAATTTGAATGGATTGTGAATAATGTGGATTAGTGTGAGTAATTAAGTAAATAAATAATTAGGCTTCAGAAAAGTCTTAAATGTACAGACTATAAAAGTCCAGAAAATTGTGTTAAATAAATTAAAATTATTTATTTACTCCACAGCTCCGGTTTGTTCCAATTTATATATTTATTATTTAATCATTTATTTATAAAACAGTTCATCAGAGAATAAAGTATCCAACTATATACATGGTACATCATGCTCCTCATATATTACAGTAATCAATAATAGGTTCTAGCAGTGTTTAACTTTGATCCAGCTCCTGAAAAACAAGAAAGTTGAGTTTTACGGTTTCAATAATGCATGCAGTCACATGCAAAATTTAAGTTGTCATGTGGCACCCCCAACTAATGGAATATTTTTAAAAGATTTTTGCCAATACAAACAGAATTAGGGGATGTCCCATGTATTATTTAAAAAATACTTTTTTCACTACCACCCTAATATAGTGTCCTGTCTTGTATATATTCATAGAACGTCTTGATCCAGCTCCTGGATATATATATATATATATATAATTATATATGTATATATATATATCTCCAGGATATATATATATTATATATATATATATATTATATATATATTATATATATATATATCAAGGCACTCAGTAAGCGATGGGAGACTGCTCCACCAAGATGGTTCAATACACGAGAAGGAACGATTAGCTCTAGCTGAACTGTGGAAGCGCGGCACTTCTGGGTATCTCCACAGGAGGAAGCACCACGATCGCCGACTCCGATTTGAGACCCGAACACAGAACTTCCTGATGTATGTCGAAGCAGTGCTGAAAACTGAGTCAAATGATCTTAAGTAAAATATGCTCGGAAGGAAGCCAGCAAATAGTTTGACATAATATGTGAATAATGATATGAATAATGTTCAGCGTAAATAACTTGCAGAGGAGTTTTGACCAGGCCCTCTACCCCAGTGTGCATGAAGGTTGCGGTACAGGCCTATCAACACGTTGCTTGTAAAGCATAGTGAGTAAGTTATCGCTTATGAAGGAAACTTATGGGCACTGATTCGAGGTCATGTCGGTCCAAATACCGCAGAACAGTCGTACCCTTGATTCCTCAGTTATATTCTTGCACGATACTGATGTTCACTAAATCGCATGCTGATAATTCGCCAGAATTGGCTTGTTTCTTTCGTTGAAGCAACTGAATTTGTGTCGTTGTAAACCCAATGTAAAACAGTGCATAGTTTGTCAGTCTACTGTCATTTTATCTAATTTTTGTCAGTGGCCTACAATAAAACTTTTAGGTTCACATCCTGTTTGTGCCGCAAAGATCAGCGCTGCTCAAGACGACGGAAAAGATCAAAGACATCTACGTCTATACATTTGGTGCAGCATAAATTACACGGGAAACGGGTTTTCCGTTTTCAGTTGGACCAAAAGCAACGCAGAGAAGAACATTGCTGCAAACACAACTACTTCTGGCACCAGTCGAGGACCGTTGATCAGCACTTCCTCGATTATACAACAGCTGAACGCTAATAACAATGGAGTTACATTCTAGTGCCAGATTACATTTCAGATGCCAAACAATTCTAAAGAAGATGCCATCACTGTTTACGAATATACGTGGAATTATACGCTGTGTAAGCAGTCTAATAGTTATCCCAAATACCTACTACACCAAATAGTCGCTTTGGCACACAAGCATACGCACGTAGACACAGACACATGTCAAAGATAAGGTGCCGCTACAGAATCTATTTTCAATGTTGGTCACTGGGTTGGATTACTTTCGATTTGAATGCTAACACAAATTACACAACTACAGTACATCTAAAGTTGGACAAATTTTTAAGTATCTGATGAAGTCTGACAAATACAAATAATAACCAAGCTAGAACTGCTTGAGTCCTTTGTGCTTGCCGCTATCTTATATACGACACCGAACAGCCGTGGCAGTAAATTAATTATAAATTAAGTAATTTGTAACAGTTGGTGGTCAGTATAGGTCTACTTATCGGTCGACAAACACATAAGGGACCAGAAACTCCAGTGTTTTGTAGTTTTGTTCTAAAAAATGTTTCTTATAGGTTATTTCTAAATCTTACAATGGCTCGGAAATCGAAATTATTCTTCTTTAAAAGTATGGCGTTTGATGTTTTTCTTTTAAAACTCAGTTAAATATTTAAGACATAATAAGCTTAAAAGTCAAACTGCTTGTCATACATGCTGTTGCATTTCAATACCCGTGCATTCACAATCTACATCCAGCATACGGTGATTGCATTAACTGCGCGCAAAGAATTATGAAACCTTGAACTGTATAAAAGACTTCATTTCAGATGGACCGATGCACCTTAGCATCGCTGAATACGAAGATCATCTTGAATGTTCAGCTGATGGCAATCCATCTCCGCACTTCAGTTGGATACACATGGAGACAAACAAATCTACCGACGGATTCGTTTTTATTCTGAATAGCAGAGCAACATATGACCAAGACCATACTTTCAAATGTACAGCTGCCAACATATTTGGCACTGAGAATAAAAATATCACAATTAAAGGTAGGGAAATTACAGCAAAGTGTTTCTATTGTTTAAGCTCTGTTTATTACAAAGCTAGTTTATTTACTCTTGTCGGAAAGACAGGCAGACAAACAGACCAGCATACAAAGAGTCACACCGTCACAAAGAGACAGATATTAAGCAGACGACTTTACAGACAGATAGACAGAGAAACTCGTGACGGATTCTCTTTGTGTTTCATTTGTACATTGATGCATTGTTTTTGTAGGTCCTACTAAAGATTCTGGTGTGACTCAAGGCTCATCGGACATTCCCATTACAGCTCTTGCGATTGGAGGATCTCTCTTGTTTCTTCTGATGATAGCTATTGTTATTTCGTGCGCAGTGCGCAGAAAAAGACTCAAAGGTTTATTAAACTACAATTTTACAGATAACTTAAGAAAAGATTATTTGAAAATGATTTCTTGAGAAAATAACGTCCGGATGAAACTGAATTAGCGCTGCTCAGTCTTTAAATTGCATGTTCCAAATCTCCCACTCAACTCCTGAATGATTCCGTACATTATCTCTATTCTCTAATCGGAAATTATTTCTTAGGACAAAACTTTTGGCTAACGTCAAATCAATGCACCAATAAGCAGCAATGCATCATAAACAGTTCGAGTAAAAATATGCATTAAACGACCTTCCGGCTGGTTGATACTGAGCTTTTTTATAAACAGATGCCCTGGGAGAAGCTGAAATGAGCTTGTTGTGTCTACCTTTCAATAAAAACTTCACAGAGGTTTTATTACATACACGTTGATTGATGTAAGCTGGTAACAGCTGAACATGCTGCAGCAAAACAAGAGAAAATGTTGACAGACTGCGGTCAGTATGCGTATTCTTTCATGTGATCCGTCTAAATATAGATGATCCTAATTTTAGCTTACGTATAAGTTAGGCATAACCGTCTCTTTTAAGTTCAGTTACATTGCCAATCACAAGCAGCCCTTTACAAATTTTCAACAGCCTGATATAATTGGCCTGATGCATATATTTGGTACCATGGCTTAAAGATTTCAAGCAGTGTTATGAATTGTGTAATATTTCTTTGTGTGTTTTAGACAAAGCATCAGCCATAAAGTCCCAACAATCATCGCAGGGACTCGGTTCAGCGTCACCAACTTACGAAGATATTGAAGTACAAAGGGCAGATGCCAGTGACACATACTGTGCCTTAATACACGGATCAGCTGCAGCTCAAGAGTCACAACTTTACTGTGAACTACACTCATACGACAAACAAAGCGTCAAGAAATCATCAGCAAAACAGAAAGTGGAAAATAAAGATCGTGTGTATGCTAATGTAGCTAAATTGTAATAATATACTACGAACTTAACGTACATCGTAATCGTATCATAATCGTAATCGTAATCGTATCATAATCGTAATCGTAATTGTAGGCCTAAACCCTAAATTTTTAAGGCGCCATTCGAAAGCTAATCATAAAGCACCATCTAATTCACGAGTGTCGTCCAGAGATCGATGTCCAGTGGAGGTCCGAGTGCGGTTGCCAGGGAGGATTTTCAGCTAGTAGGGCGATATAAGAACGCTGTTGATATGGTGATACTTGGTTGTCCTGGTGACAGCTCAGGCGAGAGAATTTTGGATGAGTTGAAGAAGCTAAATTTTGAATTTGCCATGGGTGGATTGACTGGATTCTAGGTCAAGGAAAAGGGAATTACAATAATCAAGCTTGGATCGGACAATGGAAGTAGCGATAGCTAGTGAATGCGACGGAAGTCACGAATGTGAATGAAGCAGCCGCTCGAGAGGTTGGATATGTGACTAGAAAAGGATAGATGTAGATCATAGGTGACTAAAAGATTATGCACAGGTGAGTCGGGGTGAAAGAGAGAACTGAAGAGTTGTTGTGTAGGTGTAAATTGACTATAGTAATCTAGTCATCATTCTTGTTACTGAGCAGTGATGGGCAATAGTTAACAAAAAAGTTGCTAACTTTTAGTTTAACTAAAAATGTGTAGTTAAGGATGAAGTTTAACTAAAATAAAATAGTTTAGTTATTAACCATAGTTTAACTAAAAAAATTTGTTAGCAACAAAAAAGTTTAACTAAAAAATTCAGCAATATGCAACTATTTTTTCACAGTGAATATTGAACTCTGTCAACAACAAAACATTTTAACACTGCATGGTTTTAGCATTAACAGCCTGTGTTTTCAACTTCATACACTACTTACAGTACACATGTAACTCTATGCCAGAGCAGTACACATTGCATAGTTTGAAGGTGAAATTGTCATTGACGCTCTGCATTATTACAGTTCACTTAACTTCTGTTATTGTGAAAATGTTTGTTGTAAAAAGTTGGAAAAAAGTTGGAAAAAGTTTAACTACTTTTTTTAGTTTAGTTAACTAATTTCCAAAATCAGTTGCCAACTTTAGTTAAACTATTTTATTTTAGTTGGAAAACAGTTTTAGTTTAACTATGAAAAAATACTTTTGTGCCCATCACTGTTACTGGGTCATAATTTAGCAAAATGAATAGATTAACGCGTTTCAGATTTTTTTATACAGAATAGAAATGTTTTTGACTGTACAATAAAATCGTCAAGTATTTGATACTCAGGTATTGTAGGCTTACCTTAAAAGGAGAACTCAATTTAACACTGTACTTCGCACTCAGTATTTAACGAAGAATTCAACAAAGAAAGCAGTAATTTATTGTTATTTCATTACTTATGCATACATTTTATAATTTGCACAGCAACGTACTTTCTTTTCTAGGCTACTAAGAATACTCATCTACCAGTATGATAGCCCGTAATGCTGTAGGCCTATAGGCTATAAGCACTATTGTACTTATTGTCTTCATTAGATTTGTCGCGAAGTGCCCACCTTGGGTGCCCGCGCGCTGTGTTGGGTCCTGATACTGGACAGTGTCAAGTGATTTGAAGGACTTCCAATGCAGAGGGTGCCGCTCCTCCTGTCCGTAATGGATGGCTGCTTTACCTTTTAACCTTTCGCTACGCCTGGGCAGGCCTATGGGAGGGTTCCCTACTCTTAACTCTACATTCTCAGACGCCCTTTCAGCATCTACCAGGATGGCTGAACGGCTGTCAGCGGCTTCCGGTCTGGAAGCGAGGTTTGGCCGAACGAATGGTGACCTCAGGATTCGAACTGGACCCAAACACAGTTTTAATTGGAGTATCATGGGGAACTCCCTCTTCACCTAGGCTCATTCTATCTAGGTCATCAATAGTAACTTGGGTTCGAACCTCCCACTGGGCTGAGTTCTCTGCTTCTAAGGAAGCTGGCGCCTTAGAAGTCTCTACTAACTGTGCCAATAGTCTTTGAGTGACCTCTGCTCTTACCTTAGGATCATTCAACATCAATTCAACCAGTTCAGATGAATTTAAACTCATTATTTTAATATCGTCAAACAAATTAAACTTAAATGCGCAATTACATAAAATTGTCAAGTCCTTATTTCTTTCCAATGTTTCTATCAATGATAATTAACATTAAACCTTTAACTAGCAGTAAAGATTTCAACGTCTTAGCATCTATACAAAATTATATTTACATTTGACCTTTCATAAGATATTAGTCCTTACAAGTGATGCGCGTGCGCGTCAGGGCCCCACCTTACCTACGAGGGTTGCTACTACACAGTGATGCGACGCCTGAGCACGGAAAGGGAAAGGGCGGACAATCCCCAATTTCTTACTCGCTCATCGCAAGAAACTCCGATAATTTAACTGGCGAATACTATTCCGGGCCAGAAAACATTACTTCTAGGTCAAAAATAAGAATAATACAACAGGTTGCCTGCTTAGGTGAGCACTTCCTGACAAGCTGTCCGTCAAGGGGCGACGTGTCTGCTCCCAAATCGTCCGTTAGCAAATTCCAGCGAAGATCGGCCCAAATTTCGATCCTTCGATGCGAAAATGTCGAACGATTCGGTGTTCGAGTCCCCTTTTCCCCAAGTTCACGAAGGAATTCCGAAATGTCGATTGTCATGTCATGTCAAACACCGACGTCGCTGCGCGACGGTTGGTCACATGCATGGACTAGGGTTCTCCACTGACGCCTATTGCGTGCAGCAGCGAGAAGATAAGATCCAGAAAGATGGGACCAGGAAAGAATGTTGTCTATCCAGTTAATTCGTGGTCTTCCACGGCGTCGATACCCCTCAACGTGACCCAGCATGATGGCATTTTCCAAGGAATCCTGAGGGAGCCTGATGATATGACCGAAATAGGAGAGTTTGCGAGCCTTGATGGAACCCAAGAGTTCAAGAGTTCGAAGGGAAATGTCGATTAATTTCGAGTAATTTCTACGAAACTTTCTCGGAGAGCTTTCTTGCATCGATCCTTCTCGATGGCCGCTGCAGTCAACACTGACTCTTTTTCGGGCTAACCGCAATGCTTAGCCTAGCCTAGGCTAGCGCGCATGCGCTGTCACCTAGGGCAGCCTTAGGTCACACATTTCTTTAGCGCTAGAGGAGATGCACTTCGCCACAGATTTTCATATAGATTCATAAAGGAGTAAATGAAGTCTGCAACATAAATGATTTTAACAGCAAAACACAGCTGCTCCAGACACAACTAAAATTAAAAAACGTCAAACATCCTTAACGAACTTTATTAAAATGTTGCAGACCAATATTAATATGCAAAAATCAATTATTCTTTAACAGGTTTTAAAATGTATAAACTGTTGTTAACAAAAATAATATTCAATTTAAAATAGAGCAACGCAGAGTGAATTATTGGACGACAGGCCTACACTTCACAATTACATGATACCGTTCTTGAGAGCAAAGGAAACCTTGTCTTCCGTGCAAATGCGTTTTAAGTTTCAGATCAGATATATCTAGATATAAATGATGGCCACTGATTGGCCTCGCCTCTGATTTGTATGTCTGTGTGGCTTTGGGCGCGTTGAAAGTGTTCAAAATAATTATAATAGTAGTAGTAGTAGTAGTAGTAGTAGTAGTAGTAGTAGTAGTAGTAGTAGTAGTAGTAGTAATAATAGTAGCAGTAGCAGTAGCAGTAGTAGTAGTTGTAGTAGTAGTAGTAGTAGTAGAAGTAGTAGTAGTAGTAGTAGTAGTAGTAGTAGTAGTAGTAGTAGTAGTAGTAGTAGTAGTAGAAGTAGTAGTAGTAGTAGTAGTAGTAGTAGTAGTAGTAGTAGTAGTAGTAGTAGTAGTAGTAGTAGTAGTAGTAGTAGTAGTAGTAGTAGTAGTAGTAGTAGTAGTAGTAGTAGTAGTAGTAGTAGTAGTAGTAGTAGTAGTAGTAGTAGTAGTAGTAGTAGTAGTAGTAGTAGTAGTAGTAGTAGTAGTAGTAGTAGTAGTAGTAGTAGTAGTAGTAGTAGTAGTAGTAGTAGTAGTAGTAGTAGTAGTAGTAGTAGTAGTAGTAGTAGTAGTAGTAGTAGTAGTAGTAGTAGTAGTAGTAGTAGTAGTAGTAGTAGTAGTAGTAGTAGTAGTAGTAGTAGTAGTAGTAGTAGTAGTAGTAGTAGTAGTAGTAGTAGTAGTAGTAGTAGTAGTAGTAGTAGTAGTAGTAGTAGTAGTAGTAGTAGTAGTAGTAGTAGTAGTAGTAGTAGTAGTAGTAGTAGTAGTAGTAGTAGTAGTAGTAGTAGTAGTAGTAGTAGTAGTAGTAGTAGTAGTAGTAGTAGTAGTAGTAGTAGTAGTAGTAGTAGTAGTAGTAGTAGTAGTAGTAGTAGTAGTAGTAGTAGTAGTAGTAGTAGTAGTAGTAGTAGTAGTAGTAGTAGTAGTAGTAGTAGTAGTAGTAGTAGTAGTAGTAGTAGTAGTAGTAGTAGTAGTAGTAGTAGTAGTAGTAGTAGTAGTAGTAGTAGTAGTAGTAGTAGTAGTAGTAGTAGTAGTAGTAGTAGTAGTAGTAGTAGTAGTAGTAGTAGTAGTAGTAGTAGTAGTAGTAGTAGTAGTAGTAGTAGTAGTAGTAGTAGTAGTAGTAGTAGTAGTAGTAGTAGTAGTAGTAGTAGTAGTAGTAGTAGTAGTAGTAGTAGTAGTAGTAGTAGTAGTAATAATAATAATAATAATAATAAAAATAATAATGATGATGATGATGATGATGATGATGATGATGATGATGATGATGATGATGATGATGATGATGATGATGATGATGATGATGATGATGATGATGATGATGATGATAATGATAATAATAATAATAATAATAATAATAATAATAATAATAATAATAATAATAATAATAATAATAATAATAATAATAATAATAATAATAATAAGTTATTCCTTGGTCACGCGGACGATGCCTGACATGGGACGTGACAGTGCCCGATACCTACGCCGCATCACACCTTGCCCACACATCCATCGGAACTGGCGAAGACGCGGAACGTGTAGTTCTGATCAAGATGGCGAAATACGCAACCATCACTAACACCCATACCTTTGTGGCGATCGCCTTGGAGACGGGCGGATCTTGGAGCGGTGAAGGTCTACAGTTCGTTGTGGAGCTGGGAAGCCGGATATCGGACTCAACGCACGATCCAACAACAACAACAACAACAACAACAACAACAACAACAATAATAATAATAATAATAATAATAATAATAATAATAATAATAATAATAATAATAATAATAATAATAATAATAATAATAATAATAATAATAATAATAATAATGAAAATAACCCCTTACCGACATCACGTGTGGGTCAGCCCGGAACTGAGCTGGACCTAATGTCAGCGTAACCATTCTTTTGAACACTGATGATCTATCTGTGAAGAAGTCGAATAAGTTTTTAAGGCGCTACATGAATTCAGACTTAACAATTAAGTTACAATGACCGTTCCAGTAGCAGTCCGTGTCCATGTTATATCAAAGTAAGATATCTTGAGTAAAAGACTCATATGGATTGTAAAACTGATGAAGCCATTCAAGCATCTGTAGTGTGCAGCTGGTATCAAAAAATTTGATCGAAACTCATCCCATAGTAACTATGGGATGAGTTTCGATCAAATGAACTATGGCATAGTTCATTCGAGCGCAGTTTTGTGTAAGTTGTGATAATCTATACAGAAGTAACTATTCGTTGCTTGGTTTTCTATAATAAGGAGTTGTGAGATGATTTTGATTTGATTGGTAGACATTTGCGAAGCGATATCAAAATCGTCTGTTACACAGGGATAGCTTCATAGTTTAAGGGGTTGATATTGACGTTATTGGAAGGAACACACGGGCAACAGGTGTGACTGCACAGGATATACGCAGGGTAGTCGAATTTCAACTTGGGTCAAAAAGAAACTGAGATAATTTTTCTGGATTACTTGTTGATAAGTCCTTCTTTTAATTCGTTAATACTACAATTCAATGCATTAAAACGTAAAGCAGTTGTACAATACAATGCACCACAATGCATTAAATACAAGAGAGAATCTATTTCATATTTCAGCAATTATTTGTATTAATATATTATTCGTTTTTCTTTTAAACAGAATTTATATCTGTTAGTCCCACAGTTGACCCGGTGATTATGGTTTGCAAGCGTGCTTTGTCTTTATCTTGTAGCCTCCACCTTAACCCCCTCCCGACTTTCACTTTGTATTACAACATGAAAGTGAAACTGACCCAATGTTAAATCAGTATCTCAACAATTATGGTGTCAGTAAGCTGACTGATTAGGGTGATAGATCAATGCATAATTTACGCCATACTAATACAACTACTAATCAGGCTTAATTTTTCTTAACTTTGCCTGCAGCGTCAAGTGAACGAAAACAAAGGGCCATTTAAGCTGTCATTTCAGATATGCTTTTATGTACATGAACTTTTCCTCCTCCTAAGATCAAATTTTATTTCATGAACGGTTAGGTCTACATGAGAATGAAATAGCATCTACTGTGTTAATAGAGTCATGTTCAAAATAGTATGCAAAACTGAAATGATTTCAGATTTTGAACAGTTCTATTTCACACTTGGGTTGACTGCTGTGGTGGAAACCGAACTGGTTTTGGAGGGCAAGGTTATGCTTGTTGGCGAAGTTGGTCCTGTTGCAGAATGGCTTAAAAATTAAAGCGTCGTAGAAACAGCGATGGTCCCTGCTTTCACTAAATGGTCGTGGTACATGTATAATGCAGCAATTGTCTCCAAGTTTAGACAACAAGTTGGTTCCAGTGACAATGGCGCGGAATTCATTTTTTAGACGACCTTTTCACAACGAAACAATTTCCATGAAATCGTTTTCATTCGGAGTTTCAGAGCAACAGTATTGAAAGTAAAATTTCACATTTTAAACTGCGGAATGGCTAATGGCAACACATTTTTATTTGCAGTTCGTTTAGTCCCAACCTGAATATGGGAACTAAAAGAAACTTTAATTGTTGTTTAGACATCTAACATGTATAATACGATTAAGAGAGTTGCAATCGAAAACGAAGTCTGACGACTCACGTACAACGTTCTCTATTGTGCATTTTGAGTGTTCTTCTGGATCGATCTTCCACTGACCATTCTCACCAGTGTTACTGAAGCCGCACAATATTAGAATTGTTAGGTAGCCATGTTTCAGTGCATTTTTTGAGAAGTTCCAAAATGCCCAAATTTCAATGTACATAAGTACGTATACGTATATACTTACATGCATCGGCCTACATTCACATGTTCAAAAGCTTCTCCATTTCTTGATTGTTTGAAATGATTACTCATCGATGGCGTTTTGCACATCATTATTTACTTGAACGGGTTAATCGTTTACTTATACACTGTAATGCTCCTTTTTATCAGAAATACTAGCAAAATTAACCAGAAAACCAACAAAAAGTCTTAGAGTCTATGTGTTTGGCGATCATCTGGAGTGTAAAGCTAGGCCTATGATAATTAATCCCACTCTCAACTACGAATGAACGGAGCTGTAAACCGCCGAGTCATAAAACGAAGCGAACTTACCATCGACGACTACATGATTTTGGACAAGAATCACCTTTTCAGATGTACAGCATACAACACGGTGGCTGAAATAAGGGAACAGATATCGGACACGATTACTTTCACGGTAGCAGGTGGAAATCAACGCAAAGCACTTTATGTGTCAGTGTTACCTTAACAACAAAGCTGATAATTTAATTCATTCATTATTTATTTCTGCCACTCTATTTTCATAATTCATTTAAACATATTTCGTGTTTAAAATAGACAAGGCTATAAGCCTATAACACAGCGGTTCTCAACCTTTTGAGACTCAAGGACCACTTTTAAACTGTGTGTCTCAGTCGCGGACCACCACTAAAAACTGTGCCACACACAAATTAATACAAAATAAATTTTTGCCATGAATCCGCGTATTATTAGTATCACGGTGCCACGTAGCCGATTCTAGCGATTGAAATTTAAAAAATTAAAAATTGACAAAATTTGTCTGTTTCCATGTTTTTAATTATAAAAAAATATAAATTGTAGGCCTTGCTCACGGACCACCAGGCAGATGGCCGCGGACCACAGGTTGAGAACCGCTGCTATAACAAATACCAGACATCTCGTAAAGTTTCAGCTGAGCAGAAGTGCCACGGAAGGCAACAGTTCCGAATTGTGATTACATGATGTGGGAAGAGGTAAAGAAAATATCTCTTTCTTTCTCTGTGCGTTTCTTTCCTTCATTTATTCATTACTCATTCATTTATTCTGTTTTTCGTTATCATTGTTCAATTTCAGACCAACTGCAAGGTGAGAGGCCTAATGCAGACACAATTATGCCTTGGATTTTTCTCTCTTGAAGTGGCACCATCTAAAATTATGCTATTAGGCTCACAAATTTATAGTCACAATCACCACAAAATCATTGTAATCTGGTACTCCATCAAGTTGAGCCGCTTAGGATCTCCAATATATGGTATAAAGCGTAACGTTATTGAATCATCCAGCTTTATCACTGGAAATGAAGATTTTAATAGATTGTGACAATGGGAGTCGTTGGAACATTCGTGTCATGTTGCATGCTAGTCTCTGTATGTCTTTGCCTCAAGACTCATCGCCTAAGTACGATCTTTGTTGATCTTATATTCACTGTTAGGTCTTCTTCAAACCTAAAACTGATCATGTCAAATTTGTATTATCTCTGCAAGTATAAGGCTAAGGTGAAGACACCTGTAGTCGTGGTACATTGGTCTATTTAGTATGATTAGACCGTCACTTGGCCATTAGTCATTAAAGCATAGCAGGTTAAATGATTCTAAAGTTAGACCAAACGACATATATCGCCATCTTGCGAGAGTAGACTTTTGACTGAGCTGCAGCAAACATGAAGCGCCAGATATTTATACGATGCAAGCGCATAAGACGAGGTGCAACTTAGCCTAAATATTTGTGCGGAGCCTGAGATCGAGAAGAAGAGGATGGAGGGAGCAAGGAACGGGAGAAGAAAACAAGGGAAGCAGATAGTGAGGCAGGTGAGATAAGGAGTGAAGGAGAAGAGAAAAAGAGGAAAAGAAGGCAGAGTAAAAAGAGAGAGATGGACAGAGACATGGGGGAAGATAGGCAAGCGGGGAAGAGAAGTAGAGGATGACGAAAGAAGGCGGGAGAAATGAGGAGAGGAGCGGGTTTGAAGACATGGAGGTAAGATAGGCAGAATGGAAGAAGAGGAATTAAGAGACAAGTAAGCGTTGCAAACGAGAGCAAATGAATTTTCACCAGAATTAACAATGTGCAAAACTAGAGTTCAAATGATCTGCTCTGTATTTGCAATTCAGTCTCGACGGAGTCGTTTCCAGCATATTGAACCTAAAACGATGTCAGAATTCTGCTAAGATTAACCTAGTTTTATAAGTTTAAAAACTGTCCAACGTCAATTTAGCTAGGAACCTTGATTCAATTGATCTCCTTGTATGTCTAATCCATCTAAACTCTGAAGATCCAATTTATTCTACTGTTACTCAACTGTAGGGTCATGGTTCAATTCCGTAGAGCTACTCCAGTAGAATTTAACACTTAAGAACAGCTCAGCTTGTGAAAGACATATATTTGACTTTGTGAAATTCCAGAGTTTTACAATAATAGCATTTATACAGAAAGGTCGCTGGTCAACGTAGATCAACAGAATATTAAAAGACAATGTTCTAAAGCATTTGAAATAATACACAATATTCATTTCTTCATTAACCACTTATAACTTCAGGTTTAGAATTATGCAACAATGGACCACAGTGCGCAAACAGCTAACTGATTGTATGACAGACATATTTCATCTATGAGGAAAATGTAGTTTACAGTTAAAAATCTAGACTGTCTATTTCATTGCATTCTGTTTAACTTTTGTTAACGTTACAGAAAACAAGAAATAATAAAATTCGTCAAGAATTATTTTTCTATTTATCTCTTATTTCTATTTCGGTTTATTCTGTAGCACCATTTTGCCTATCATGCGATTTCTTGCTGACTGAATGCAACTTACTTACTTACTTACTCCTACTATGATAATGACAGCATAATTGCTTTACTATATTCGGATTTGATTGCGAATCTTTCTAGATTATTCCACATTAAATATTTGTGTTTTTTGAACGAATATTTAATTTATTATGAATCAACGTAAGTTACGTAATCTATTCTAGTCAATGTACTCCAGTTCAACCCAATCAAGTCCAACCTCACCTTATCTGACCTGATCTGATGTCATCGATCTGATCTTATATAATCTAACATTAGTATATCTAATGACTTATACGTCGCCGTTATTATCCTACAATCCATTTAATCTAATCAAATCTACTCGAATCCAATCCATCTTTACCTAATCTAGCTTGACTTGATCTGATCTTATTTGATTTAATCTCATTTAATCTACTATGAGCGCATCGAATTAGGGCCTACTTAAACATCGCAGTTATCATAATAAGAGGCGCGTTTACAGAAAACGGGGCCCTAGGCGCAAACATTTTAGGGGGCCCTTCTGAACTTGTATTAGCCCAAACGAAGAAAACAATTATAAATTACAATAATATAGAGTCTACTTTTATGGGAATGCTAAACTGTAAAGTATAGAAAATAGATTATATTTAAAATAATTCAAAATTGAAAAATGTTATTTTTTTAATTAAAAAAATATATTTTCATTCGTTTGGGGGCCCCTCCGAAATTTGGGGGCCCTAGGCTCGCGCCTAGTGCGCATACGTTTTAACGCGCCTCTGATCATAATACATGTACACACAGCTTAAATCAAGGACTTTGCATTTCAGAGCGAAGGAGTAGATGACAAGTGAGCGTTTTGACGCAGGCTGTACAGAAGCGATTTGATATATTAGACTGTCTCTACAGAAAAGGGTCCACAGAGGGCCCACAGGATCCACGGACCCTTATCAAAGATCAGTTTCCAAGCAGTGCCTATGGCTATCATGGCTAGAAGTCTTTTGAATCGCGATGTTAACTGAGTGGGCTAACGCAGTGCGCTATAGAAGTCCTAGAATACAAAAGACCCTCTCTACGGAAGCCTTTAACGCAGGCCCAATAGAAGCCTGTTGATATAAAAAGACTGGCTCTGAAGAAGCCTGACGCTATGGAAGTTCAGGGCTTTTATCACAATTGGCTATCAAAAAGGAGTGGAAGATTTTGAACGCAGGCTCAATAGAAGGAAGCCTGGGCAGGCAACTGTTTTCTCGCGAACAATCGAAAACCCCAATCCTTTAATCAACCAGTCAATCGAAATTTATATAAATACAAATAAAGTATTTTTCAATTTAAATAAATGAATACGTTGTGGTATACATAAATCATAATGTTAGGACAAAACTTTTGCATTTGGCTCGGTATAGGTAAAACATCCCTCTGCTGTCGCAGGTGCATTGGGGAGTACTGTTTCAAACATTTGGCACGACTGCGAAACGGTTGTGGGACAAAACCATGTGCCAAATGTGGAAGGGGTATAAAAACACACGTGGGTGAGTGTATGAAATGTGGTTATTTCGCTAAATATTTGAGAGCTCGACGAGGTGGGTTAGTTCGCGAATTTAATAAAGAATGGAAACGTCTATCATCTATTTCAATAGACTAGATAATAAAAAATTTCTATTTAAAGAAATGATAAACTTATTATATTAGAGAAAAGTTTGCCACAGTAATATAAACTAATTTATTACTATGGCATTGTCTACGAATGAAAAAATTGAACAATTGTTGTGTGAGTTTACTGGTCCCCCCGCTCTTCGAGCTGTTCTACAGAATATCTTAGACGAACCTATCCCAGATGCGGTCAAAAGGCGCTTACTACAGCCACTGCTTCCAAGGCCAATTCCTCCAGTGCGCAAGCATAGAGGGGCAAAACGTAAGGCCCTTCTGGCACAATTCGACCCACTCCTAATTAAGAAGGATAGAGGTGGACCACCACCCTTTCTAGTACACAAAGAGCTCGCCAATCAGCTTCTGAGAGACTTTCGTGCAGAATTACCTCTTAACCACAGGCTGGAAGGAGATGCGTTGGCTTTCTCGAGTGCAATGGAGCACAACATTGAGTCGCAGCTAAACGAAGAGCTCTTAAAAAATGGCGGATTCAAATACTCTCAAGTGCTGACTGTTGATTTAGAAAAGTTGGCACCGACCCTTGACAATGTGTATGATGGCAACGCAGCTCCTGGTACTATTACCAACACGGCTTACTTTCGAAGCAAAGCAGTACCAGTTACCAATGCGGGTAAAATCCAAGGGACTATACGGAAGGCCAAGGCCGAAATACTAAAACTCCTCGAGGATTACACCAATGAGGGGTCGGGGTGGAGGGTGAGGCGGGTCGTGGCGCTAGACCTCAGTTTTGCAAGATATAAGCCTTTCCGAGGCAAGAGCTATTTCCCAACACCGAAGTATATCCCCTATCATTCAGTCGTTAATGTGAAGAATGAAGACAACCGTTGCTTCGAGTGGGCAATATTATCGGCAATGTACCCAGCAGAACACGACCCTCAACGCCCAACTAAGTATCGTGCCCACCTCCACGAGCTAAACTTTGACGATATAGAATTTCCAGTGAAGGTTACAGATATCGGTAAGTTCGAGCGTCAGAACCCTATGGTGTCCGTATCGGTCTTCGGATGGAACGAAGGGTTATATCCAATCTGTGTATCAAAGCAGACCAATAGAGACTACAATATCGATCTTCTACTGTTGGCCAGTGGCGTAAATGAAAATTTGCATTTACAGAATCACCACTACGTCTGGATTAAAGACCTTGGCCGAATTCTTCGTCAAAATAGTAAACACAACAACAGGAAACATCCATGTCGTCGCTGCCTACACATATTCTGTAGACAAGACTTGCTGGATGCTCATATCAAGGATTGTCAGGGCATCAGTAAGAAGCCTCAGCGGATTGAGATGCCTAAGGAGGATGAAAACACCCTCAAATTTCAGAGCCATCGTAAACAGATGCAAACCCCATATATCATATACGCAGACTTTGAGGCGTTGAACGTGCCAGTCCTAAATGCGGCCATGAATCCCAACGAGAGCAACACCAGACAGATAGCTGAGCAGAAACCGTGTAGCTTCTGTTATATAGTGGTCCGATACGATGGCCGCACGAAGAAACCAGTTTTATACCGCGGAGAAAACGCCGTGGAGGAGTTCCTACAACGACTACAAGGCGAGCTAGCCTCTATCAAACAAAGGCTGGCCACCCCAGCTAAGATGGTTATGTCAGCGGCCGATCGTCAATCATTCCGCGAGGCTAACGAATGTCACATCTGCGGAGATGCGCTCGAAGCGGACAGAGTTCGTGACCACTGCCACATTACCGGTAAGTACCGAGGTGCCGCTCACAGCGAGTGTAACTTAAAACTTAGAATATATCCCGATAAGTGTAAGGTACCGGTGGTCTTCCACAATCTGCGAGGTTACGACAGCCACCTCATCATGCAAGCGATCGGAAGTTGTGAGGCCGCACAGGATGAGGAAACTGAAATTAACTGCATCCCAAACAATATGGAGAAATACATGACATTCAACATAGGACAACTACAGTTCATCGACAGCCTCCAGTTTCTAAACAGCTCGTTGGATAAATTATCAGGAAATCTGTCGCTTGAGGATCTGAAAGTCACAACTGCGTATATAAACGAAAACTTTGTTCATAACGAACGGTTAAAATTAGATCTGTTGAGGCGAAAGGGCGTTTATTGTTACGAATACATCCACGATTACCACCGCTTCGAAGAAGACCGACTTCCACCCAAAGAAGCGTTCTACAGCAGGCTCTCCCGAGAGAACATTTCTGATGAGGATTATCAACACGCTCAACGAGTATGGAATGAATTCGATTGTAAAACTCTGGGCGACTATCACGACTTGTATCTCCGTACGGATGTACTTCTACTAGCCGATGTCTTCGAGACCTTCAGATCCACATCGATGAAACACTACAGTCTGGACCCGGCTAACTACTTCAGCCTACCAGGAATGGCCTGGGACGCTTTGTTGAAAAAGACAAAAATCGAGCTCGAACTTTTAACCGATATAGACATGCATTTGTTTGTAGAGAAAGGCCTCAGAGGCGGAATTTCGATGGTATCTAAGCGCTTCGCAAAAGCCAACAACCCGCAATGCCCAGATCATGATACCACGAAGCCAGAAAACTGGATCATGTACCTCGACGCTAATAACCTCTACGGCTGGGCGATGCAACAGCCATTGCCAGTTGGAGGGTTTAGCTGGGTAAGTCCAACTCTCGATGAAGTGTTGGAAACTCCAGACGACGCACCTGAAGGCTTCCTGCTCGAAGTGGATCTCGAGTACCCGGAGCAAATTCACAATGCACATAGCGACTATCCCTTAGCACCGGAGACCCTGACAGTCCAGGAGGAGTGGTTGAGTGACTATCAGAATGTGCTTATGAACGAGTTGGAAAGCAAGTTCACAAAGCATGCGAAGTTAGTGCCAAGCCTACGACCTAAGGAGCGGTATGTGGTCCATTATAGAAATCTTAAACTATACCACTCGTTGGGCCTGCGAGTTTGTAAGATCCATCGTGCCATTAAGTTTAGACAGGAGGCGTGGATGGCTCCATACATCGAGATGAACACGAAATTGAGAGCGAAGGCAACGTCGGAATTTGAGAAGGATTTCTTCAAGCTGGCTAATAATGCGGTCTTTGGAAAGACCATGGAAAATCTTAGAAAAAGAATTAGGGTCAACCTGGTACCGACCTCAAAAGTTGACAAACTTCGTAAACTAATTGCCGACCCTGCTTACATATCCCACAAAATCTTCAACGACCAACTCGCCGCGATTCATAGTTTGAAGAACAAGCTCAAGTTAAACAGACCTGTATATGTCGGCCAGGCTGTCCTCGACCTCAGCAAGCATCTGATGTACGACTTCTGGTACAACGATGTGAAAAACGAGTACGGAGAAAAAGCCCAGTTGCTATATACAGACACTGACAGCCTGTTATTTCAGGTGGAAACTCCGAACGTCTATGCCGATATGTGGAACAAAAAACACCAATATGACCTCTCAGAGTTTCCTAGAGACAGCCCATACTACGACGTTGAGAACAAGAAAGTCGTGGGCAAGTTCAAGGACGAATGTAACGGAGTTGCCATCGCTGAATTCGTGGGATTACGTCCGAAGATGTACTCGATCTTAAAATCTGGTGGTTCAGAAATCAGGAAAGCAAAAGGCGTTCAGAGAGCGGTTGTGAAGAAGGATCTGCACCACGAGTTATACAAAGAATGCCTGTTCGAACGAGAGGAAATGCGGCACACACAAGTCGTGATTAGAAGCCACGACCACCAGATCGGAGTGTACGAGCAGAATAAGATCAGCCTCTCTCCATTAGACACAAAAAAGTGGATATCTCCGGACGGGATAACAACGCTGGCATACGGGCACTACAAAATCAACGACGGTTGAGTATTCTATCGGGGGGTAGCTCAGTGCCCATAGGCACCAGAAGCAGCTCCTCACGGACAAAACCGCGGCCAGGCCCATCAACTAGATGGTATAAAGCCGGTTGCTCAGCCTGCCGAACAACATCCAAAATAGCGTGGATGGTGAGCGACCAGTTAGGGTCGGTAGCGCGTTTGCTACCACCCTCAAGCTCGCCGGGAGCGTACAAATATCGAACAAGAACGTCGTGTCCAAGAATAGGCTCATCCAAGCCCCACAAACGAGTTTTCATTTGTGAATGAGAGGGCTTCTGTGTCACTTTAGCAGCTTTCATCGCTTCAACCGGCTTCATGTCGAGCAAACGCGTCGGCTCATTGTTTAATGCAGCTACAACTTCTGGCAATCGTCGAACCCATTCCACTGACCGTTCGGATAACCCCCTTGCAGCCAGGAGCAATTCCTGAGCGTACTGGGCACCGAAAAGTCGCTCAGCCAGTGTTCGGTTGAAACGTTCAACGATGCCCTGTTGACGATGATTCCCAGCCTGTCCCCGTCTTACAAGAACATCGTGTTTCACCAGCAACGGTGTAAAATCACCCATAAATTCGCGTCAAGGATCGACCTGAAAGAGTCGAGGCCAAGTCAATGGGCCCCTCTTATAGATCCGGCTTAAAGCGGCGGCGACTTCGGACGCACTTTTGTTGATCAACGGTTCTGCTTCTTTGTATCGTGAAGCAACATCGACGACAGTCAAGGCGTATTTATAAGTCTTTCGACCTACTTTATCGTGAGGTAAAAACAAGAGATCGGCTTGGTGTACGGCGTTTGGTCGATTTTCATCGAACTTTGGACGCGGTATGCGGCGTGGAACGGGAAGATAAATCTGCCACACCGCTTGTTTCTTCAGCCAATCACGAGCCTCCGCCTCGGAAACTTTGGCGGCTGAGGCTAGTTTCTTCACCGCAGCCTTACCTCGCCAGTAACCTCTAGGGCTGTAATAGACGGCTGAAAAGTGCTTAGACATTTCAGTAATACTATATATTACAAACAGGTAAACACATACACAAATGATTTTCATTAGCGCCGCCGTCCAACACCCATCCCTAGCCTCGACTTTGCTGACATAATGGCCGATACGAGCCGGGCATCTTTCTTTTCATAATCCGGAGTTTCATCGGTGAGTGCGATCTTCGACGCGGCTGCAGCGAGGATGTCATCTGCGTGGTTGCGCCCCGGAGTATCTTTATGAACTGCGTAAGCCACATCGTGGTGGAGGCACGCACGGTCGAGCTGATTAACACCGTGATAGCGCTGTGACAGCCGTTTATCGAGTTTTGTGAATGGTCCACAGTAAGAGTACTTTCCTGTATTCTGAAAAGAACCTCCCGGATTATCTTCCGAAGGCATACCGGATGGAAGGCTCATATGCATCTCAGGCAGAGGCAGAATATTAAGAGCGCTATTCAGTAGAGAACCTCCAGTCTTTCGCACTTTAGAAGGCAAAATTTGGCTCTTCTTTGCACCGCAGACGGCACAGGTTCCCTTCTTGGCTGGCCGACCGTTTCGTAACTCGACAATTGTTTCATTTGAAGTCTCAGTATGTTTCTTACATCGTAGGCAATACATTGTTTTCGTTGAATACAATCATAACTCGTTGTCTCTATATGGAAATAACAAATTTCGATCTCGAAGCCGACGATGGGAAAAAACACCACCATTGGTTGTTGCCATCCAGCATACGGTGTATAATCTGCGGGCCTAGCGGATGTGGGAAAACAAACCTACTACTCAACCTCCTTCTGAAGAAGGGGTACCTACGTTTTGACCGGCTCTATCTATACTCAAAGTCTCTGGGACAGGAAAAATATCAGTTTCTTCGGGACTGGATAACAGAACTCGAAAAAGTTGCCGGTAAGGAAGTGGCTTCCTTTCACTCTTGCTCAGATGAAATAGTTCCAGTTGAATCATTAAATAAGAATGCCAGAAGCCTTCTAGTTTTCGATGACGTCATGCTTGAAAAACAGTCGCCCATCGAAAGGTATTTCACTATGGGTCGACACGGTGGCGCGGACTGCTTCTACTTAACACAGAATTATTTTCGAATTCCGAAGCAAGCGATCCGTGACAATGCTAATCTTATAGTCCTCTTCAACCAAGACAGTAAAAATTTGCGAGCCATTCACGATACGTTCGTGGGGGGTGACATGTCTTTCGATGAGTTCCGTACGTTCTTCAGCGAGTGTGCTGCCCAGCCATATGGATTCGCAGTCATAGATTTGACGTCCAAAGTGTACGATGGAAAATATCGTTGCGGGTTCGATCGCTTCTATAAGCCCAAGGCAAGTATTTAAAGACATGATATAGGCAACATATAGTCGACATAGAAACACGATGTGGACAAAAGTTATCGTTACGGGCAACATATAGTCGACATATAAACGCGATGTGGACAAAAGTTTCGTCTAAACAGGAGCGAGACGCGTTGACTCAGGACTATTTAGCTCGCAGAAATCGATTGAGACAGCGTTTCGTGGATGAGAAACTCGGTGAAGCCAACCTTCAGTACGATGCGGCAAAGCTTTTCAAACCAATCGCCACAGCCACGGCTGAATCCCAGGCGGCTACGTCTAAGGAGCTGCAGAAAGTTACCAGCGCCTTACAGGATTTGCCGGCGCAGATTTCAGAGTCTGCTAATTTTAACCCGATAGCGGCGTTGTTCGGTGATTCAGCAGGAACAGCTGCTCCAGCGCTTCCAGCGCTTCCAGCATCCCGAATCCCCCACGCATTGTTAGTCGATCCAAACAAATATCTCAACGTCGAGGCAATCATAAGGCACGGTTTCAGACCTCCGAGCGAGCTCGATTTAGCCGACAAGGCAGGTGCTGAAAAGATAATCGGTGAGGTCAATCACTATAATCGCCACACCCTGGGCAAAGAGAAAAAGATGGCTAAAAAGCAAAAAGACGAAGAAAAGGTAGATGCGGTGACTGCAGATATCGAAGCCCTAAGGGAATATAAAAAGCGAATCGATACACTGATAGAGGGCCACACCCTCAAGAAAAAGGGAAAGGGTTTCAGTGTTCCAACCGTTCCTCTGAAATTACAAGGTAACGCCTTGGGTGAGCTCTCCGTTGACCCCGTCGCGTTGTCTGCCGGTAGACTGAGAGTGTTTAAAGGTGGTAACCTCGTTCTCGAATCTCCGGCCGATGAGTCGTTGTTCAATGTACTAACGAAACGATTCGTTAAGACTAAACAATATTCGCCTCAAGCAATTGAAACTTTTAAAAAGCTCGTACAGATGTCTGGTCTGCCTATTCATGGCCGGAAAAGTAAAAAGTTCCAGCTGATTCGAGGTGGCGCGGTGCAATTTTATAACGATCCAAACGCCCTGGTAGAGAGGTTGCAGCTTTTGGTGGCCTCTAGGGCCGCGGGAAACACTGGTCTCGGCAACGAAATCTCCGCCATTCTTGATGAGTTACTGCGTTCCGGTGCGATCTCCAAAGAGCTGGCACTCGAATTGAATAGAAACCAATCCTTCCGTTGACAATCCTTCTTGCTAAATCCTTGTTCTCTTTATACTTAACGCCTATTTAACGTTCACCTTTTGAACACTAATTCTACGTATAAGTATAACCTGAATTAATCAGCAACACAGTTTAATATCTTTTAGTTTAATAAGAAACAAACAGACAGAACTCAATTCGATTACAACTCAACTAGTCAGCCACACTACTACAGCGAACACAGAATTCAAACTTCTCTAGTCAGCATAATTCTTCGCGCCCCTTGACACACCTGTCTTCTGTGCGCATAAACGAACTCTAATAATATACATATAGCGCGCCGCTGCCGATATCGGCCGGCCGCGCGTGTCACTAAGACTAAACGTTATACATCTATCATATATACATATACACGTGAAACTAAAGTAAGCGCACTTAATATATACGCTAAATATCTCGCACTGCAAGACTGTACACAAAACTCAGTTCACATTACCTCCTTCCTTTTTCTGGAATTGAGCAAATTAAATTTCAAAATTTGCGAAATTACCAAAATACATGAAACATATATATATCTAACTAATTAATAAACAGTCTTACGATTACTTATAACCTTGACAAACAATCAGCAATAATATTCAATCTGCCCTTCTTGTACTTCACCTCAACATCAAAAGTTTGTAAGGCTAACGCCCAACGCACAAGTTTAGCAGACTTAGACATTGACTCAGTCAAATATGTAAGAGGATTGTGATCAGTAAAAATGAAAATTTTTGATCCAATTATAATTTCTTTTAACTTGTTTAGAGCCCAAACAATAGCATAGGCTTCCTTTTCCACAGTAGCCCATCTCTTCTGGGTATCAGTTAACTTCTGACTGATAAATGACACAGGGCGCTCTATTCCCTTGTCGTCCATCTGTGTTAAAACAGCACCGACTGCAAAGTCACTACTATCGCAGTACAAATTGAATGGTTTTCCCACTTCAAAAACATATAACACTACTTTGGATCGCACAGCCTCTTTAAGTAAATCAAATGCTTGCTGATGTTCAACAGTCCAATCAATCTTATCAGAAACACGTTTACTAGTTAAATCAGATAAAGGTTTCGCAATCTGTGCAAAGTCCTTAATAAACTGTCTGTAATAATTAAAAAATCCAAGCAGTTGCTTAACTTGCTTCTTAGTTTCTGGGATCTTCAAATTAGTCAAACTTTCAATTCTGTCTGGATTCATCTTTATCTTACCAGACCCAACCACATGACCGATAAACCTTACCTCACTCTTACCAAATATGCATTTTTTCAAATTCAAAGTAACGTTATGCAATCTCATTTGCATCAAAAATGCATCTAACTGCTGTAAATGAATTTTCCAATTGTCAGAATGCACAGCAATGTCATCAACATACGGTTCTGCAAAGTCACTTATAGGCTGTAAAACTAAATTTATCGCCTTAACAAAAGTTCGGCCTGAATTTATCATTCCAAAAGGAACACGAGTAAATTCATACAGTCCATTATGTGTTACAAAAGCTGTCTTCCATTGATCAGATTGTTTTACAGGACAAGTCCAATAAGCACTTCGACAGTCCAAAATAGAAATCACATTAGACTTTCCAACTTTGTTCAAAACGTCTCTGACAATCGGCATCGGATATTTACAATCCACTGTGAATGAGTTAATGTATCTGTAGTCACAGGCAAGTCTCAAAGATCCGTCTTTCTTTTTAACAATAACCAAAGGGCTTGCCATTCTGCTCGATGATGGTTTGATAATGTTTGTTTTTAACATTTCTTTGATCTGACGTTCCACTTCTGCTCGATAAATCAAAGGAATTCGGTATGCTGCAAATTCCTTTTCACGAAATCCTGGTTTTAGTTCAATTTCATGTTCAACCAATGTACATAATCCGGGTTTTTCTGAAAATCTGTCACAGTATTTGTTCAAAACTTTCAACAACTGTTCTTGCTGAGTTACTGTCAAATGGCTAATTTGTTCAGGATCGAGGTTAAGTGAATTCTTGTCATCTTGAACCTCATTCCTCATTGGTAATTCAACCACTGAACCAAAATCTTCATCTTCTTCAACGATTAGACCACAACTTAATGCTCGAGTAACATATTTTCTGATCTTGTTGGCGTGAATTATTTTTCGACCATTTTCTCCCATATCGACTAAATAAGAGTACTTTGATCTTCGATGTATGATCGTACATGGACCATGCCATCGAGAAATAAGTTTGTTCGTTGACGTTGGATACAAAACTATGACTTTCTCACCAGCTTCAAATTCTTTGTGCTTTGCTCTCTTGTTATACTGATTCGTGTATTGTTATTGCTTTTCTCGAGAGTAGGATTCTGCAAACAATAATGCTTTCTCCATATTTTCTTTGAGTTCTTTCAAATACTTTTCTGGTTTAACTCCAACATGAGGTGGTAAGTTTATTTCTCTAGTCCAACTCTCTTTTAATATTGCCAATGGTCCTCTCGGAATTTTCCCATAGACAAGCATATATGGTGATACTCCAGTAGTTGCATTCGGCACTTCTCGTAATGCCCACACTGTGAAAGGAATTATCTTGTGCCATTTCCTCGGGTTGTCTATTATCACATGATGGATCATCTTTTTAAATGTCTGATTCCATCTTTCTACTAATCCAGCAGCTTCTGGGTGTCCTGGTGTGTCGAATCTTGGACTACAGCCCATTAAATCGAGAAATTCTCTTGTCAAACTGGCTGTGAAGTTCGTTCCTTGGTCACTTGTAATCACGGACGGCACACCAACGTTCATGAATAGTTCCATCAACGCTTCACACACAGCCTTCGCTGTCAGCGATTTCAATAAGAAGATTGTAGGCCATCTGGTGCACGAGTCCACAATGCATAAACAATACTTGTGACCTGCAGCAGATACTGGATCGATCGGGCCAACGAGGTCCATCGTCATTCTCTTGAAGGCGACCTCTTCTCTTGAGACTGGAGTGATGGGCACTCTATCCATCACCAAACTCCTTGCCTTTAGTTGACACTTCTCGCAAGACTTACAAAATTTCACAATGTCTCTTCTCATCTTTGGCCATACAAAAGACAACTTTATTCGTTCTCTTGTTTTCTCTTCTCCTAGATGTCCTCCAAATACCGATTCATGCGCCAATTCCATCACTTTAATTCGTCTCTCTTTTGGTAACACTAGTTGATATATCGTCTGGTCTAATATCTGATATTTCTTATGCAATAAACCGTTGATCACACAGAATTCAGATTCTTTCTCTTGTGCTAACTTCCACCACGGCTTCAACGATTCATCCTTTCTCTGTTGTTCTTCGAACTTCTCCGAATCGGCAATCTGCACCTTTTGTTCTTCGTCCATCTCTTCATCTCTATACAAGTCTCCTATCCCCACATCACATTCATTGTCTTCTTCAGTTTCATTTAATGTGCCATTCTCGCATGCAGCCATCTCTTGCTCATTCATCTCTGCTATTATACCATCTCTTCGTTGCTCATTACTTTCGTTTTCCTCATCACTTGAACTTTCAGTTTCACTCTTCTCATCAACATCTACCATTTCCTGTTTCCGACTCTGCGCTCTCGTCATTACATTTGCTCGTACACTCACATCTCCTTGTATCGTTTTAACTTTCATCTGTGGTACGGCTTTTAATTCGGCAATTATCTCTGGATGCAACAAGAATCTTTCTGTACTGCCCATCTTTGCAATACTAGCACACATCAAAGTGACATAAGGTGTAAGTGAACACTGGATTTTACGCGGAAATCCCTCTTCTTTCACGTCACTATCACACAGTCTAACATCGACTTTCACTAACTTCGCAGGAATGGCATCTCCTGCCACACATTGCAAATTCACTTTTCCAATTTGTTCCACCTTCATGCCTTCCAGTAATTCTTCACTAATCACCGGAATCTCTGCACCCGAGTCGCTCAGTGCTTTGACTTTCACTGGCTCTTTACCGTCTACTGCACGAATTTCAACCTCGACATATTGCAAGAACGATTTCTTCAATATTCGACTGTCATCTTTTCCTATGACTTCTCTCTGAATTTCAGCATCCAATAGAATTTCTTTTTGAATACCACATTTCATTACTGACTTTACTTCAGTCTCTTGGTTTTCTTGACTCGCGGTTTGATTATCTGTATCACTAACCACTTGAATCAAATTCACCCTTGTGTGTTCTTGATTTCTGCTAGAACTAGTTGCTGCCACTGGAACTGGACAAAATTTAACCAAATGTTTGTCTGAACCACAGTTGTGACAACGCTTCACAACCATGCCTCGTTGTTCATTTCCTTCATTTCTCTTATACTGCGTAAACGATGTGTTGCCTTCCCTCTTGGCAAACGGCGCTGACGATTTGTTAAATCCCTGACGACCAAACGTCACTTCTCTGGTCTCATTGGGTACAGGGACACTAGCCTTGACTTCTTTACCAATGAACTGATTCCCTGTTCCTGGATTACTTTTCCACTTTCCACTCTGGCTTTGGTTTACGGAACGTTGAGAAGGATAACTGTTTATATTTGGGATCGCAAACCCAATTCGATTGTTTACATGAATGTCTGCTAAGTCTGCCACTGCACTAGCTTGGAGACAGTCAGTTCCTTCCTTCGACAATACAAACTGTAGTGGACCTGGCGGTAAACATTCTTTTAGCTTATCCGCTACCAGCAAATCAAAGAGCGTATCATACTCTCTGTTCACGTTTCGACTTCTCACGTAATAGTTTAGCAAGTTCTTAAGTCTTGCCGTAAACATCGTATAAGTCTCTTCTGTTGTCTTCTTAGCATCCACAAATCTGGCTCTGTATTCTCTCGAAGTCAACTTAAATTCTTTTAATAAGTGCTGCTTGACTCTATCATAATTGTCTAGATCATCGTATGACAATCTATTCAGAACGGTTCGAGCTTTCGGCGTCATCAATGGTAGTAATAATTTAACCCAAAACGGCTTTTCCACAGCAAAACTACGAAACGCGTTCTCGACTGTTTCAAAATATAATGGCACCTCCATCATATCAGTTGGCATTTGAGGCAATACATGCTTCATTGCATCACCTATTTTCTTAATTTTTGACACCAAAGTTTCACTTTCTTGCTGTTTCCTTCTTTCTGCTTCCCGTTCTTCTCTCATTTGTGTTTCTTTCAATGTCAATTTTGATTTCTCCAGTTTCAGACGTTCCTGTCTTTCTGCCTCTGCCTTTTCCAAACTTTCTTTCTGAAATTTGAGTTCTTCCTGTCTGATCTGTTCTGCACGTTCCAACTCTAACGTTCGTGCTTTTTCTTTTTCTTCTTCACGCATTCTCTTTGCTTCAATCTGTTGCTGACGAACCTCTTCATCACTTTTTCTAGCTTTTTCAGATTCAATCATCTGCTCCAGTCTTCTTCTTTCAGCATCTTCCCTATCTCTTTTCAACTGTTCTAACTGAATCTCAAACTGATTCTTTTGCAATTCAAGTTCTGCCTTACGCACTTGTTCTGCTTTATCTTCTCTCTCTCTTTGCAGACGCAATTCCTCTTGCCTTGCAAGTTCCGCTTTCTCTTCTTTCTCTCTCTGCAAGCGCAATTCTTCTTGTCTTACACGTTCTGCTTCTTGTCTCAACTCTTTCTCTTCTTGTCTTCGTCTATCTTCTCTTTCTTTCTCTTCTTGTCTCAGTTCTTTCTCTTCTTGTCTCCGTTTCTCCTCTCTTTCTTTCTCTTCTTGTCTCCGTTTCTCCTCCCTATCTTTCTCTTCTTGTCTCCGTTTCTCCTCTCTTTCTTTCTCTTCTTGTCTCCGTTTCTCCTCCCTATCTTCTTTCATCATCATCCACTGCATCAACATCTCCATAGACATAGGCGCAGGAGGTTTTTCAATAGCCTTTTCTACGGCACCGCCAACGGCACCTTCTTCTTCGACTTCTTCTTTAACCCACACTTCAGCGAGTTCATGTATCATGTCACCACGTGACATACCTTCTAATTGTTCTTCCTTAAAACCGGCTTTCAACAAACGCTGTTTTAGCCTTTCCGTAGACATCTTCTTAATATCTGCTTGTCTTTCAGCACTTAGTTTCTCCATCTTACTTGTTTACTTTGGTGATTTCTCTTTTCAAAGAAGTCACGGTTTTTCTTGTTGTGTGAATCGATAAACAAACGGGATTTCTTTTCTATTTGTTCGTGGAAAACAACGAAATTTTTATACCGTTTTCTCGTGTTCCACCGTCGATGATATCGTAAACACGTCACACAGCAACAACGCGTAGATTCTTCTAACACCGTCGTAGATTCTTCTAACACCGTTGTAAATTCTTTTATCACCGTCGTAGATTCTTCTATCCGTCGAAGGAGGTGATAACGTGAATTTTAATCCACTGTGAGTTTATATCCACCGTGAGTATTTATTCCACCGTGAGTATTTATTCCACCGTGAGTTCTTATCCACCGTGAGTTCTTATCCACCGTGAGTTCTTATCCACCGTGAGTTCTTATCCACACCGACGCTGCCACCAATAATGTCAACCCAATCCTTCCGTTGACAATCCTTCTTGCTAAATCCTTGTTCTCTTTATACTTAACGCCTATTTAACGTTCACCTTTTGAACACTAATTCTACGTATAAGTATAACCTGAATTAATCAGCAACACAGTTTAATATCTTTTAGTTTAATAAGAAACAAACAGACAGAACTCAATTCGATTACAACTCAACTAGTCAGCCACACTACTACAGCGAACACAGAATTCAAACTTCTCTAGTCAGCATAATTCTTCGCGCCCCTTGACACACCTGTCTTCTGTGCGCATAAACGAACTCTAATAATATACATATAGCGCGCCGCTGCCGATATCGGCCGGCCGCGCGTGTCACTAAGACTAAACGTTATACATCTATCATATATACATATACACGTGAAACTAAAGTAAGCGCACTTAATATATACGCTAAATATCTCGCACTGCAAGACTGTACACAAAACTCAGTTCACAATGCTCATAAAATAAAATACACAAGATGGAACGCTCGGAGAAACTGCTCGAAGAAATTCGAGACCTTTTGCAGCCTAAGGAAAATTTTAGTATAGTTGTTTCCTCAGATACTACAGGGTGGACCACGGCTTTCTCACCACCGCTGTACCTGGATCCAAAAAGACGCTATGAGCTTGCTTTGGTCAATCTTGAAACTTATAATTCGATTCCCAACATCGATAGCACAAATAACAAGTTCGTCTACAGCACCGACAATGGTGTGACGTGGAAGACGATCATTTTGCCCGACGGAAGCTACGAGATCGCACAGATTAATGATGAAATCGGCAGGCAGTTAGAAAAGCAAAATTCTCCGACGGGTGTGACACCACTCGGCTTAAATTCTCCTATTACCATAGGAGCCAACGCATCTACCCTTCGCGCCTTCATAAAAATTACGAATGCTCTATATAAGGTAAATATGGCTCAATCTACCATCAGGCAAATGCTCGGTTTTAACCCTCAGAGGCTTGGTAGTGGTTATAAAGAGGGAGAAATCCAGTCGATATTCTCCGGGTGGACACAATCTTGGTAAATTGTGACATTATCTCTGGATCGTATCGCAATGGTAGCCAGCTGCCAGTTATCTACAGTTTTTTCCCGGATGTGTCGCCCGGCTACAAGGTAATCGAGTCTCCGAAAAATCTGGTGTACCTACCAGTTGCACCTGCTGGCAACGTACAGGGCATTCGTGTTTGGCTGACTGACCAGAATGGTGAACAATTAAACCTCCGCGGTGAGACAGTAACTATAAGGTTTCACATCCGCAGTGCGTAAATGTTCACACTTAAATATTCTAATGTTGGTTCTTGGAATTAAAAAGCGGCGTCGTGTAGTGGGTGGTGGACTTTTCGACTGGATACCCAAAATCGCGGGCTTGCTAGGACGTGCCGGATCCTTCATTTCGGCTAATAAAGGCGCAATCACAAACGTTGCCAAGGTGGTTGGTAATGTTGTGAAAGCTGGGGCCACAACAGCGTCTGCCGTCAGGCAAATCGTTGATGCCGTGAAAGCGAGACGCGCTGTTGCCGGCGCAAAAGCACCAGTAGCGGTTCCCGCACCTTTGGAGAAGGCGCTCAGCGACAAGAGCATCGAGTACTTAAAACAACTGGCTGTAAGTCCGCCACCCGTTGTTCCGACAATGGCTGACATAAACAGCCGCATTGCTGGATCTGGTTTCAAGACTATAAAGCCGAGTCGTGGTGGTAGGGGTCTGTTTCTCGCAAAATAAAATTAAAAAAATTTCCGACTAATTCATAAAACGCAAAAAATGCTTTACCCACCACACATGAATTTCATTTACAGCATGATTAATAATTGAAGCTTGAACTTTTTTACTTATAATAATGGCGGCATTTGACGTGCCGAGTGAAATGTTGGACATCGCTTCGGCGGTACCCGATGATAATAGCATCGAATCGTTTGAATACCGCGAGTATGAATCACAAAACCCTGCGGCTATTAACAATGGCCAGGCCATACAGATAGACATCCAGAACCAAGACATTTTCACGCAACCTTCTAAAAGTTACCTTCTTGTGGAGGGCAGGCTTACATCAACTGGTGCGGCTTACATCGCAGACTCGTTGGTGTCATTCATCAACAACGCCATCCCGTACATGTTCTCTCAGATTCGATACCTGGCTAACAACACCGAGATAGAGAATGTCATGTCTCCTGGGCAAGCCACGACGATGAAAGGCATGCTGGTATACGGCGACGACTTCTCCAAAGGCGAAGGTTTAAACATGTGTTGGCAGAAGGACACGAGTGCGGCGGCGGCGACCGCGAATATCGGCTTCGAGGCCCGTCGACTGATGATCATTGGAAAACCCGTCCCTATTGGAACGTTTTCATTCATCGTTCCCTTAAGACATCTATTCGGCTTTTGCGATGATTACCACAAAGTCGTATACGGGATTAAACACTCCTTACTGCTGAGCCGGCAGGGAGATGCAGACGCTATCTTCAAGGAAGCCGCAGCGACCAATGGCCAGATCGCGCTGACTAAACTCTCCTGGTTCATGCCGCATATAATACCCGCTCTGGAGTATAAAAGCATGCTTATGAAGCAGATTGAAGCCAAGGTTAAGGTACCTGTGGCATTCCGCGCCATGCAATGCGACAACATTGCGGTGCCACGAGCGACGACTTTTTCCTGGCGTTTGAGCGTTAAGTCGGGCACGGAAAAGCCACGCTGGATTCTTGTTGCTTTTCAGACTGGAAAGAATGCACATCAAGGCCAGAATCCGGCACTGTTTGACCATGCACAGGTTCGCAACATATTCGCTATGCTCAACACCGATCGCTACCCCGTGGTTGACATGAATCTCGACTTCACCAAGAGGACAACCTCTCGCGCTTACAAGGCCCTACGTGACTTCAAGGAAGAATATTGCGGCATAGACGCGCGTGAATCGTCATGCCAACCGACACCAATCGAATTTGTAGATTTGTTTCCGATCTTCGTTCTGGACGTGCGCAGGCAATCTGAACGACTTAAAACCTCTGTACAGGACATACAAATCAAGGTGGACTTTAACGAAGGGGTACCAAATAATACGACAGCATATGCCGTCCTGATCAGCGACCGACTCCTGAATTTTGAATCGGATGGCAGCAAATTCAACGTCGTCTACTAGAAATCGGTTTTTCACATTTAGATACAAGGCCCTCTTTTAGATATATTTTTTCCAAAAATGAAAACTGAATACGTTGCGTTCGGCCTTTCACTGACCGAAGGGCAAAAGCAAACATTAGCTAGAGCTGCGCGCGCCGGCACTGGTGCCACGATCCGACTCGCTCATGGCCAGCTTCGTGGAGACGATAAGCTCGCGCTTACGAAAGTTCAAGCCGCCCGAATCGTGAAGAAGATTTCGGAAGGCGTTGGCATGGAGCTGAGATTCACCAAAACGCAATTGAAAAAGATGACTAAAATGGGTGGATTTCTTCCACTACTGGCTCTCCTCCCGCTGCTTTTTGGTGGGTTATCCGCGGCGGGTGCCGTGGCTGGTGGGACCGCTGGGGTAGTAAAGGCTGTGCAGAGCAAACAGGCCAGCGACGCTGCACTGGCGGAGGCGGCGCGTCACAATCGCGAACTCGAGGCCCAGGTCCGCGGGACTGGTTTATATCTCGGGCGTGAGACTCGTGGTGGTTGTTGCCCAATGTGTAAAGGATCGGGTCTCTACATCGGACAAAAAACTAAAACCTCTTAGCAACTTCGATATAGAAAAAGTTGCCAGGGCGCTGCCGCATTTCCGCGGTGTTTTCATGCGAGATGGTCTGCATGCCGCGGCTCGTGAGAAGGAGTGTGGAGTTGTTAATTTAGATTCTGGTTCCGGCGATGGTACTCACTGGGTTGCCTATTGGATAGATGGGCCTACAGCCATCTATTTTGACAGTTATGGGCTGGATCCGCCTCTCGAAATTTCTCGATATTTAAACCGTTCCATAAGAACTCAAACGTTCCAGCTACAGGGGCCCGATGATGTGGTATGTGGTCATCTCTGCCTGACCGTGCTAAGAGAGCTCGCTGCCGGAAAGAATTTTGAAGACATCGTGCTTGACCTATGTTAGACTTCCGTCACCTTTTTGTATATAAAAAATGCCGGTTGATAAATTTGGAAGAGACGGTGGAGGTGGGGTGGGAGGGGGGCAGATAAGCGCCGCTGGGCTCGTCCACAAAGCGGGTGATACCATGATGGGAATTCTGTCGGCTGGAGGTTTTCGACTGACAAACGTGGGAACGCCCACGATGGAAACAGACGCCGCGACAAAGGCTTATGCAGACATCATAGATCAGGACAACTTACAAATCACCGGTGGAACGATGTCTGGTGTTCTAAAAATGGGTGGTCACAAAGTTACTGGGCTGCCCACAGACGCTGGTGCGTCGGAAAGCGACGCTGCGAGCTGGGCACAAGTGGTACGATACGCGGACCAGAAGGCGACCGCAGCCGAAAATCATGCAGACCAAAAGCTTATCGATGCCAGGCAGTACACGGACGAGAAGAATGCGGGGCTGAGAGATTCCGTTAGGCGGTATGCAGATGACAAGG
This sequence comes from Allolobophora icterica, assembly GCA_963556255.1. Lineage (NCBI taxonomy): Eukaryota > Metazoa > Annelida > Clitellata > Crassiclitellata > Lumbricidae > Allolobophora > Allolobophora icterica. The sequence continues at coordinate 21,882,739 of OY744610.1, forward strand.
ACCTTATTGTTAAAAGTTATGTTAACGAGCAAGATGTTATCGTCAGGAATGCGTGCGTGCTCAAATCCGGCGGCGTAATGACTGGAAGTTTAGTTATGGGTGGCCACCGAGTTACTGGGCTCCCAACAGAAATTTCAGGATCCGATAGCGACGCAGCGAGTTGGAAACAAGTGTCAACAGCGGTCGCTGGCGCTCTAGTAAAACTCGATAGAGTACCAACGGAGTCGTTGCATGTGGTGAATAAGCGGTATGTAGATTCCCGCGACGCTTCTTACAGACAGTACGTGGATGAGAAGGTCACCACCGCTAGAAGATATGTGGACGAGAAGCATGCTATCGTAAGAGGCGGGCATGTGCTCAAAACCGGCGATTCTATGACTGGTGATTTGACCATGGGTGGTAAAAGAGTGACTGGGCTGCCAACAGAAATTCCAGGATCTGATAGCGACGCCGCGAGTTTGAAACAGGTGACGCAGCTGATCAGCAACGCCACTAAGAATAATGATACGGCGCCGGCTGGACCAAAGTACTTGACTAACAAACGGTATGTGGACGCGAAAAACGCTGAGATTGGAGCTTCAGTTAGACTCTATGCGGACCAGAAAGCTGAAGCTGCTAAGACGTACGCCAACGAGCAAGATGTTATCGTTAGGAGCGCATGCGTGCTTAAAGCTGGCGGCGCAATGACGGGTGATTTAACCATGGGCGGTAATAGAGTTACTGGGCTCCCTACGAGCGCAGCAACGTCCGAAAGCGACGCGACGAGTATGGCACAAGTATCGAAGCTGATCGCCGACAACATGACAAAGAGTGATAGAGTACCAACAGAACCGTTGCATGTGACAAATAAACGATACGTTGACGTGAAAAACGCTGAGATTGGAGCTTCCGTTAGACTCTATGCGGACCAGAAAGTTGAAGCTGCTAAGACGTACGCCAACGAGCAAGATGTTATCGTTAGGAGCGCATGCGTGCTCAAATCCGGCAGTACCATGACCGGTGATCTGGCTATGGGTGGTAAAAGAGTGACTGGACTCCCAACGGAAATTTCAGGATCCGATAGCGACGCTGTGAGTTTGAAACAAGTGACGCAGCTGATCACCAACGCCACTACGAAAAATGATACGCCGCCCTCGGGACCATGGTACCTGACTAACAAGCGGTATGTAGACAGTGAGATAGCTAATGAAAGGCGATACGCGGCGGGCCTCAAGATTCTCAACTACAGCGGCCACATTCCGCCCCTATCCAGAAACGTTTCCGAAACGGGTTTTATTGCCTCAGCCAACGAATCTTTACCCACTAACCCGCCTCATATGGCTTTCAACTCGGGTGTGAGGGGTGAGTGGAAGACGGCGTCCAGATCGAGAGCCGATTTTGATGCTCAGGTTAGTGGGACTTGGTTACAGATTGAATGCCCGACGGCTGTGCGAGTATGGAAGGTTAGTCTGGCTGGGGGAATTAGTTCTACTGCTCCGCGTATCACGTCCTGGAAGATTTATGGGACTCCACCCACCGATTCGATGAGATTCAATGCTCTCATTTCCTCCACTGCCACTTTGACTAATTCTGCACAAGAGTTCACCTTCACTGATGACAGAGTATACAAAAAATTCAGGCTGATGGTCTTGGCCACCAGCCCACCACAACCTACTTTTGGAATAACCCACTTCCAGATCTATACATATTTTAAACACGAGGGACAGTCAGTAGTATAGAAAAATATGACTGACACGCACTACAAGATTCGGGGGTATCTCCGTCAACACGGAGAAATAGACATGTGCAAATACAGCATAGACAGTCTAGGTGATGTAGCCCACTGGGGGTACGACATCCCGAAGCCCACCGCAGAGCTATTGACCGCGGTGCCTCAACAGCACATCGACTTCGTGTCTGACGATTACCACAACCGCGATATCTATACGGCGGCCGGAACGGTAACCACGACTGCGTGGCAAACTCTTCCATTGACCGCTGCGCGTTTTCCGTGTATAACTTTGCAAACCACCAATCAGGGGGTTTCGTTAGAGGGCGGGTTCTGGAAGCTTACAATGTTTGGTGTTAGTACCGGTGATGCGTCAGTTCGCATTATTACAGCCGCGGGTAGCATCGATCGCACAGTTGACATTCAAAGTGGACAATTTGATGCATCTAGGGCAATATTCATTCCAGGACAAACGAGTTTTCGAATTGAAGGAAAAAAGAGAGGCGTTTTAAGTACTTCAACTATTGAGTTAAACGTAACGTTACTGATAGAGCAACTATAAAAAAACTATGTCTTTGTACCCACCGCTTATGGAGTCAACAATTTCGTCAGACACGACGTCGCAAACATTTCGTCTGCAGAAGATCGGCGAAATAGAAGCATTCCTGAGGTCTGAGGCGATAAGTCGGGGACAACTATGCAAGAAGTATAAGAGGGTTGTAGATGTGGCTAATGGGGCCTCGGCCGGCCTTGCTATAGTTAGTCTTGGAACTGGGGTGGGTGGGGCAGCTATGTTAGCCACTGGTATTGGTTTTATTCCTGGTATTGTTCTGGAGAGTTTGGCCATAGCGACGAGTTTTCTGGATATTATTGGAAATGTTGTTAGCCGATCGTTTGTTGCTAAAGCTTCAAAACACGACGAAATTTGTATTTTGGCGGAAAGTAAACTAAACACAGTTCATGACCATATTTCTCGGGCGTTAGAAGACACAGCTATAAGCGACGATGAATATAAACTTATTCTGGGAGAGGAGGAAAAATATAGAACGATGAAACGTGATATACAAAGCAAGAGCGGAAAAAAAGAGTTGCCGAGTCAAAGCAAAGACGACATGGTGGCGGAACTAATAAAGAAACTAACCAGCACTGGGACTTGTCCGCGAACCTCAAAATAAAAGTTTTCATCGTAGGTGGTTGGAGTAGTGAGTCTGTAATTCCTAGCGCACCACCAGCATATGCCTTTAACGACCACGAAAACAGATGATTTTTAATCTAAAAAATGGCACACGGGCCTATAATGTGGTCATATTTTGGGGGGTGACTTCGAATCCATATTATACATCTATTACCAACAAACTTAATAATGAGTATTAAAATCGATTTAATCGTAGCGCATACTAGTAAAAACATAGTAAGTCATGCTACTATATGGAAAGGGTGCTGGATTTTTTTCGAAAATCGTCATATGTCTTCAAAAACTAGCAGAATTTTTTTATCACCTACGGAGATTTTGAAATTTCAATATCTAAGTCAATTCTTAACATACTGATGTAATGTAAACATTAATTTTTAGCACTTTATCTCCTCTTCCATTCCTTTCGTCAAAAAATTTAAATATTTATATTTGGTTGCGCCAAAAATGCATAAAAATGAAGACCCCCGTAAAAAATGATTGCAGATGTGTGTTCAAGCGCATATAAAATATATTTTCTTGCTAAAACATTTGTATTGTGAATATAATAAATGTGCAGAATTCATTGCCCGACAGAACAGAAAAAATAATTCGGATATAAATTTATAAATGCTGTAGCTATGACTGTTTAAGTGACTGGACCCCCGAAAGAAATTACTGTTTTTCTGTTTTTCAAGGTCAAATAAATATATTTCCTGGCTACAATATTTCTATTGAAAATATAATAAATATGCAGAATTCAATTCCAGACTGAATACATAAACATTTAGCAATATATCTATATATACTGACTAAGTTATGTAAGGTTTACTACATGGGCCCCACTCAAAAAATTTAAATTTATATCTTTAAGGCGCTATAGAAAAATATTCTAAGTGTAGCTTTTTTGGTTTGAACAAGCTAAATGTTCGGCAGGCAATGCTGGATAGAATAAAAGAAAAATTAGGAATATATTTTTATATATGAACTGGAAACAATTAGTTTACTATATTGACCCTACTAAAAAATCATATTTTCTGATATTTAAACCGCTATATAAATATATTCTGGCTACAGTTTCCTATTGTAAATATGATAATTGTTCATCAGGATATGCTAGATTGAATGCCAAAAGAATTAAGAACATATCTATATATTTGCACCAACTAAGTTACATTTTATTAAGACCCATTCTGTCGATATTTACCGTGCCACGCTAAACAGCGTAGGCCTATATATAAACTGGGTTTTTCCACTAGCTCATCGGCGAACTAAATACAAATATATTCCTTCATTGAAATCCTAACAGACCGCATTAAGGCACAGAAAAATGATTGTTAAAATAGGCAATAGTTTTTTGGTTGCCACGGGTTTGGTCTGTTTTTTTTGTTTTTGTTTCCTAATTTCTCTGTTATGAACGATTATGTGTAGCCTATTATGAGGCTTGTATAAACAGCCTGAATTATTCATGAAAGATTTACGACTTTGTTTACAACCTAATCATAGCTGTTTTGTCTACGGTGGCCTGTATGGGCTACTAAAATAAGGGTGAAAATGTGCGCTTTTTCGGAATGAAATAATAAAAATAGTTGTAAATATGAATAAATAGGACTCACACAGGCCACCGTATTTGTGAACTAAGGTTTTACAGTATAATATATTCGGATTTTCCGTCTCTCACCTAGTTTCCTGCATTGCGATTCGCTGGCGGAAGCTGTTGATCTGGTTACAGTATGGTTAATAGCCTGGAATGGGACACGTGCGAAAAATCGATAGCGTTTACTTTAATGGATTTTGGCTCCTTTAGCATTAAATTTCTCCGAGAATAAATAATTTCATCCGACGGAAAGGTGACTTAAAAATCTGGGTTGGTTTTGTCTATTGATATCACTAGCGAATTTTTATGCATTTCGTCCTTTTCTAGACATTTTTGGAGCGTTTATGAAATGTCTGGAGCGTTTATGAAATGTCTAGAGAGTTTAGGTTGTGTCTGAAATATTTCTGAAACGCATTCTAAATGGGTCAACCGAGTTATTTTTGGCATTGGCATGGGTCAATCGAGTTATTTTAGTCACAGCGTGGAGAGATGGCTGTATGTTTCTATAAAAGTATGTGCTGCACACAGAAATACTGACTTTGGGTGAACAATTTTACATGTCGCAGATTTGCGTTTTCTTCACGATTTAAATTGAAAAATACTTTATTTGTATTTATATAAATTTCGATTGACTGGTTGATTAAAGGATTGGGGTTTTCGATTGTTCGCGAGAAAACAGTTGCCTGCCCAGGCTTCCTTCTATTGAGCCTGCGTTCAAAATCTTCCACTCCTTTTTGATAGCCAATTGTGATAAAAGCCCTGGACTTCTGTAGCGTCAGGCTTCTTCAGAGCCAGTCTTTTTATATCAACAGGCTTCTATTGGGCCTGCGTTAAAGGCTTCCGTAGAGAGGGTCTTTTGTATTCTAGGACTTCTATAGCGCACTGCGTTAGCCCACTCAGTTAACATCGCGATTCAAAAGACTTCTAGCCATGATAGCCATAGGCACTGCTTGGAAACTGATCTTTGATAAGGGTCCGTGGATCCTGTGGGCCCTCTGTGGACCCTTTTCTGTAGAGACAGTCTAATATATCAAATCGCTTCTGTACAGCCTGCGTCAAAACGCTCACTTGTCATCTACTGAAGGAGAAAACATATCCTAAAGTTTTGGACTAACCCGAGAATACCCGGGAGTGTACAACTATAATTCGAGTACGATGTACAGTGACAGATGTTCGAGTACAAAGTTTTGACGTTCGGGATGGACTGTTCCTGTCACCATTTCCATATGCATCAGATATGACGCATATGGGCTTTAACCTATACGAGCCCCACAGGGGAATTTGGGTTTCGCATGTAGTCCATGTTGGCAAGCTGGCACTTGTGAAAAAAGAAATAAAGCTGATGCAAATGTTTAGCCTATTGTGCGATATGTAAGAGATATTCTGAACCAAATTATCTATCAGGCAGGAAAACTAAATTTGATAGGGAGAACTCAATTCGAAATGAGCACAACGATAATATTTGTTCGGCTTTATTTGCTATATTGTCGTCCATCTTGTGAAGCAGGATAGGCAAAAGCTAATAAATTATGTGATGACCTTGATTTTCATTGATATGCATAATTTCTCTCACAATATTTACTATCTATGTTATGTTATCTGAACATTTCATGTGCGCAAGTTGTTAAAAATGTATGTATATTTAAATCACTTGTCTGACACTATTTTATATGAGCACATATCATATTGGCCGAGAAACCTAAGCATCATTGAAGATCTTGTCTTCAACCTTCCTCGATCCGAGGGTTGGTCGCTTCATGGACAAGCTCCCTCCATCTCCTCTCATTGAAAAAGGCCTACATATAGTCTTGAATGTTCAGCTGATAGCAATCCAACTCCAACCTACAGATGGATACACGTTGAGATAAACAGATCAACACGCGGATCTCCTCTTTTTAACTGAATGACACAGTTACATCAGACAAAAATCATACTTTCCAATGTACAATTGCTGATATATTGACATATTTGTCGTTGAAAATAAAAAATCACAATCCAAGTTGGCAAATTTCAGTATTGCGTTTCTACTATATTAGCTTTCTTTCGCAAATGCTGCTATAGTCTTGCCGGAAACTAAAAAGAAATGCCAGCATGCCCATAAATATTTGTTGGGATCCATATATGGGTCCTATTTGGGGATATGGGTCCTGTGTAGGCCACATATGGGCATGCCGGCAGGCATAGAAAGAGGCACTCTAAACAATGTGGCTGACTGGACCAGCGAGCGGTGTGTTAGACCCCTACCGGATTATACTTTATCCTGCAAGTAATATCAAATAGCATTTATCTTGCAGACAAGCGATTGTAAATATAGTCACGAGTGGACCATCTTTTTACAGATGACATCGCGTTAAGTCGAGTTACATCCTGGAAGGAGACCGTTAACCAGGAAGTAAGATTAGCGCTTAACTATAACTGTAGTAAGTTGTGGTGTTAATAATGGTACCACCATAATATGAGGCATGAAAGCTGATAGGTTAGAGCGTTTGGCTTGTAACACTGAAATGGATACGATGTAGGGACCTTGTTCATTTTATGTTCAAGTCATTTACTCGGCGCCTTTGTTTGATGCTTAGACGTTAGATAGTGGCGCTTAATAAATTAAGAAATAATATTATTGACAATAATTTGTTCTTCATGAATTTTATTCACCCTCTTATTCTTCCTTCTCATCCTTGTCTTTATCACCATCATTTTCTACACCAGCGTCAGCAACCTAGTGGTGATAATCATCATCATCTTTATCATCGTCATCATCATTCAATCCTACCATCGATTCCTTTTTTTATTGATAGTCTCAAGTACAAAGAAACGATGCACAGTCGACCAGCGCCTTGTATGCAACAAATCCGATGTAAAGTTGGATTTGGACTGTGGTAGCTGGATTGGGTTGAATTGGACTGATTTGAACTGTTGGGTTACATAGATTGAATTGGACTGCGTTTGGTATAGGTTGAATTGGATTGAGTTAACTTGGACTGGGTTGGACTGTTGGGTTGAGTCTGATTGAACAGGTCTTGATCAAGAATAATTCTAATTTTAGGTATGACCAGAGCATAACCTCGTTGAATAACGATTATACTTAGGAATAAGGAATTATGACAACATGCAGTCCGGCCTCAAGCGAATCTTCTGGTGTTAAAAGGGGGCTTATTTTACTAAGTGTTTCGAGCAGTGGAAACGAATTTGATTCCAGCACTAAGTGAGGCCTATTATTTGAAACTAGCACTAATGGCTAACGGATTTAGCCCCGCGTTAAGCGCGATCAACAGTTTCAAAACTGGTCATGGGCTGGTCTTGCATATATTTATGCTAAACTCTTAGCACCAGCAGCATCCGGTTGAACACTGCGTGGGCCAAGCAACGATTGAATGGTGAGCAGAAGGCTTTGGAATTGGAACCCGTTGCGTGAAACTAGAATTTGAAATCCAGTGATATCGGTTTTATTAACAATTTCCTATATGCCTATGCGACTAATAATTCAAAATGCAATTTGTCCGCTTTTTTTGTTTGGCAAATGTAATTCTCATTGGTAAGTTTCTACGGTGCTTTTCAATTTTAAATAAGAAATTTAACTACAGTCGACTCGAACGCAAATGACGAGTTCATATGTAGTTGCCCATATCAGTTTATAAAGTTGGAAGCAGTCTTAGCTATTCCTTGAAAGAGACACATCATTCAATCTACAATACAATAATACAATACAACTGAATTTGATATTGCCCTCCTACCTAATTTCAGACATGCACACGAGACCATACGACAGAACATGGGGATGCTAAGAAATTGTGCATGAAGAACTTGCTCGAGGGCCCTACACGGTGACCTTTCGATTGTGTGCTAGGCCACTGCACATCGTTCACCTATTTCACTATTCGCAGTCTCCCTCCTTTGGTATCTTAGGCCCTGTCATAGCACGGACTAACAAGGCTTAAACCAGTGGATCCCTAATAGTTGACCTGTTACAGAGGCTTTCTTCGATGATTATGTACATCTAGGCTATTATAGAAGGCCTTAAAGTCTATACAACTGTATATAGGTCTTTTCTAACGAAAGATTAGGATCCACATTAGAACATTGCATTTGTATTGCTATACCATGCCGTACATATTTGATTCATAGTTACCATAAGTAGTCATTCTAAAATATTTCTTCGCGTTTTAGTTGTCTCGTCAAACATTGCATCTTTGAATGTTCCGAGAAGTTCAGTCGTAGTAATCGGTGACAGAGTAGAATTGAAATGCAGTGTAAATGGAAACGATTCCGTATCGTGGAAGTACACTTCGTGGAATACGTCAACAGAGACAAATATTTATTTGGGTAGAGATATAGTTACTTCGATCAGATCAAGGTACAAGATTGATAAGAGGATCAGCGGACAACATAATCTCATCATCGACTCCGTTGACTGGGATCACGCTGGAAGATACCAATGCACTACAACGATGCATCAGACAGTGATGATTGATATACAGTTAACCGTTTTAGGTAACTATAAACTAATGGTCACTGATGAATGATATACAGCTAATCGTTTTAGGTAACTATAAGTTGACTGTAATATACAATCAGTGAAAATTCAATTTAAACTTAATGTGATTTTTTAGCCGTTTTCTTACCTCAGAAAAGTATTTATAATTAATCTGACTGATGTTAGAGTTCTAGCAAGACAAATTATTTGTCTGTATAATGATCCTCAATTTGTTGTGGAACGGTCCCTACTAGTAGTCTCATGCAGACATGTAAAGGTAAACTAAAGAAATGCCATCTGCGGTTGACAACTTCTGTCTTCTGTCGCGATTGCACCTAATAGTTATATGACAGAGATTTGAATACGTTGCACGCAGAACATAGTTATGATTGCACACCGACCAATTATTATAGGATTTACACTGTTGAGCTCAATGCATCCGAATGTACCCTACATTGCCGAATCTGTGCTATCCGTTGAGACAGCACCTACGAACACAAGACCGGCCTCAGGCGTGTTCTAAATGTCCAATTTGATTGCCATATTCTGCGCCTTTCAGAGACTGCTAAGAGGCCTCATGTAAATATTCATATGGAAACGTGCATTGCTTCAGTCATCGCTTTAAATACGACTAAGGCTGACATTGATATTGTTAGACGGTCATAGGTGTAGTGACGCAGGAAATAAACCAGTCAGAAGTTTAGATCAATTGCATGTATACATGTAGGCCTATGCATAAAATGTATGTATGGATGTATGTATGTATGTGTGCATGTATGTATGTATGCATGTATATAAGTATACGTGTATCAAGACACTTAATATAGAACATTAGGCCCCTAACGAAAGCGCGCAAATGTGATGGGAGACAGTAACAATATGGCCCAATACACGAGAAGGACGATGAGCTCTAGTTGAACTGTAGAGGCGTGGCACCTGTGGGTATGTATCTCCACAGGCAGCAAAGCATAACGATCTCGAACCCGAGTGACCTGATAATGGAAAATAGAACTCCCTGATGTATGCCCGGGGCAGAGAATGATCTTAAATAAAATTCGCTCGGCAACAGGAAGCCATTGTAGCGTCTCCATTATAGAGTAGAGTAGAGTAATGGATAACACACTGGCGTGAAGAGCTGAAGGTACCAAGATCGAACCCCGTAGACATCCGTTAATTTAAGGTTAATTCTGCCTTCCACTCGCTAGGCGGCAGCGGCGGTTAAATGAATAGTAGGCCGTGATTTGGCGCCGTATGTTGGCTGCCGCATAAGCAGTTATATTCGACTCCTGTAAAACTGTTATCATGTGCTTCTACTTAATACATGTATGATACAGGGAAACTGGCGATATAGAAGTGACTGCAATGCATAGTATAAGAAGGGAGCCGAGTGTAGGTTAAGAGACCATAGACTGACTGGGAAGAAGCGATATATATGAGTGGTGATTTATTGGCAGAAGGCTAGGAGATAGAAAGGGATGCCATAGGCAACGCTGACCGAGGAATGGTAGGGGAACAGATATAGAGGTTTACGGTCAAGCGGGTTTAGAAAGATATAGCGATAGAGTTGGGCAGACATTTAGACGAACAGTATGGACTGACAGAGAGATAGGAACGGTAGCAAGCAGTCAGATGACGTCAGCAAGGTAATAGCAGATAGGAACATAGGTACAAGGTCAGGCAGACAGCAAGATAAGTGGTCACCTAATGGTAGGTAGTGAGTTTGAGAGATACTCAGTGGGCAGCTTTAGTTAGGATCGTGTTAGTGGAGATCTAAGATTAGAGTAGCGTTCAGCCAATGAGGAGGAGGCGTAGGTTAGGATCAGGCGTGGTAGTAGTAGGAGCTTTGGCTCAGGTACGAGGTACGCAGGGTCTAGTCAGCCAGAGATGGAAGGACAAGACTTAAAATGGTAATCTAGAAGACAGGTAGCCAGGGAAGACGCTATGGGCTAAGAGGCCTAGCAGGCGATCTTCTGAGTAAGGCAGAAGATAATTTTAGGATAGAGAGGTTCCTCTGAGGAATACCGGTAGGCCCGAGGCTGGGAAGGGCCCTAGCCTAGGGACAGCTTAGCGGACTTCCTAGGACGTTTTTCAGTTATTAGATTGGAAGACTGGACGTTGCGGCATTCTGTGCGGACCTGACTGTTGGCAGAGTCTGGCAGTTCTCGCGATGGGACGCTTGCGAGGAGACGTTCGTCTTAAGAGTTTAGAATAGAAGTTCTTATAGTTGGTGCAATGTCGTAGGCTCGTAGCTATCTCATCGTCAGTGTAACTGAACAATCGTCTGCAATTGAATTGTATTTGTGAAGAGACATTCATACTGAATGACAATAAAGAATTCTACAGACTGAACCTATAAGTCTGACACATGTATGTAAGGCGCCCTGCGTGTTCGTCGTTTCTACTATATGTATGTTCACTGTACAGCGCAGTGCGTTTGCAGGCGCTTAATTAAAGACAAAGATTATTATTATTAGGATTATATGCTGAAATACGTGAATGATGTGGATAATGTTCAGCGTAAAATAACATGTAGGGAGATTTTTAGTTCTTCTTCATACAGTCATTTACTGCAGGGTGACGGCTGCGGCAGCGCCATAGAACAAGTTACTCGTTGCTTGCTATTTATCACTTCTAAAGGAAACTTATGGGCATACCTAAATTCGGTCATATTGGTCAAAATACCGCAGAATCGTCTTGGTCTTGACTCCTCAGTTATACGCTGCTACGGGCTTATTTGTATGTTATAACCTTAATTCGCCAGAGTTGTCTTATTTTCGTTTCTGTAAGCAGCTGAATTTGTAAACTCAATGCGAAACATTGTCTTCTGCAAATTATGCAAATTACACGGATGGCCTATAAAATAAACTTTTAGGCTCTGATCCTGTTTGTGTCGCAAATACCAGCGAAGCATATGTGGACGGAAAAGAGCAAAGACATCCATTGTTATACATGTGGTGTAGCCTCAGTTACACAGGAAACTCGAATCCAGTTTTCAGTTGGACCAAAAGCAACACAGAGAAGAAGATCGCTGCGAGCACAACCACATCTGACACCAGTCGAGGACCGTTGACCAAAACTTCCTCGGTCGTAACGCAGCTACACGCTAGTGACGGTGGAGTTACATTCCAGTGCCAGATTACGTTTCAGATGCCAAACAACTCTCAAGGAATTACCAAGACTGACTACGAATATACATGGAATTATACACTGTGTAAGCAGTCTACTAATTATACCAAAATAGTCGCTTTGACACAAACACATAACAAATACTTTGCAAAGGTGAATAAGTAAGGACAAAGGTGCCGCCACTGAATGTAGGGATTGAAATACCTTCGATTTGTGCTAACACAATTACACAACTACAGTAATCTAAAGTTGGATAAATGTTTCAATATCCTGATTCACATTGCTACTCATTTAACATATCTGAAAGACGTCTGACTTATACAAATCATAACCATGCTCGAATTGCTTGAGACCCAACAACCGTGGCAGGAGATGAGTTATAAAGTAAGACGCCTCTTCACTGTCGGTTTTAACTGTAGTCATCGGTCGATAAATAAACGGACCGGGAACTCTGATCCAATGTTTTGCTGCTTGTTCTAAGAAACTTATCTTATGTAGGTTTCTCTTTTACTTAATTATATTAATTTATTTTCCTATTCATTGCATTTATTACAATAATTCTAATTCTTACAATGACTCGGAAATCCGTAACAAATATTCTTTAACAATATGGCGTTAATGTATTTCTTTAAACTCAGTTGAATAATTAAGACAAAATAAGTCTTAAAGTCAAGTGCGTGTCACACATATTGTTGCAATTCATCATCCGTCCTTTCACAGTCTTGATCCACCATATGACAGTGATTGACTTAACTGCGTGCAAATTTTATGGAGCCTTGTACTGTGTAGAAGAGTTCATTTTAGATGGACCGAGGAACCTTAGCATCGTTAGATATCAAGATTATCTGGAATGTTCAGCTGATGGTAATCCACCTCCAACCTTCAGATGGACAAACGTTGAGACAAACAGATCCACCGAGGGATCTGTTTTTACGCTGAATGAAACAGTTACATCGGAAAACGATCAGATTTTCCAATGTACAGCGACCAATGTGTTTGCCAGTGAAAGGAAACACTTCAAAGCAACTAAAGTTTTTGGTAAGGCCTTTGAATTCTTGTCTTTTATTCTCTCTACTTATCGACCAATTAAGAACTGAGCAGAATTCCACACAACTCCAATTTTGTTTTAAGAAACTTTTCTTACATGCAAGACGTATTTATTAATTCATTTACTTTGTTATTTGCACTCATTACAATATTTCTTCTCTTTATTATGATTCTGAATTTCGCAACTAATATTGCTTAAAAGTGTGGACCTTCATGCTTCTTTAATACTCAGTAAAATAATTTTGCAAAATATGTTTAAGCTAAATGTCGAAGTGCTTGTCATACGTAATGTTGCATTTCAACATCTGTGCATTCAACTCTTTGATGTCCACACTCTTGATCCACCATACGATAGTGATTGCATCAACTGCGTGCAAAAATTCATGGAACCTTAAACTGTAGAGAAAAGTTAATTTCAGATGAACCGATGAAACCGACGAACCTTAGCATCGTTAGACATGAAGACCGTCTTGTATGTTCAGCCGACGGTGATCCAACTCCAATCTACATATGGACACGTGTTGAGACAAAGACATCCACAGAGGGACCTGTTTTAAAACTGGATGCCTCATATGACAAAGAAACCACTTTCCAATGCACAGCTACCAACAAATTTGGCATTGAGAATAAAAATATCACGATATCAGGTTTTGCACATTTTAATAGTCTATCAGTCTATCAGCTTTGTTTCACTGCGGTGTTTACTTAAGTCTAGTCTAAAAATTAGATGAATAATAGATAAATAAAGTTCATTTTAGACGGACAGAGGAAACTTAATATCGTTAGATATGAAAAAAATCGTCTTCTAGGACACTTTTCATGTTGTTCGTTCAAATATGCGTGTACACTGTAGGCCTACAGATGTTGATTTTGTTGCATTGTGAGTAATTCGTGATGACGATCATTATTATTATTATTATTTAGTTTATCCAGAATCTGATAATATATCGACATTAAGCACAGCAGAAGTTGCACTCATTCTTGCGTCACTCAGCTTAGCAGGATTCGTCTTCTTATGCTTGTTCATTGCAGGTATGCCATCCGAATACTTCTTGAATTATAACGAATTTCGTAATTTGACTGTGAACTTATTTAAAGCATCTTGATCTTAATAATATCATTTATTATTTCAAACTGACAGACGCAATAAGATTACACTGAAACGTGACAGTAGTACAATCAAGATTTTAATTAAACACACGTTTTGGCAGCCATGCAAGGCGCCGCCCCAAAGTGGGGGTTACGGGTATCGAACCGCGTTCTAATGCTCTCCTGGCCATGAGTGTTATCATTACTCATCCCCCTCCTTCATGGAATATGTTTTGGTGATTAATAACTGTACAATAATCTTCAGTTATTTGAATGTATTACTTTATATTTTTATGATGATTTTTGAAGTAATAAATCTAGGCTTCAAGTGAAATTTTGATCTAATGAGGCGCACTAATAACAAATTCGGTTAGCACATTTTCTACATTTGAAACTGATTATTGTTGGAATTGTTCGAAAATGTATTGGGTACTATCTTACTAAACTGAGTGTCTTCAGGGAGAAAATATAAATGTAGTCATAAGAATAGACCAATTTCTATGAGAAATTGCAATGTCTTTACTGTGATGAAATTGAATCCGACGTGACTTTTCGGAATTTTACTCGACAACCAGCTTATCTTCGTGGTGCTGTGTGTATACATTATACAGCTATACAAATAATATTTGTATAGTTGTATACACACAGCACAACGAAGATAAGCTGGTTGTCGAGTAAAATTCCGAAAAGTCACGTTATGACGATGTTAACATATCTTAACAGAGCTTCTGCGAATAGTTTCTGTACATGACTTTCTTTGCCACTGCATAAAATATTAAGAAGCTGTCTAATATTAAGCATACTTTAGCAACGTTGACATTATTGTTGCGAGGAAGCAGTTAAAAATTATATCACTTTGTACCATTTGCTTTTGAGCTTTGGAAGTCAGACGACGCAGTGACTCGGTAGCCAGAATAGCTACGATTCAGACGGCATCTTCAACTCACGAAGACCCTCAGATAACAGCCACCAGTGCAGAGTATTGTTCCTTTAGAGATCGACCATCGACCTCACGAAAGCCAGAACTTTACTGTGAGCTACGCTTGAACGATCAATCAACATACGACTACATCGACCACAGCCGAAAAGAAACTGCCAAAGAAGCCACGTAGGCCTACTTTGAAATAGTTGAACTACATTAACCTCCATTTGGCAGCCTAAGTATGAGGTGTTAGTGACTTCAGTTTTATTAGTCTCGCCGTATGAAGATTGGTGGCCAGCCCTATCCATTGGTGCAGTAATTAGTAAATGTCATCCATAAGGTGATACCTGCCATAAACTTAATCGAACTGTAGGCCTAATAAAGAAAAGGACATGCGAAATTGAACAGCAATGGTTAGAAAGAACGCATGCCTTGATAAGAATATGATGTAAAACTATTTTAAACAAAGAACCTGTCGGTTAACGGACACTTAATTAATATAAAGAATGTATGAATGCACGCATATATGTGTGTATGTATGCAAACATGCATGAAATGCGGGGGATATCAATGTATGCACGCGTTTATATATGTATGAGTGCATGTAGGCCTATGTCTCTAAGTATAGACTGATTATGTATACGTGCGCTCGTATGGCCAACTTATTTAGAAACAAGACAATTAAACAGTTAACTTAACTTAGATTGTAGGAAACGATATATTATCACCGCGATTTATGTCTAACATTCATAATGCTTCTTTAACTATTTTTAATGTCTGCCACTTCCTAAAATTTGTTATTGGAAGCTTATAAAATATTATACCAGAGCTATTAACTGTGCTTTGATTGTAATTTGTTCGAGGATTAGTGCTCACAAATTTATATCACTCTCTGAATAATTTTCACTAATTGAAGTTTGACGGATAAACTTGAACGCAGATGCTATCCATGAATTTTTCAAGGGCGTTCTTCCATGCAAATTGCATTATTTGCCTCTAACTATTTTTGAGAAACCTTGAGTTGTTTGCGTCGCAATAGGTGCAATAGAAATTGACAATGTAAAACAATGTTATGCTATACAATACAATGACACCTGGATATGCGATGCTGGACTAATTCGTTTTTCTTGGGGAAGAAATAAAAACCTGGGTATTAGGTAATTGAGCTCAGTTGTTCACCAATAATCTAATCTAAATCTAATCTCATGCAGAAGGCATGAGTCGATGGTCGCCTTGCATTCAATCAGAGTCAGGAATTATAATGAGTTGATGCAGTTTTGTCGATATCCTTTAAGTCATATAAAATCAGAATTCAGGCTACGTTATGTAAGCATAATTAAATGGGTAAGTCATAAGTTCAAACCTCAGTGAAATGAAAGAAATGAGAGAACAAACAGAGACAAGCGTCCTTTAGTATCGATCGCATAGTTTCTACTATTGGACGCTGGTTTAAATATCCTTTTCGTTTACTTACAAATGCATTTTAAAATCAAATGAATGAATGCGTATTAGAAGATTAACATGACAAACGTCAATACTTGAATGAGAGTCAGTGGCTAACGGCAGAGGAGGTGAACAGCCGATGGAGGGAACTAAGTGACTAGGGGTCCACCGGTAAGACATTTTCCGCCGGAAACCGAATCCGAGTATTTGGATGTATTTTTGCCGGAACCGGTAACGAACCGGGTACCATTTTGTTCCATATGCGAAGCTTCACATGTTCATGTAATAAGAAATTATCGACATAAATTTGTGTACTTGTAAGGGGCCGTCCACATATTACGTACGCAATGAGGGGGGACGGGGGTCGGATTTAGGCGATTTTTCGTACGGGTGCGAACGGGGGGGAGGGGGGACAAAAGTGTACGTACGCAAAATAAATTTCTAATTATGACGTCCACAGTAACCTATTTATAACTCTGTATTGTCCTATAATCGTCCGATGGCATTTTATTACATTATATAAAAGCCATGTGCAGTTATTCGGTGCTGTAAACGAGACACCTATAATTTGTCTATATTGGCCCTCACTCATCCTTCAATCTGGCCTAAAGTGCAGACAGTCGGGCTGCCTGGAGCTGTCAACACACTTTCTGCAGCTGGTCTTCGGGGGGGGGGGGGTGCGTCAAGCGTACGTACGCAGGGGGTGTGTGGAAGAAAGTAGGCCTACGCTTGCGAACAGGGGGGTCCAATGTTCCCGGATTTTTGCGTACGCAATATATGAATGGCCCCTAATAAGTGACTAATGCAATTTGAATTGTAGGCCTAGTCATTTCTGTGCAGTTGTGAAGTTTTCTGTGTAATTGTTTTAAGGTTCAACATTTATAATTTTACTAGCAGGTTTACCCGGCGTTGCCCGGGGTTATAAGTTTCAATCCCTGTAGCGAATAAGCAACAAATTTAGGTATAAGTTTAAATGCGTGTAGCGAATAAGGAAGAAATTTAGGCGACCTGTGGGGGACGCTGCTTCGCAGTCTTGTGTACGCCTTCTGGCGTACAGCGAAGACTGCTTCGCAGTCTTGTATACGCCTTCTGGCGTCTTGCGACCTCTGCCGTGGACTGGCTACTTCGCAGTCGCCCTCTGGCGACGACTGCTTCGCAGTCTCCCGTGGATTTACTGCTTCGCAGTAGCCGTGTGGCGGCGACTGCTTCGCAGTCTTGGAGGCTCTTGTGGCGTCTGGCGACCTTAGGGGGAGACTGCTTCGCAGTCTCCCGTGGACTGACTGCTTCGCAGTCGAAGAGGGTGAACCCGGCGTTGGCGGGTTAAAGAAAACGCCAGAAATCTGGCCGTCACTGCCCTTAGTAAAGCAGAGTCTTTGAACATACAATTCTGGTGTAAAACGACGAATATAGTTCGAATCGATCGTAATAAAATGTTGTGCAAAAGTAAACAACGCCGTTATGCGCATTATTAATGACGTTGGGGAATACCGGCGCCATAAATAGAACCGCTTTGCAGTGGAAGCGTGAGGGACGGTCGCTTGGGTAGAGTTTTTGGGGATTTTCACCATGTTAGCGGTCAAAAGGGGGTACGCGAACCCCTCCACTGGGTGTCCGGTGCCGAGGCCGACACAGCAGTGAAGGTTTCGAGTGAAAAGGTGCAAAATTGTAGAAGTTAAGCCCGGTCAAACAGACAGACAAACAGACAGGACAGACAGACAGACACACAGAATTCTCGCTTTATTTATATAGATATACGTAAGTTTATTGAATAAGTTTTTACAGAACAAAATTTTTTTAAAGTTAAATTTTTGGCAACTATTTGCGTCTACAATATTTGCCGAGGCGAATACTTCCGGAAACGGGATTTCCGGCCGAACCGAGTATCCGAGCCGGTTTCCGGTAGACCCCTATAAGTGACCCATGATTGTGAAATTAAAAAGTGTAAGTTGTCCCTTGAAAAATTACATTGATAGAGCTGATATGATTAGGAGGAGAAACAAGGTTGACAAAGCTTCTGCAGATCACTGGGTCGTTTCATACGGTCAGGGATGTTATCGTCAATCGGAGGCAAGCAGGCTGGTGAGTGTGAAGAAGTTGAAAGGTGATAGCAGCCAATTTAAATCGGTAAACTATGACATAGGGAACCCGTCAAGTTGCGACATAGTGCAAGCGGATGATACTTTGCACCCTATATAATCTATATATATATATATATATATATATATATATATATATATATATATATATATATATATATATATATATATATATATATATATATATATATATATATATATATATATATATATATATATATATATATATATATATATATAAGAAGAGGTGCGATACAGTTAAAATCGATACGCCATCAGATAGGGAGCCGTGGATTTTCGACATATTGCCAGTGGATGAGGAGGTAAGGTAAAAATGGAATTGGCATAATTTCATCTTGACTTAACAAGAAATACAGCAACAGAAGTGGCCATATTCCGATTGAGAAATGGTCGTATGCACCTCGTGGCTCTGAGATGGAATAAGGCGATTTTACAGACAGCAGAAACATTTTGCTTAAATGTAAGTGCAGGGTCAAATCAATGGGGTTCTGAGAGTTTTGATTTTTACCGACAGATAAACATTAATGTACCGGGTACATTATCTTGATGAACGAGAGTTAAGTGAAGTAATCGCTGACTAATGCGAAGGAGTAATTCATCTGACTTTATGCGATAAAGACAGAGACCATTTGATTCAAAATAATGTCTGCATGGTAGAGAACATTCTGTTTCAACGTGATAGGCTTTGTTTAGAAACAATCCCTGCGGAAAGACATTATTCCAGATTGTGAGAGACTAATTGGGGAGACTCCATATCGTGACACCTGAAATAAACCCGGAGATAATGTGGGACGTTATAAATGAGATAAAAGAGGAAGTGGCTAAAACCGGTGAATTACACCGATAAACTTAACTCGAACTGCGTTCATTATGCCAGAAAGCCAACATCTCGAAGTTACGTGTTTTAGGCGCAGCAAACAGGTTTAACGAATACATCAAGCAAGGCGACTTGGTTGTTCCACCGGCCCGAACTTCCACGGCCCAGCATAGAGGTTTTGCGGTGATTGGCCCATCCTTCTGGAATAAGGTGCTTGATTACCTGCGGCATGAACACCTCAGCCTCTCGTCGCCTGTGTTTGGTCGTGATTGTGTTAGGTGGGGAGCGCCTCTGATGAGTCTGTCTGGAAGTGACGCTATATAAATTTGCAATGACAATAATATAATCATACAATACTCGTTATTATGATTATTTATTATTGCAGACCGGAGGCTGCCATGAGTATGAAGTGTTGTTACGATTATTTACTTTTGCAGAACCTGATAAGAAATCCACCGTAAGCACAGCAGGAATGGCCCTCATTGTCTCATTAATTATATATTACCTTAACAGGATTCGTCTTTTTGGGCTTGAGATTAGGATTAACAATCATAGTTATCTAACTCCTTCATAGCAAGTATGACTTCGGAAACATGTCACACTGATTTAGAAAATTTGAATAATTACTTAGCTTTGTAATCCTTTCAAACCTATACCGGGTTTTATGGAGAATTATTTTGGCGACGAGTAGCCGCATAATTATATCAATTATTTTCTTCTATATGTATTCAAAATGGTGCTGAAACGTTTAACAGTAAGCTACCAGCGTGATTTTGATACGTGAGGCCTTTGAATAACAACAAGTTCGAGTAACAAATCTGTCGCAAAAGAAAACCGAACGTTATTTGCACTGATCTTAAAATGCTGGCTACACCGAATATCTCAATTACAGACAAAACATAATGGTGTCACAGGAATACTGCCATGAGAAAATGAAATGTTTTCACTACGAAGAAATTGAATCTAACGTCAATAAGTGATTTTCAGCAACCCACTTAATTGCATCGTATGTCTAGAAATATGTTTATGTTCTCGTATCTTTGCAGAGCCTCGGCTAATGTGAGCTTTGTGTAAACTTCTGTCAAGAAAGACTACTAAGCAAGTATCAAGTGCCTATATGGGACCACTATAATTAAGCTTCTCCTTGCTATGGAAAAGTACTAAGCAAGTAGCAAATATTAAGCCCATATTTTGGCAAGTTGACAACAATCTTTAGGAAAAGAGTAAGTACCTACAAAAAGTTGGTTATTAGGCCTACTGCGTTTAAGCAGTTTAAAATTATTGCGCTCTGTACCGATATCTTTGTGTTAGAGGATTCAGGGGCAACATCTCCCTAGCCAAAGTATCGTCGATTCAAATGCTCCCGTCATCTCACGGACTTCAGATTCAACTGCAAACAGAAGAACTCAATTGATCGATTCCATCTTAAACTGAAAAGGAAGAATCCTACGAAACGGCAAAACCAGTGCAGACCACATCAATCAACCATCAACTGATCAGAAATGTCAAAGCAAAGACCCAACCCTGCCAGCATTTTCATGGACAATAGGTGGGACCCACAAGATGGCTCTTTATGCGACACATATTGGAAAAAATGAACGTTTCGGACAGGGATATAGCAAGATGGAGTAAAAAATAAAGTACAAGGTGAAACATTAAGCCATATGGAAATGATGTAAACCGCTATTTAAACATAGAACCTCTGATTATACGCCCATGCAACGTGTATCTATAGGCATATCTATTAATGTACGCATACATACATTAATTTTATGCAACTGTTTAGTTGCATAAAATATATGTACGAATATATGTATGTATGAATCCATGTATGCCTGCATGCATGTATGTATGCATATGTGTGTGTGTGTGTGTGTGTGCGTGTGTGTGTGTGTTCCCGTAGGTAAATTGACTATAGATGTGTACCTGATATATAATCAATCAATTTGGAAACCTGACTTTTTATAGTTGAGTGAATTTTTATTTATAACCCAGATAGCAACACAACTCCCCCCAAGCCCGACCTGCACCTCACCGCGGTGGGGGGGGGGTGAACAGCCAAGTAAGGGAACGCATGGTGAGGCTATGCCGTCAGGGGTGAAGGTTCATACCGAAGTACCTCCTAGGGCGCTACGCGAGGCGGACAGGCTCACCATGAACCCCGAACAGCTGGCCAACGCAGGCGGCAGGTGTTGGAAGGACACCTCAGGGCGAAAGAGGTCAACAAAGACCCACCGGCCTCCTTATCCTGTCAGGAGAGAAGTGGTCACCACCTGATAAAGAGACCAAGAAACTCTTATGAATATGAAGTTAAATACAACAACAAGAAAGGAATTGGGCGCAGAGGTAACGGTAGTAGAAAAGATACAAAAAAGAAGACTCAAGTGGTTTGGACATGTAGAAAGGATGGATAACAGCAGATTACCAGTCGCAGCCCTGCATGGACAGATCGAGGGAGAGAGAAGTAGAGGGAGACCACGAAAAACGTGGATGGACAATGTCAAGGAAGACTTGAAGAGCAAAGGCACGGACTTAACCATGGTGCGCGAAACTCTCAGAGACAGAACACTATGGAGGAACTTCATAAGAGCCTCATCGTCGGGAAACTGATGGAAGAGAAGAAAGAAGAAGAGAAGAAGCAACACAACTTATATCTTGGAATTCTCCACAAAAACTTTGTGACTTTTCTACGAATTCATCTGCAAAAAATTTGATGACTTTTTATTTTATTTTAGTCATTTACTTCCTATCTCCAGGCTTTTAAAACTTTCCGTAGGCGTCTTGAACACATCTACCAGCACACTTTTGAACCCACAGTAAGAGCAAAAGCCCTCAATACCCTAAAATCAGCCACCAACAGATACCATAAACTCATCGCTGCTGCTAAAAAGAAATATTATTCCTCACTCATCCATTCCAGCGCCTCAAACCCTAGACATCTCTGGAAAGCTGTTAACACTCTCCTTCATCTCAAATCTCCCTCCCCACTACCTAGCTCTATTCCATCCTCCTCTGTTGCTGATACATTCTGTTCATTTTTTTCAGACAAAATCTCATCCATTCGCTTTACATTACAATCTCTTTTAGACTCACGTACCACCCTTTCCTCCTCCAGCACTGATTCACCTCCTTCTCTCAACCCTACTCTCAGTCATTGCTCCCAATTCTCTCTCCTGCCTCTGAAGCAGAAGTGTCAATCCTCCTTAACTCTCTCCCTAACAAGCAATGCGAACTTGATCCTATCCCCACCTCTCTTCTAAAAGACTGTGCTCTTGTCCTGGTTCCTTTAATCACCAAAGTGATATCAATCTCTCACTCTCTACTGGCAATTTTCCTATGGCCTTTAAGCATTCTATTGTCACTCCCCTTCTCAAAAAAGCAAACCTTGACAAGGAGAACCTATCCAACTACCGCCCTATCTCCAATCTTTCCTTTCTATCAAAATTAACTGAACGAATTGT
Source organism: Allolobophora icterica (assembly GCA_963556255.1). NCBI lineage: Eukaryota > Metazoa > Annelida > Clitellata > Crassiclitellata > Lumbricidae > Allolobophora > Allolobophora icterica. The sequence goes on from OY744610.1 coordinate 21,905,708, forward strand.
TCTTTCTCGGCAAAATGACTACCTTTCTTCAAATTCACTTCTTAACCCACACCAATCTGGCTTCACTAAACACCACTCCACAGAAACTTTACTTGCCTCTCTTTACAATAAACTGGTCTCTGCCGTCAGCCATCAGCAAGTCTCTTGCCTCTGTCTTCTCGACATCTCCGCCGTATTCGACACCATTGATAACACCCTCCTTCTTCAACGACTATCTTCTTGGTTTGGCGTCTCTGGCACTGCTCTACTCTGGTTCCAGACCTACTTGACTTCCCGATCCTTCTCTGTTAAAGCCTCCAGTCACTGCTTACAACCCCTCCCCCTTTCCTGTGGTGTCCCTCAAGGCTCCGCCCTGGGTCCACTACTTTTCATCCTTTATACCACTCCTTTAAGTCATCTCATACAGTCCTCCTCTCTCGACCACCATCTCTAGGCAGATGACACCCAACTCTTCATATCCTTCTCTCCAGGCTCATTTTCCACCGCCATCACACAACTACTCAACGTAGTTTACCTTATTTCACAGTGGATGTCATCCAATCTCCTCTGCCTTAACCCTTCCAAAACTGAATTCATCATCCTAGGCCTTCCTGATCAAATCAAGAAAATCCCTGATCCTTCCATAAACCTTTCGACTAACTCATCGTCTCTCACCTTCACCTCTGACTCCCCTGTTCGCAATCTTGGTGTTATTTTTGATCCACATCTCTCCTTCTCTAACCAAATCTCCAACCTCTCACGCTCCTGCTTCATGCACATTCGTGACCTCCGACGCATACGACCCATGCTCGACGTTAAAACTGCCTCCACCATTGCTACCTCCATTGTTCATTCTAAGCTTGATTACTGCAATTCTCTTTTCCTCAACCTTGAATCCACTCAAACAAGCGTCTACAGCTTATCCAAAACTCACTAGCCAGAGCTGTCAATAGAACGCCCAAACATCATCATATTACTCCCATCCTCAAGTCACTCCATTGGTTAAAAATACCAGAGCGAATCCACTACAAAGTCCTATCACTAACCTACAACTCCCTACAATATTCCCAGCCCAAGTACCTTCATGATCTCTTCACAATTCAGACAACCCGCTCCACCCGATCATCGTCCTATCTCAGTCTTTCTCGACCCCCAGTCACTACTCACCTCAAGTTCTCCAACCGAGCCATATCCATCACAGCACCACGTCTCTGGAATGATCTCCCCCTGAATTTCGCAGTTTCTTAGTGCCTCCATCATCATTGCAACCCATCCTTCATCCTCATCCTCATGTTCCTCTATCTATCACCCCCGGGCTTTCCACTCAAAACTGAAGTCTCACATTTTCAAATACTCCTACCCTGACTCATCTGATACTCCGCCTTCCAATTATTCTCGCCGTAAACGACACCCGCCTTGACAGCTGCTCTGCCTCTCCTGATCTGGTATCCTGGAAATTGGACTGGGACCTCTTTTGGACTACTCTCTGGAAACCCCTTTATTTGGTTTGGCCTCCTGGAAATCGGACTTGGACCTCTTTTGGACCACTCTCTGGAAACCCTCTGATCTGGTACCCTGGAAATCGGACTTGGACCTCTGTTGGACTACTCTCTGGAAACCCCCTTTGATTTGGTTTGGCCTTCTGGAAATCGGACTTGGACCTCTTTTGGACCACTCTCTGGAAACCCCCCTCTGATTTGGTTTGGCCTTCTGGAAACCGGACTCGGACTTCTTTTGGACTACTCCCTGGAAACCCCTCTGATCTAACGTAGCGCTCGTGAATAGGCTGGTGTCCTGCGCTTGGCCTTCGAGTGGCGCTTTAGAAGTTTGGAGATTACGATTACGATATCTAACATATACACGGATTATTTAACTAGTTAGTGCTCGAGACTTTCTAAAATTGTTATCTGATGCTTTTTTGAAACAATAAACCCTAAATATTAGCTAATCTGCGATATTCGGTGGTCCATTGATCAGACTCATTTTTAAATGTCTAATATTTTCTTTAAGCTTTATTAAGTAAAGTGTTATCGGGCACTGTATGCAGATGGTGTTTGTAAACTTTTCAAGGCCCTACTTCGATGGAGATTACTCTAACCAGCCCCTAGTTCCTTTGGGATTACATGACTAGTTTGTATTGCAACAGAATCATTCCTGGACTATTATCTAAGAGATTGAACCTAGCGTGTAAGTCGTCTTTGTGTGAACCTGTAATAATAAGATTTTCATAGCGCCGTTACCATAACTTAAAAGACATCAGTCGATGTTCCTGTAAAGTTAAAACTTTGTGAGGAATTTTATTCCTTTGGAGAAACCTGGCCGAAATCCAATAGGTTAGACCGTTAGAAAACCAGAAGTCAGGTAATAGTTGATAATTGATAAGTATATTCAAAGAAATAATTGTTTTGTTTAGATCTGAACGACATTAACGAATTCAACGAGCAACATAGGCAAGTAAACTATAGTCTTGATCGAAAATTTCAAAACGGAACGTTGGTTTTAATATCGTAATACCGCAGAAATACACTTAAAGTAAAATTTATGCTAGAAAGTTTGAAAAATGAAGCACTTCAAAAACATTCAGTCCGCTCCAAATAGCCTACTCTGGAGAGCTTAATGTCTAGGACTCAAGGTGAAGGTCAATCAACCGACCCATATGATTTTTTTATTAGAACGGCAGTGTCGGTTGAAACCTCATGACAATCTCTAGTCGTTAACGCCCCAATAATTTCCTATGATAAAGTTTTAAAGGCGTTATACGGTGTTCAAATAAATATTTACATTCAAAACTTTGCAGGCCTATAAAATATGCAGGGCTTACTCAGGCAGACAAGTAGAATGTGGCTGTAGATTCAGTACGAATCCAATATCCTGTTTGCCAGCATGTTAAATATAGTAATTTAATAGCTTGCTCTGCACGACATAGACCAGGAACTTAACTTTGCAAGTTTTCGTCGTGCTGGTGTTGACGTGTAACTGAAAAGTATGAATAATTACAGGTCAGGAAGTCTTGCGAGAAGTATGGCCAACTCTGACTTCGTAGTTGGTGGAATGTTTTCTGCTCTAGCCGTATGCTTAGGTGAGTATACTCTACTATGCAAAACTAGCAACGGACACTGCGAAATTTCTATGTTTATTTACGACATGCAAAACCAAAATAAAATCCGTCAGGGTCGTTCGCCCTTCTTTTGATCAGAAAAATCGATGACCCGAAGAAGCGCTGCAATGATCCCGCGATATGCCATTGCACATCTTAAACCCAAGAAGAAGTGATGAATTTTGGTATTTCACTAGTCACTGCCTCACTCCTATGGTTTCTCAGACATCGTGATAGGCCCAAGAGGGTTTCGACTAGTACAGCCCCAATAGTCAACTATGCCTCTGTGTAACTCTTCTCATGTCATAGGCATTTGATACATTCACTCACTGATTCATTACAGAGATTTATATAGCGCCCCTTCAAGGCTACTACTCAGAAGTCCTCCCGACCACAGGACGATAAAGAGGGCAGTCTTAAAATTAGAATAGAACGTGTCAGAATGGACCTTGGAGAGCAGACGGAGCGCAAAGGGCAACCCTTTCCAAACCGAAGGGCCAGCAACAGTGAAGGCACAGTTCTGTCTAGTGGAAGTATGGGCAAAAGGAACAAGAAGTACACACCGGGTAGCTGAGCGGAGAGAACATGCAGAGCCCCGAGCACCCAGGGTATGGTAACAGAGCGCTCACAAGTAGGCGGCACCGCAAAACACCAGGACAGCTATCCTATGATCCGCTGCTCGAAGGGAAGTCAGTGGAGAATGACACGCATGTAACCAAAGACATGGTGGGTAGCGGAGCGCAGAAACCGATACAAGCACCTCATCCGCCCAGCCAGAAGGCCAAAATAAAATGAACAGCAGTAATCAAGTCGCGCTGTAAAAAAATAACACAAGATTTAAGTGAGAGGGCAACTGTTCGAATTTATGGCGCAATTGGTAGTAGCAATCATGGCTGAGGAAGTGGATATGAGGAGCGAAGGTGAGTTCTTGGTTCAGTTTGACGCTAAGGTCGAGGATTACAGAGGAGAAGGTAAAGTGAGAAAAATTAACAGCGAGGGCAACTAGATCTAACTTGGCGAGTTTCTGCCGGGTGCCCAGTCAAATGAATTGGGTTCTTGATGGATTGAGCCGTAGACGGTTTAACGATATCCAAGCCACCAGAGAATCCGTAGTCGGGCTTATAACTCGGGTGGCCGCGTTGGCAATGGATGCCGGGCAATGCGGGTAGGCCTGGACATCGTCAGCGTACAACTGGCCTAGTACGGCATGGCCAAGCTCGGAGTGTAGATGATGTCGAGAAGGAGGCCCAGTAGAAAGCCTTAGGGCAGACCGTAGGGAACAGGAACCTATGAGGACGTAGTGTTCCCATGGACCACACAGCTCATGAAGGAAAGAGCCAAGCCAGCTAAGAAAATTGCCAGACAAGCCGCATCATATTTGCAGCAGCTTGAGAAATTACTATGGGCAGTTATTCTAACATAATTGTTTGTTCTCGTTTCAGTTGTGTCGTCATACATTGCATGTGTTACGTCGTCTTTGACTGCTCCGAGAAAGTCAGTCGTAGTAATCGGTGACAGAGTAGAAATGAATTGCAGTGTAACTGGAAGCGATTCGACAGATTGGACGTACACTGCATGGAATACGTCAGCAGAGACAAGCATTTATTTGGGTGGAGATATAATTTCTTCGATGAGTTCAAGATACAGGATTGGTAAGAGGGTCAGCGGACAACATAATCTCATAATCGACTCCGTTGACTTGGCTCATGCTGGAAGATACAGATGCACTGCAGCTATACAAAAGAGACTTTGGAATGATATACAGTTAACCGTTTTAGGTAACTATAAGTTGGCTTCAGCGAAAATTTTATTTAAAATTAAAAAGCGAATTTTTATCGCATTTCGTTACCTAACTATAGATCAATTTTAGCTACGTAAAGGTTCTAGCATGACAAATTGTCTATATAGTGTTCAGGCGAACAGGGCCTCCACATTAATTTTATAGACATGACATTGTTCCAGCTTCTGTGAGAGACTCGTTACGTAACAAGGCGCTATATAAATATTCACATATACACTTTCATTACTTCAATCATCAGTCATCATCAGACTGACAGTTATATTTCCAATTGGCTATAAGCGCAATGAGGCAGACAATAAAAGCGAAGTCAGAGAAGCCCAGATCAAAATTGTATTCGTTAATGTATGCATATAGTGTATATTTAAGTATGTATTTATGTATGTATGTATGTATGTATCAAGCACTTAATATAACGTCTTTGGGTTCCTGACAAAAGCGACGAAATGCGATGGGAAACTGTTTTAAGAAGATGACCCAATGCACGAGAAAGAACGACGAACTACAGTCGAACTGTAGAAGCGCTGTCCCTGTGGGAATCTCCGCGGGTGTATAAATGATAACCATGTTGCATTTTCTTAAGTCCTCTGTGCTTGCCACTGTCATACACACAACGCAGACAGCCGTGTCATTAAGCGAGTTACACAATTAGAATTCTTGTTTCAATAGGTCTTTTGTACTCTTACTGATCAATATATATAGCAAAGCGAGAAAGCAGCATCAATTTTCTTTATTGTCTTCAGTGATTTTTCTGCTTTATTGTTATTTATTTACATACTTAGTCATTGCCCTTGTTACAATTTTTCTTATTAATCATAAAAAAGTTGCAATTTCGTAACTAATAGGCTATTCTTTAAAATTTTGGCGTTTAATGTTTTTCTTTAACACACAGGAAAGCGCTTGAGTCTTATGTTGCCTTTCGTGGTACCACATTTTTCTTACCATTTGTTTGAAAATCTCGCATAATTTCCAATTACACAAATTGTTTCATATATTTTATAAATGTCAACGAACTGATAAGTTATACATTCATAATAAAAAAATTATTATCGCAAATTATATATAAATATTTTTTGTTTCTTAGTTCGTCAAATAATTGTGCTTATATATATATATATATATATATATATATATATATATATAGCATCATCTGTTACGAGCAGCTCAGTCGTAGTAACCGGAGACAGAGTAGAAATGAACTGCAGTGTAAATGGAAACGATTCCGTTGCGTGGAAGTACACTGCATGGAATAGGTCAACAGAGACAAATATTTATTTGGGTAGAAATATAACTGAGTCGATGACATCAAGGTACACGATTGATAAGAGGATTAGCGGACAACATAATCTCATCATCGACTCCGTTGACTTGGCTCACGCTGGAAGATACCAGTGCCGTTCAACTATGCAACAGTTACTGATAAGTGATGTGCAATTAACCGTTTTAGGTAATTAGAGACTAATTTAATCTGAAAAACCGAATTTTATATGGAATATGCAATTTCTTTTTAAATTGGAGATATTTCGCCACGATTTGTCGGGATTAGCCTGGAATCGATTCTGAGTACACTCTTTGAAACACCTATAGCATATTCTTCGTTATTTTTTTAAAGTTAATTAAGATTCAATCGTTAATTAATCTTCTTGAGCTTCTCATATGAGCTGATAATCTGAAAAAATCTAGGATTTACTTTCCCAGCAAAAGGCCATGTTCGAAATAGACGCGAAATAATTATTAAATTAAATTGGATATACAGTGTTATGTTTTATTATGTTTCATTATATTTTATTACGTTCGTTATGTTGTGTTATGCCAATGCTATGCTATGTTATATCATGTTTTGCTATTTTATGTTGTGCTATGTCGAGTTTTGTTGTGTCATATGTCTTGTCACGTTGTTATGTCTATGTGAGCTATGTTATGCTACATGTATGTTTTAATTAACACTGGTTAACATAAAACTGGTTATGTTTCGCATACATTTCGTGTCTTTTTATAACATATCATACTATCTTTTGCTATGTTATGCCGGTGTTATGTTACATGTGTTAAGTTACGTTATGTAACGTTATACTATGTCGTCTTCTGTGAATGTTATTTTATGGTGTTGTGTCATATCACTTTCTACAAAACATGTCTTTGGTTGTGCTATTTTGTATGGAAATGTTAATTTACCATCATCCACAATGAGGCTAAGAAACACTTTATCTATAGATTATCTATCTCCAACTTACTTGTTATAGTTGCTGCTAATTAGTTATCGTAGATGGTTAAGGATGTTGCCAGTCTAGATAAGCCAACGTTTTCAGTAGTGGCCTAATATATATCTTTCAGTTTCGTCTCCAGAGTGTTCCGCAAGCACAAGCAGCGCGGTTGAAGGAAATACAGAACAAGATTATCTGTGGATGTGGTGTCGTATGATTTATACTGGGAACATGATTCATATCTTTACGTGGACCAAAGATAACACAAATGACGACATCGCTACAGGCGCAACTGCTTCTGGCAACAGCAGATTACATATGACCACAAGTTCTTCAGTCAACAGGCATCTCGAATCCAATGACAACGGTGCAACATTCAAGTGCAAGATTACATTTCAGTTGCCAAGCATCTCTGAAAGAAAAGCAACCGATTACGAATATACGTGGAATTACATGCTGTGTACGCGTGTTTTAATTGCTAATTATTTTTAAAAAGCAGCTTCATAACGTGCATGTGATAAAGTAAAATGTAAGCGTAACTGTAACTGCAATTAAAATCTTGTAATACGTCAGTGATTAATGGACAGGGCATCAACCGATGGCCCATCGTTGCAAGCAGTAGTCAGGGAAATATCCAAAGTATCAGTGCCCTGAAAGAAAGAGGCACGTAAAAAGAACTGCTCAGAAGGATTGACGCCAGTTGAAAAAACTGTTAGGCAGAACTAACCACACAACGACAGTGATCTAACAACAACGTATTCTCTTTGCAACCTCTCAACATATACAGAAAAACAGTTACCACCAAGAATTTTAAATATGTTCAACTTCTTGATCATACCCATTGTATTACGATGCATTAGAGATTCCACGCATATTTGATAAATTACTGTAAGAGTTCTTTTTAGATGGACCGAGAAACCTTAGCATCGTTGAATATGAAGATCGTCTTGAATGTTCAGCTGATGGTAATCCAGCTCCGACCTACACATGGACACGTGTTGATATGAAGAGCTCTGTGGAAGGAATTCTTTTTTTACTGGGTGACAAACTAGACCATATTTTCCAGTGTACTGCGACCAATGTGTTTGCAAGTGAAAGGAAAAACTTCAAAACCACCAAAGATTTGAGTAAGGCTGTTTATTTGTGATCTTTTGTTTATAAAAAGTATTAGAATAGTTAATATCAGGATATCTTCAAAGCCCAAAAACGATAGTAATGGGGTCCAGCTTATTCAAAAACGAAAACGGTGAGGCAGATATAATATATATATATATATATATATGGTCAGATCAATCAAATATAAAGGTTACAGATACGGTCAATGCTATTTAGAATTGGAGCGGTGAGAAAATAAAAGAAACTGAGAATTTAGTACCAGATATTTTGGTCAGACAGCTGTAGTTCCGGAGGGAGTTTATCATAAAGAGATGGTGCAGCTTCCTCTATTACCAAAAACCGCGATAAGCAAATTTTAACGAAGGCAAAGAGGATTAGTCTGAAGAGGAACAGGTTGAACAGGGTTGCTCAGTTTTAAGCAACTGACGAAGATAAGATGATTAGAAGAACATGGGTGATTTTTAAGTGATTGACAGGATTCAATTCATTCAGGTATTTTAAGCCAGTGGACAGTTTGAAAAGCGATGAGGAGGTCATGATTAGGGTTCTAATGATAACAGTTTCGAGAAAATTCTGAATAGAATTCTGGTTTAGGAGTGCCTTTCATTTAAACTCTGTGCAATCAGACACTGGAGTCAATGTAGTTAATAATTATTGTATGTTTGAATAAATTAAACTTACAAGCGTGACTGTTGTGATCTTTGACTTTCAGCAGATAATAAGTCCAACTGGAGCATAAGTACAATTGGATTCATAATAAATATCGCAACCCTTACCGTATTTGGAATCGTCCTGTTAGGCATCGGACTAAAGCTGAGGAAGCAATCAATTACCTATGATGAAGGTATGTAATCAATCTTCGCTCAAGCAACTGTTTTAGACGCTGTAACTTGATTTAATTAACTAATAAAATGTTCACTTCATGTGTTGCCATTGACCAGTGGATTTATATAAATGAAATGTTACGTGAATCCAAGAATTTTTTCACAGACAATAAAACTGCTTCAGAAGTCAAGCATATTCAGCGGCTCCTTGTTTTAAGTTCAGTTAGCCACGTATAAGCAGCGCTTCGAAAGTTCCAAAAGTCTGAAAATAAATGGTTTGACACAAATGTTTAATCGTTATCTTAAAAGTAACTTCCAAACTTTTAAAGCGCCAATTGAAAGCCAGACGCAGGGTACCAGCTTATTCACTAGCGTTGCGTCAAGTCAGAGAAGTTTTCCAAAGAGTAGTCAAAAGAACTTCAGAGTTCGGTTTCCAGAGGGTAGAGATCAAGAGAGGAGGCAGAGCATCTGCTAAGGCGGGTGTCGTTAAGGTTGAGAAGAATTGAAAGGCGGAGGATCAGTTGAGTGAGGTTGGAATTCTTGAAAAGGTGAAACTTTTGTTACGAGTGGAAAAACTGGGGGTGATCGATAGAGGAGCTTGAGGTGGATGATGGAGGACGAGTGGCAATGACGATAGAGGAGCCGAAAATCTGTGGAATTCGTGAGGAAGATCGTGTCGTGGCGTATATGAGGTTTAAAATTTCAATGTGCATTGATTGATCCTTCTGTCAAATGTTAGATAAAGCGTCTGCCAAAAAGTCATCTTCCGAGCCCCAGCAATCATCAAAGGAACTCAAAACACCGTCACCAACTTACGAAGATGTAGAAAGAGAAGACGCCAGTGACAACTACTGCGCCTTAACAGACCAATCATCTGCCGCTCAAAAGACACAAGTTTACTGTGAACTACGTACTATCGACCAACTAGGCATCAAACAATCTATTAAACAGAGTGGAAAATAGGGATCGCCTGTACGTTAATACATCTCAACCCTAATCTCTAAATATGGTGCATTATTAGTAATTGATGCACGACCGTAATATAGCTGAACTGCAGAAATCTTAATGTTCGATCTTTAATTTAACTGAACTGTAGCTTCACTGGCACTGCTTTCAATATCCCAACGTATCACCAACATGATCTCTGCCTTTATTTGGCGATACCTTCTCGGTACTGCTCCCCAAACTTATGTGAGCTCTGCTGTCTTGCTTCGGCCTGCAATGGCTGCCGATCTCTGCGGTCCATGTCGACTTGCTTGTCCCCTCTGCACGCACTCCCACATGCAACATCAGGATTTCTCCGTTGTGGGCCCGACCGTTTGGAACGGCCTTCCATTGGAGCTACGTTTGCTCTACAGGACACATTCCTCGGCGTTTTGCTCATCTCTAAAGCCCGTTCTTTTCAGCCGAGGCTTGTTTGGGAGCGTCTCTGAGTAGGTATCTTGAAGAAGGGTAATATCAAGCTTATATTGATTGATTGATTGATTGATTGTAATATTCCTAATGCACAAATTTTGATGTAACTGGGCTGTAATTATCTCATTGCACGACCTTTAATGTTATGGAACTGTAATCATCTTAATGCACGATGTTCTACTCTTAGCTGTGTCACCTTCTTATCATTCCGGAACAAATTAAGTCTGTTGTACTTTAGCAAAATCAGTACATCAACTTGCATTTAAGATTTTTATACAGAAGAAAAGACATTTTCATATACACAGAATTATTGTAGGACTACTTTACACGGAGAACTCGATCAAGCATTATACTGTGCAGTCAGTAGTTAACGAAAAATTCGTTTAACAAAGAAGGTTGTACAGTAGTTTGTTGTTGCTTCGTTACTTTTGCATATTTCAGAATAATTTTCACTTAAAATATCCATGTATTCAATTTTTCTATGATACAGATTTTTGTTTTCTGCTACATTGTTGTATGGGCTATGGACACTAATGTACACTCTGGCCATATTGGTTTTAGACGCATAAAGAGAAAATTGAGACTATAATATAATGAAGTTTAAAACACCTGTTCTATTATTCACTGAAAGAGAAGAGCATCCTTTGAGCCTTCCTACGAGTGGCGGACTTCTAGTTGGATATAAAATATTGGCGATTGCATTTTCCCAGCATTTGCAAGTGAGTTCGCATGGCCAGCATATAACTTGCACAGCCCAATGTTGCACATTATGCTGTAGGCCCTACTCAGGTATATTGGGTGCCATGAAACTTTACGTGATACACTTTTTGTACAACATACAACGGAGTTTGAAGCTCAGTCGCATTTTTAAGCTAAGTCTAAGTATAACAGGACGAGAGTAATCTATAACTAATCTGGACAGAGTGAAGAGATTAATCGGTCTTTAGAAAATGAAGAGATTCACACCCAGCTAATGCAGAGATAACTCCATTTTTAGCAACCGCCAATAAACAGTCAATTCAATATGTCACTTAATATGTGAGTCACTCAGTTCACATTCAACTACTTCTTGACGGGCGTATTGACTGACATATTGACATATATCAGTCAATATGTCAGTCAATACGCCCGTCAAGGACTAGTTGAATTAGTGCAAGAACTGAGAAACTATATAACAACTACCCAGAGGCTGATTTCAGTCCAATGACTGTAAAGGAAATCGACTTCTAACTGTTATAAATGGCAAGTCAAATATAATTGTAATTGCAACTTTATATGGTGCTGTTGCAAGAAAAATCCGTCAGAGACCTTCCAGCGGCTGTTAAAATGTATCATTTCAACTTATTACAGTACAACAGAGCTGCAATACCCAAAGTTTACTCGATTTTATCAAGGCAAGGCCTAAATGTAGATTGAGTTTCGCTAGCCTACTCGAACGTGATATGATAATTAATTCGAGAGCAGACAGGAAATGCTGTGTAGATGCGTTGAAACTATAATTATAACGCTACGTCTTTTCAACGGTACGTGGTCCAGGAACTCGTGACATGATTATCTACTATCAGAGAAATAATTACATTATGATTACATGTAAATAAGTTGCGTTCAGCTACTAACCTCCGAATAAATGAATATTGATAGGAAATGATAGGAAATCCTTACATTGTCAATGCTAGAGCATTTTAAGTAACAAGTAGCCAGTAGCATATTGCCAACATTAGCATTTTTACTTCTATTTAAAGCAAGCAGGTGCGCGATAGTCTAATGGTTAGCGTGTTGCACTGTCAAGCGAGAGGTCGGGGATTCAAATTCCCGCCAGAGCAGACATTTTTATCGATATTTTTCTGCTCCATCTGCGCTCCTAGCAAACTCAGCTATAATGGGTACATTGACCGTACACTGTCAGTGGAAAGATGTGATGGCGATGGAAAGAACTGACCACCCGCTCTCATATGCCAAAGATGAGCAAATGAAGTCGATAACATTTCATATGCATGGCTGCCTCAAGGCTAGCTCAAGATATTGCTTTTCTTCTCTTCTTACAGCATAAATAGGTTTGACACAATATTTGTCTCAGCAAACCTCTTCCGGGTTCGTATGAGATCACGAACATTCTATTAACTTCACAATGCTTCAAATATTTTGAAATAAATCACAGAATTATTAGATCTGATATTAAATGCCTAAACTGTACTTGATTTGCCTCTCGTTCTGTGTCTGCTATGATGTGTCCCGCTATGTGAGGAGTTGATTGGTTTCTAACGTAGGAACCACTGAGTTTAAAATTAAAAACAAAATCATGTTTTGTCATCACGGTCAAAAGCAGTACGTAAATGTTATGCCATGGGAGACTGTTCCATGCAGAACCAGAAGCTCAACCAGTCCCATGCGTAATCAGATGGTACGACGAGAGCAATAGTTTTTTTCGAAAAGGATGAGTTGCATATAAAAGACTATAGAGACCTAAATCTAAGTTAAACCTAAGCTGAAAAGAACTAAACGAATTTGTTCAGCAGACGCAAAAACTAGATGCTGACTATATACAATACAAAGGGCATCTTTTTGAATCTCTTTGCAATCTAAATGCTATCGTTTATATGCAATGTAATATGCATCCAACACAGTTATATGTGGAATATATATATATATATATATATATATATATATATATTGTATTGTATTGTATATATATATATATATATGTATATATATATAATGCAAAGTGATGTAAAAATTCATTCCCACACGAGAAAGTTGAATTTCTTAGCAGAAGCCGAGATATTGAGAGATAGCTGTGCAACGCTTATCACTGTCGAACAACAGCATTCGTGCGATCGTTAACCTTTCAGAGTCAAACTATTAAACGCTATCCATAACTTATCTAATCCTACAAAATGTACTCATTTGTATAAATACATATAATATGAACACCTCTGAGAGGTTTTTCATTCGACGTTGTTCCTATTAAGTTTTTACTAATACACTTGAAATCAATACATCATAATACAGTACATGCAACGTAATACAATACAATGCAATTTGGAATCCAGATCACATTTATGCATTTTACTATTAAACGATTATTCGTTCATCTTTCAAACAGGGATATGTATCTATTAGTCCTACAGTTGACCTGCTGATGATGTTGCTTTCTGTTTCAACCCCCACCCTAACTCCTGCCGGACTTTCACTTTGTATCTCAACCTAAAAGTGAAACTGACCCAATGTCAGCTTAGTTAAATAATTGCCTAACAGTTATGGTGTGCTATTAATCCGACGCGACTGATAAAACTCATTTATTAGGGCGCTAAATAATGGGATGACTGACAATTATAATACGATTATTGTTCCAGTTACCGTTTAGTATCGCCAATGACCATTACTTGCTGAAGCTCTTATGTTGAGATATAGATCAATGTAACTGTTATATATATATATACATATATACACTGTGTCCCGATGAAAAGTGGACCCCAAGAAAAAGTGTCATAACTCGGTCAAAACATTCAGCATTTGCCTGAAATTTTAAAAACAGCAACAATAGCCACATTGTCACTAAATCCTAACGCCGTTTGGAAATGTTGCCGAGTTTGTCAAGTTTGTGAATGTTTGAAACGCAGCCCTGAAAATGGGAAGTTTCCAACATACAAGAGCCATAAGGAAGTGAAGTTCAGCTACAGCTGGTGTTCAAAATGTCCTTTTTGTTCACGGACACACGACCGTAGACGTGGACACCACTGTTTGATGGCCCGATCGATGATCACGTGGTCAAACAGCTGCCACTCTTAAATCAGACGCGCCTCCGGTGATCGACGTCACGAATGCGGGAACGATAAACGCGTTCCTCCAGTACACTCCAGGTTTGGATTTCGCGTCTGATTGAAGAGTGGCAGCTGTTTGACCACGTGATCATCGATCGGGCCATCAAACAGTGGGGTCCACGTCTACGGTCGTGTGTCCGTGAACAAAAAGGACATTTTGAACACCAGCTGTAGCTGAACTTCACTTCCTTATGGCTCTTGTATGTTGGAAACTTCCCATTTTCAGGGCTGCGTTTCAAACATTCACAAACTTGACAAACTCGGCAACATTTCCAAACGGCGTTAGGATTTAGTGACAGTGTGGCTATTGTTGCTGTTTTTAAAATTTCAGGCAAATGCTGAATGTTTTGACCGAGTTATGACACTTTTTCTTGGGGTCCACTTTTCATCGGGACACAGTGTATATATATGTATATGTATATGATTCATATATTGTTAGATGGTCTCCTGTAATATAAGTAATAGGCTCGGTCTAGGGATATGATAAAACGAATTTATTTACAAGAAAATAACTATGTACACAAGTCTACCAGTAGAAATGTTCACCACAGGCTACAAGAACGTAGACTAAGAAAAACAACGCCTTCCACAGTCGAGGAGTTGAATATAAAAGTTGTAGCGAAAACGACAAACACTTCTTCAACATACGCCTCAAAGAAATAGCTTCGCCGTCTGTCTCAAAGGACCAAGACAACGAACTTAATTAAACAAGAGATACACCTATGAGGTTTCCCTAGAAAACTCTTAGTACAAACAGAGACGTGGCGGGCCTCTTATCGACCCAAGGATCCTTATGGATCGGACAACAAAAAGCCAAGCTCGTCACTCCCCTTCAAAACCCGCTAATAGGCCTATAGCAACCGATCTTGCCCCCACTCCCTCTATAGAACTTGTCAAACGTAACATCTACCCACACATCTATATATAACAATGAGACAAGAGAGCATAGGCGTAGACTCTGGGGGGCCAGCCGGGGCACGTCCCCCCAATAATTGAGATGGCCTGTATATTCAATGCAAAAAGTGTAGAACGAGTAACCAAATCCCCTTCCCCCAATATTTTGGACAAGTTTACGCAAGTGCAAGAGAGTAAGTATAAAACAATACATATTTGCATCCAAAATTTTATATTGCGCGTTTATGGAACATATCTAAATAAATAGGGGAACCCGGGGCAAGTTGGTTGGTGGGGCAAGATGGTTGTGCGGTCCTGTGAGCTTACTGGAGGCAGTGAAAAATATTATAATATTACTCAAGGTCAAGGCCATCTGTGATGACGTTTATGCGTCCATGTTTTTGCGCTGAGAATTTTTGTGGAATTTTTTCCGAATTAAAGGTGATTTTGTACCTTGAACAAACTTTCTTCGTAAAAAGTTCAGTTTTCTGTATATCCCAAGCTTTTGGGACTAAAAATGGGAAGCTTGCACAATGTTTAACGCCGTTATCGTGGCTTTCAACGGTATGTCGGCCATGATTGAAGTTATTCACGTTGTCCCGCTATATGTGGTTTTATCAAAGTTTATCTACGGGGCAGGACGGTTGGGGCAAGTTGGTTGATAAAACCAACTTGCCCCTTAAAGCAACCAACTTGCCCCTGTTACTTAATGTTAGGCCTAAGCCTGTAATACTAATCTCATAGGGCCTAACAATTATGTATTAGGCCAAACTTATAGAATTTATTTAAACAAACAAGCGAATGTGCACAGGCTTCAGCTGTTTATGAAATCCCTCAAACCACCTTAAAGCGATATCTAAAAGTTGGACCTGAAAAGTATCCTGTCAATGATGGTAGATTTAAGCCGGTTTCCACTCCTCGACTTGAAAGCGAACTTTCTGGATACCTCCAAGAAATAGGCTTACGGGGATTTGGTTTGTCAATTTCTCAGGTACCGGCACGCAAATTTGCATCTGATTTAGCCGAACGCAATCGTATTGTTTATCCCTTCAGTGATGAAACCAAACAGGCAGGCATTGAGTGGCTCAAATCATTCATGAAGCGAAACGCTGGATAGCTCTTCGATCTCCAGAGGCAACCAGCTTAGGCCGAATGATGGGCTATAACAAGCCCCAAGTCGACTGCTTTTAATCTGCTTTCTGATGTCTTCGATAAATACAAATTTACGACCGATCGTATCTTTAATTGCGATGAATCGGGGCTACCGACAGTTCCAACAAAGCTGTCAAAAGTGATGGCTGTAAAGGAAGCCAGACGTATTCCAAAAGTAACACGTGCCGAACATGGCAAAACGATTACATTTGTCTGTTGTATGAGTGCGAGTGGCGTATTTGTGCCGCCAATTTTCATTTTTCCGCGAGTGAATATGCGGGATACACTAATGGTTGGAGCACCTCCTTCGTCATTTGAATTAGCAAACAAAAGTGGGTGGATGACAGCGGATGTTTTTGTTAAGTATTTGGAACATGTTGTCAAACATACTCAACCGACACGAGACAATCCAATGTTATTAATCTTGGACAGCCATTCTTAATACATAAGTTTACAAGCCATTGATTATTGCCGCAAGAGAACTTGCTCCATGAGTATAGCCAACTTGCCCCATTGGTGTATCCAACTTGCCCCATACATGGGGCAAGTTGGTTGTTCTGGTTCATTGTTTTCTTCAGTGATTATTACTTTTTTCTTAATTATATAAGATAAATCTGTTGTGTAGTATGAAAAGTAGTAGGAATAGTAATGTTATGGTACAAATAAATTTCTGCTGATAACTTGCCGCCAGGTTTAAATTAAGAAAATGTAAACACCAACCAACTTGCCCCGGGTTCGCCTACATAATTTACTGACTGCTTAGACTACAACTGAAACTGATAAGACACATATTGTGGAAATGAATTTGTTCAGTGATTCGAAGTAAATCTCTTTTCCTGGAAATTTGATTCCTATTCTTAGTGAATCGAATACCTACGCAACCATACACCGCATAGTCTGAGCTCCAATGACTCTCTATCTGAGGAGACGATCCAACTGGAAATCATTCTTCTTGAGTCTTGACTTTAGATTTTGTAGGCTACATGTTCATATTTAATGCACGTCACGACAGTTGCATAAGGATACATAGGCAAATAAAACAAAATCACTGAAGTCCACCATATACTTTATAATTACTCGTCTTTAAGTGTCCTTGCAAGATGGTCATCCGCAGCTTTAAGTTTTCAAAAGTTTGCTGTGAAACGCTTATTGGGAAATTAGATTTTGAAAAGAATGTCTGCATGTTTGATTGTAGAATGTCGATTCATAAAACATTATTCACGCAATGGATCCAACTATACCCCGTGATCGATCGAGTCAATCGAACAAGTCGATCGAAACTCGGTAAAGTCGAGTCGGTCGAAAAATCTTCTACTCGATCGACTTGCAAGTCGAGTCGATCATATGTTTCGACAAGTCGAGTTGATCGTTGTTTCCTCGACTTGACTCGACTATGAATTTTTTTACTATTTTTAACGGCTACTTCACAAAATGGCCCACATGACGTGATGACGTAATGCTTTGTAAACGCACAGCTACCATATTAACCTGATTTGAAGTTCAGTACAAATTATGAGCCTTTTTTTTCTTCGTACAGTGGAAGCTGCAGATACTTTTTTCACAGTTTTACGTTGAAAATGGAAAGATTAAGATGCGTTAAAATTAGCTCATTTTAACGCATCTTAATCTTTCAGGAAATTTCAACTCTGTAGTCAGTAACGACAATCTCAAAACGTTCGAATGTCTGTATGTTAGGACGGGACTGAATGCTTCGACTTTGGCCAAGAGCAGTGGCTCGGAAAGTGTTTATAAGTTGCGTAAGCTAACCTCAGCCAAGCACAGACCTAAGATGGATAGAGTTGCATATTATATCCGATATAACCAATAAGAATATTTTTGCAATCAGTGGAAAGTTTATTATATTACATATTCATGAAATGAAACGCGTCTATAGCACAATAAATCAATAACTACTTAAGCAAGCATCAAATACAAAGTGCCAGTCAAAAGTTGTGTGAGCATGCTTCTGCCATGGCGCTACAGAGCCAAAACTTGTGTGAGCATTAGCACCTTTGTCGCCATGGCTCCCGGGCCCCTGGCCAAGAGCTACAGTTCAAGTCGACAAAGTCGACCAAGTCGATCGTTTATTTGCCAAGTCGTTCGAGTCGACGAGAGGTCGACTAGTCGACAAAGTCGATCGAATCAATCGTCGGCCGAGCCAAGTCGATCGTAGCAGTTCGACTCGATCGATCACGGGGTATAGATCCAACAACTCCAAAGAATCTTTCTGTTTCACCTATTGGGGCTATTCTACAAACTTATAGCTAATGTTGCAATGATGTAGAATGTAGCACAGTAATGAAAACTGTTAAGCAAAAGCAAAGTAAAACTTGTATTTCTCGTTGTTCAAACGTAAGAGAAGCGATCATTTCCCGTTATTCGGCCTTTTAAGCCGGTGATGAACAAATATAAAGTAGTAGCTGGGTAATACGGTGTGACATTAAAAACAAGGTAAAAGGCAACTGACCGAAAGCCGTGGCCCAATTACACCGCTGAAGAAACGTTCACAATGGTACAACATTAGGCCGGTGTAGCTCGTGTTAAGTCTACTGAATATTACAAGTTCTTTATTTTGCTGTGTCTCAGTCTCTTGTAACTGATTCCACGATGGCAGTAGTTTCTTGCGATTTGCTTCCCCTTTTTATTGCAGTAACAGGTCAGTATAATTACAAATCCATTGTAGTAATATAATGAAGATTGGATGGTTTATGAGCGAACAGTAACAAGCTATCGAGAATAGTAACATTAGTTGTAACCATATCAGCCGCCTTCCAACAAGACCATAAATTAACCCTATGACGCACACCTTCCGATCCAACACATTTAGCACACCTGGGGTCTAATGGACCCCATCGATAACACGGCCCCCAGTTCTACAATTTTAATAAAACCTGGAAATGAATGATCCTAGTTTAGGTGGGAGAGAGTGAATGCAGTTAGGCAACATGTTTGGATCATGGTATGATGTTATATTCACTGTAAGAAATTTTTTATTGTGATGAACAATAATCAGTTTTTCAAACGTACGCAGACAGATTAAACAGCGCTTTTACCGGGCATTAGGTGCTACCTGAAATTTTGATTGCTGGTCAAAGCCGAGTTGTCTATCGTTATGTTTCTTCCAGTTTTGTACCATGGAAGTATAAGTCTTTCCATTATTGATGTAACCGGGATTATGCAATAGTCAATGCGTCATGAGAAATCAATGTTACAGCATGGGGTCTGTTGGACCCCAGGTGTGCTAAATATGCCAGAGGTGTCTATAGATTTGATTTTTTTACTCTTTAACCAAAAACATAAATCTCTTCAAAGTTATCCACAAATGTAGGGGGATAAATATCTGAGGAATTAGAAATATTTAAGATTTTTACTATTTGTATCGACGTAGTTATCAAGAAACTGCCATCGCTGGGGTCCAGGAGACCCCAGGTGTGCGTCATAGGGTTAATATTACGCATTATTGTGCTTCTCTACACGCGTTCCTTAATTTTGTTCTCGTGAGGGCAGGTGGTGAGTCCTCCCCTTCACCACCAGATCTTCTCACTGACAACGTATGGTCAGTATAGGGCCTACTCGTTTAATAGATGGGTTTGCTAAGGGTTTTAGTGGAGCCGAAATCTCGAAACAGATTTCTGCTCTGGCGTGGATCTGAAGCCTCAACTTTCCGATTGATAGTTCGGCAGACTAAAGAAGTATATGGTGTACACAAAGCTAGACGAACTGTAAGCTCTAAAATATTTTAAGCGATTGTGACAAAATTCTCAAGAACGCTAGAATACACAGTTTTGATGAAAACTGGTTGTAATGTAACATGTACCATGACAGTAAAGTGTATCTCACACAATGTTATGCAGGACTTAATCCCAAATGCAAAGCAACAACTTACCTTACGGTTACGTGTGACATGAATGTAAACTCACTGCGTTTCAAGCTAGTTCTTCGATTTTATAATCACAAATTGATTTGTACAGTGCCTCTTAAAGAGAAATATTCAGAGACACTCCTGACCCCTAGCAACAGAACCACGATCTATCAAAGTAATTTACAAACGCTTATTGAAAGGAGGCAAATAGACCAAGAAGTTGATGTTTGATATTCCCAGGAAACTTATTCCAGAAAGCTTCCATACTGCGCCGTGTTACTTAGACCGGTAGTCTTCCCGCATGAAGGTGGAAATATAACGAAAATGAAGTATGTCACCAAAGAGCTAAGTTAAACGAGTTTTTTCACAGGATTGACTATTCATAAATTGGAGGCTGCTTTCAAAACCGTCCCTCAAAATGAAATCGCGCTGTTTCGCAGCGAAGTTGAATTTCAATGCAGAACAGACTCATCGAAGCCTCTTACTTGGTCCGTTACTCATGCACATACAGCGACCTCTGAGGTGCTATTTGTTAGTGGAAATTTAAGTTCTTCTAGCGATTCGAGGTATAGAATCGAAAGAAGCATCAGTGGACAATACAACCTTATAATTGACATCGTTAGTTTCGTACACGCTGGACAATACAAATGCTCCGAAGGACCTCATGAACCAGAGGCCGAAGCAGAGCTTGCAGTTATTGGTAAGTTCAAGAAATCAATCTGAATTTGATTAATTTTGCCTATTTCAGTCAAAATATTGCTTTCAGAACAAGGAAATCTTATACGATTTTTAGACTAATGCGTTTGCTGATTCAAAGTTATTAATCTGGTCTATTTTATATGTGCGAGTCTTCTTATTGCTACAACAACGTAGACGGAAAGTAATATAGTTGTTCTCGCACCTGTATAGAAACTCCTTAGAGCGTGATGTGGAGATCGAATGGTCCTATAAACAGTGACGGGTGCGTGGTTTTCAGGTAGCGTGGCAAAATGTCCTATTTTGCCACGCTACCTGAAAACCACGCACCCGTCACTTGTTCAATTACTAACCCTGCTCGTCGTGTCTTAAATTTGGTTATGCCCGTGAGAGGCAAATGATTAAGCACAAACGTCTGCCGGGATAATAGACGTATAGGCTACGTATGCAAAGTAGTATCCAAAACCGATATGATTTCAGATTCTCCACCGGTGTGTCGTCGATCTGCGATTACCAATGTGGTGGAAACTGAACATCTGGTTATGGAATGTCGGCTTTTGTTTGCTGGCAAAGTCGATTTTGCCATAGACTGGTTTAAAAATGGGAGCGTCGTTGAAACAGAGATGGTTCACACTCTCATAGAAAGTAATCGGTATTCTTGGCCACTTATTAACTCAACGTTGAGACTACAAGTTAATTCCAGCGACAATGGCGCGGAATTCATTTTTAAAACGACGTTTAGACAACGAAACAATTCTCGTGAAATCGTTGTCATTCGGAATTTCATTGTATCAGTATTATGTGAGTAATATTCTATGCTAAATAGCTAAAGGTCACAATTTTTCATTAAAAACTCATTAAATAGCCAAGTCTAAATATTGCAAATGAAAGAATCTTGAAGTTTACATTGTTTTTGAGACACACAACTTGTTTAATACACTTAAAAAGTTGCAATAACGATAAAACCTATTTCAAATCAAAAATAAAATATAACAACTTAGATACACCGAGATTTCTCGTACTTTTTGAACGTCATTCTGGAAGAATCTTCCACTTAACATTGTGGCCTATCTTACTGAAGCCGCAAATTATCAGAGCCTTTAGGTAGTCATGTTTCAGGCCTTTGAGAAGTTCCAAAATGTTTAAATATTTAAATATTCAGATACATGCATGTACATATACATATATAATATACATGTATATAGATATGCGTGCGTAAATAAACACATACACAGGTCGACATATATACATACTTTTTCATTTCTTGATTATTTCATGTTATTGGCTACTGGTGGTGCTTTGTATGAACACTAGAGCATTTGCCCGTCATATGACGGGTGAAACAAGAAAATGAATGGATTGATAAGGAGAAAAGAATTGTTTATTGGAATGCTTGATTATAAGTCACGTTGCGAGTGAAAATTCGAGCTGTTTTGGCTTTGTTGGGCCATATCAGACGTCGATGACGATTTAAACGTAATCGTCGGTCTTGGGGACTTTCTTCATTCATGGAAATATTGAAGGACTATCTACCAACCATAGAGTAGTTTCTTGTTTTATCACGTCTTGTGGACTGTCAGAAGAAATTGTCAATGACATGTAGTATTTGCCTTTTATTTGTTGTAGTTCGTGTATTGCACGTGACTAATCGATGTTTAGGCTAATCTGTCTTCGCCTCGTCCTTGCTCCTCCTCTCCCTCAACATCCCGTCATATCGTGAGCTATATTGAGGGAGTGATGCCGGGAGGGATGGAGGGAGAGAGCGAAGGATGGAGGGAAGCAGAGACAGGCTTGGTTAGCAGCTCCCGTGGGACATTGCGTCGGTTGTCGCTCAATGTAGGGAGGTCAGCGTACGGTCTCTCAGGCATGGTTAGCAGCGCCCGAACCCTAATGCAGGCCTTAGGCAGTATCAGCAGGGAGGTCTGCGAACGGTCTCTCATCTGGCTTTGCCCGATGCAGGCCTTAGGCAGCATCAGTTACATTCCATACATTCCAGAGCGTTTATCGTATGAAGGACACACATTATATGGGAAACTATACAAGAGATTAATTTCACGTCATTCATTTTTACGGCTCTCACAGTAAGTAAATCTGAATCTGATGCAAAAGACAAGTGTACGCAATTGCCTTGCTTAGAGTCGTTAAATGGAGTCCGAAAACAGTAGCGAACCCGCAATTGTTGGACTATGCACCCCTCGCGCTCCAGAAATGACCATGGCGCATCGCAAAAGCAGAGTATAATAAAAGTCTCTTAACAGAGCTTTACTCATTATTATTGCTTACCATTGTAATAATTTGCAATAGATGGACCAAAGAACCTCATCATTGAACCAAGATTTGTCACCTACGAGGTTGGTGATAGTCTTAAGTGTTTGGCTGATGGCAATCCAAAGCCAAGCTACGAATGGACGCAGATTGGAACTGAAACTGGAGCGAAAACAACAATTGATGGACCTGTTTTGATCATTGATGAAACAATGCTATCAGATAAACATCTGCACTTCCAGTGCACAGCTAGAAATGACGTGAAAGGCGAATGGAAAAACGTTTCAGAGAGTGTAACATTTATTGTCACAGGTATGGATTGAATACAGAGCTTATTACAGTTTTCGCTAGTATTAAATGCTGACTTACTTACTTGAGTCATGATTGTTGAATTAACTGGTCATCCATTAGGAACGTATTAGTTGCAATGTTATATCGAGTACAAATTAGATACGTACAGCTGGAGTTCTGGTTGCTGAAATATAAAGAAATAAGAAACAGCACAAGTCGTTTCAGAAAAACTTTTCAGCGTGCCTTGAACTTTCCTCATCGTTATTCATCACTAACATGTTCTATTTTGTGTATTATTTTGTCAGAAAAACTTACAAATCTAAAAATTACTCCCATTAAAAGCGTCTATGAGGTTGGCGATCGTCTTGAGTGTATGGCTGATGGTAATCCTACTCCCAACTACGAATGGACGGAGCTGCAGACAGATCGAGTTATAAATGGAAGCGTTCTCACCATCGATGACTACATGAAGTCAGATCAGAATCACAGTTTCAAATGTACAGCATACAACACGGTGGCTGGATTTAGGAAGCAGATATCGGACTCAATCACTTTAACGGTTGCAGGTATAACTTCAAATAAGCCGCTTCGTTGTTCACTGTAAAACAAAGAAAAACTTTAGTAGTAAGCTTGATCTAGATTTAATAGTTTCACTCACTCACACATTCACTCGCCCACTCCTCACTCAGTAACTTAATCAATCGCTCAGCCACTCAACCCACTCACTAAGCCACTCTCTCACATGCTCATTTATTTGCTCAATAACTCAGTCGTTCGCTCGCTCACTCACTCAGTAAATCGCTTCCTTGCTTGCTTACTCGTTGACAATCAATCATTCATACACTCATTCAAACGTTCATCTGTCCTTGCTTTCATTATCGTTACACTGAATTCAACTATAAGTTGAAAGAAGTAGACTAGTATAGGAACAGATACAACACCGTGCACAAATGTTGATTTATCCAGTTTCATCGCTTGAAATGAAAACTTCAACTGTGACGATGTTGGTCGTTGGAGTAAGCCTACTCGTGTCGATCTGCATCTTAGTCTCACTGGTCGTTGGCGTTAAGGCTCATCAGAAAGGTATTGTGCAGTTGGACCTTATCGAACTCATTCGAAATCTCGTTAAATTTTGAAGTATTCTGTTATTGTTCCGTATTAATATTTTAAAATTTGCTTTCTTCAAGTGAAATTTGGCGATGGAAAGCCTTTGCTAAAAATGACATATTGTTTTTAATTTATGCGCAGTTGCTTGAATGATGGGCGTGGGTTTTGACTTACACAATTTATTCCTCCATTTTGTGAAAATGGTTTAGTCTGAAGTCCTGTTATCTGACTAATTAAGTGCAATCCATTTCCCAGTCAAGCTGAAGCTGAATAACATAGTAAGGGTATTAAGGGTTCCACTTATTGCATTGTATTGTATTGTAACACAATGCAATACAATAAGTGGTTCAGAACCACTGCAAATTAACCTGCAAATTAACACAGACTGCAGGTCTTCTGAGTCACTTAAAACCCTTGTTATTTTACGTTATGTTATGTAAGCATACCGCAAAATGCTCAATGTAAAAATTCATTCCTCAGACAATATTAAACTCCGAGATTTCAATTATTAACTAATTAACTTTAAATTATATGCCATTTTGTCTTGCACACAGAAAACTCTGAACAACGAGAAAAATTCCAGGAAAACCGAAATACACAGCAAACATCAGATGTTGATCATCAGTCACAGGAAGAGACCAGTAGAGTACATCAGCCATCACAACAAGTCCAAGGGGTTGCCCAATCTTTAGATAATGAAGGTACCTATGATGAACTAATGGAGGGATCATCAACTGTTCATCAGCCGGACACTTACAATCAATTGCACATCTACGGAAACGCAAGCGCTCACGCTGAATATTATGTGAACCAAAGAGACATTGAATTGGGACAACAGTCACCAGAATACTCTAACCTTGATTCAATTGATCTATGTCCAATCAATCTAAACCCTGAAAATACAATTTATTCTACTGTAATTGCAGGATAATTCTTCTCTTCTGCTGAGTAACTGCGTTAGACTTCCATGCCTAACACTATTTACTTCTGTATAGCCTACGGATCTGCGTCTAAATCAAATAATTTGTTTGACATCTTGAAATTCTACAGCTAGCTATTCCTCTAGTATTAGAATTTATGCAACACGTACACTAGTCTTAAGCAGATGAACGGAATATGAAAAGACATTGCTCAAATGATTTAAAACAATGTAGATCTTTGTAATGCTGTATTAGCCACTTAATCATGATTTAGATTCAGATTATTATTATGCAACATTGGACACCAGTGCGTAAACAGCAGACTGATGCAATAATATGAAATGCAGTCAATCGTTTAGAATTCAGACGAATTATTTCATTCCAGTGCGTGTATTAATGTACAGGAAACACGGAATAACAATAACCGACAGTAACTGCTTTTGACATTAATCACGCAAATTGTATCGATCAATTCTGTAGATCGATTTTGCTCATTGTTTCATTTCTTGTAGACTGAATGAAACTTATTAAATTCTACTGCTATACTGACAACAGAAGGATATATTTTTTGTATTAAATCGGCTTTGTTTAAATGCCTTGTAAATCTTTCTAGATTATTCCATATTTAAAATCTAATTATGGGATTACGTGAACAAATAATTATGTAATTTATTGTTTAAAATTTACATGTAATTTATTCTAATTTATATAATCTGCGTCAGTCCAATCCAGTCCAACCTAACCTAATCTAAAGTAACTTAACTTAACCTGACTTAAACTGACCTGATCTCATTGGTCTTATTTGATATCATCATATCTAATCTGAGGATATCGAATGACCAATAGGCTACATCACCCTTAGCCTGATACAATCCAATTTACCTTATCCAACCCAATTCAATCCAACACACCCTAATCTACCTTGACTTGTTCTGATCTGATCTTACGTAATTTCATCTGATGTATTCTAAGGTAAGCGCATCGTGTTATTTAAATATCGCCATAAAAGCGCATCTCCAGATGATCCGCCAACGGTCTACCCGGTTAATGCATCATCAATTCCTGAAAAGTTGCGTAGCCGAATACCCTCGACTTATTACAAGCAGAAATTATCGGATGATGATATTGGCCTCGCCTTCATAACGGAAGCGCACCTGAAGCAGCATCACACAGAGACAACTATTCAGCTTCCGGGTTTTCGTCTTTTTTCCGAGAGATCGCTTGGGCCGTTGAGGAGGGGAGTCGACGTTTTGTTGACAATCTACGGACAGAGGAGTACATTGTTGCGGGAGCCACGTGGAACCTGCAGTTTCTCTGGATAAGGGTCGATCTGCCCCACAGAACTCGGAGTATTGTAACACTCTCCCTCCGCAGCCTATCTATGATGTAGTTGTATTACTATCTAGACTTGATCGGACAGTAGAGGAGTACCCAAAGGCATTGATCAGTGATCATCCTGGACAGAGATTTTTACCGTTTGGAGGAGGTTGCCGTTGTGCAGTTTACTGGATTGCTGTCGTTGATCAAACAACCAACGTGAAGCGAAAACATTCTTGAGCGTGTCTTCATCTCTGAACCATGCTTCTCCAATACCAAGATCCTTACCTCAAGCCATAAGACGGACCACAGGGCTCTTATAGTAACGTCAGCGGGACATGTGAACGTGCTCAGCAAAAGCTATGAAAGGATCGTCTTCCGCCAACGTACACCCCAGCAGCACGCGGCTATTCTACGTGGCCTATCCGGAACCAAGCCATCAAGGGTCTATGGGGATAATGACTCACAAGCGGCGTGGGATTGCTTTTAAGCGGAGGTGGCCGAGAGACTGGACCAATTCTACCCTTTACTTACGGTCACAATGAAATCCTCAGACCCCTACGTCTTTAATCAAGAAGCAAAGCATCTTCTTCGTAAAAAGAAGAGGTTGCTGCGGGCTGGGAGAGTGGAGGAGGCATGGGCTCTTGTTTTCAGAGTCGGAAGGTTGATTGAGCGTGTTAACAGGAATCGCCCAAAGGCCCTAAAGAGTATCCCGATTCCTCCTCCTCTCGCTACCTCCCTAAACACCACCCACTTTAGCCGTCTTACTGCCTACCTGACTGACTCCTCTGGATCTTGACGTGGAACCGATTCGACACCTCCTGCATATCGATTTTGATTTGACTAAGCGCCTGTGAATAAGCTGGTTCCCGCGACGCAGTTTTTGGGCGCTGTAGAAGTCTCGAGATTAGCCTACGATTACGATATCGACACAAAGAGCGGTGGAAATGTGTGGATCAGATAACACGACCGGTGAAACGAACTCAGCCGACGATCTAAATACGCAATACGCGGCGGTATCCTTTGACGTCGGATACACCCCTCCTGGCAATCGACTTATGGCTACCAATAATCAGCCTTTCATCACCGAGTACCGTACGTTTCAGATCATTTGCCATCTCCGCCATACTGCTGCAGGTGCCGAACTCCTTCCGGCCTGGTTCCTGCGATTGGCCGCGCCGGTGTACTCCGGTGTTGTCGTTCATCTCGTCAACCTCTCGCTGTCAGCCTCCCACGTCCAATTGCAGTTTAAATCAGGAATTATCTACCATGTGGCAAAGACCAATAAGCCGGCCGCGTCTGTCGACTTCCGGCCGATCTAGGTCACTCCTGTTCTTTCGAAGATGGTCGAGAGGGAGTTGATTTACCATAACCTTTACTTTGCCTTCGAATTACAATCAATGGCGAATCTCCTCGCAGACCAGTTATGCTTTAGACCAACTAGATCCATAACACCAACCCTGATATCTATACTTCACCACCTCACTGCTCTCCTTCAGACCAGCAGCTATGTTAACCTGGTGTCGCTCGACTTCACCAAGGCCTTCGATAAGGTTCGACACTCTAGCCTGGCTGCTAAGTTGTCGTGCCTTGACCTCCCTGAAAACGTCTATAATTGGAGTGTCGGCTTCCTGCAAGATCGCAGTCCTGCCGCCCGTTATCGTGGATTGGTCTCCGCTGTGGCATTCATCAATGCTAACGTCGTGTAGGGGTCCGGAATCTGTGCCATAGCATTTATTGGTAATGCATCAGACTTTCAACCCGTTCACCCGGGAAACCGCAGGATCAAATGTGCAGACGATACCCACCATACAAGCAAGGTGGAGAGATAATTCAGCAGTTGAGAGTGGTGAATGACGCGGCTGAGAGGGTCTCAGCCGCGTCATTCACCACTCTCAACTGCTGCATTATCTCTCCACCTTGCTTGTAATCCTCATTCTGCAAGCACTGCATCAACAGCAGACTCAACAAGAGTGAGACAGCTTTCCTATTTGCCTTGACCACTTGGAGTAGAAACTGCTTTTCTTCTTCATCATTGGTGATGAATCGGTAGAATTCATCGAACAACTTCACACCCTCTCCTCCGCGTCATTCACCACTCTCAACTGCTGAATTATCTTTCTACCTTGATAGTAATCCTCATTCTGGATCCATTTCTCTAGTGGAAGTGTAACAAAGGAATCACTCATCTTCAGGTATGACAGTAGTGTCAATGCTCACTGGTTTGTAAAATCACCCAAACCTCCTCCCTTCAGTACCGTAGCATCAGCTCTCACCTCCTTTCATCAGGCTTTGCAGTCATTCTGTCGACAATCTTCATTTTATCTGTTATAGGAAGTTGGTCTGAGAACAGTCCCTGACCTACAGCCTCATCTGAAAGGTACCACAAGTGGTTTTCTAGGACCTTCCTGGCAGCAATGCTGATCTCACAGTCAAGAGACTCATATTGTCCTAGACCAATCCAAAGTGACAGATCTTGTTCTGGAGCTTCAGCAGCAATGGGTCTTTGTCCATGCCTTTGCGTAAACAGGACACCGAAGTTCAAAAATCAATTAATCTGAGTTTCTTCTTGAATACATCAGGTTGATCGCGAAAAAGGAAGATTTTGATTGCATACAGTAACTTGGCCATCCAATGTCCATGGTCAATTGACCCAGGGGCTCTCCAGTGAATTATTGAAGGCTGACTTCCAAGGACAACCACTGTCAGCTCAATGAGCTCTTGGTAGTTGTTTCTGATCTCTGAATCGGACTTTCTATCAGCAAACTCTTTGAGAAAACTGACGCTGTTTCATGGGGGCTTCAGTGCCGGATATGACTTCCAGTCCTCAGAAGTTGACACGTGTCACACCTTCCCAGCAGATTTAAATCTCTTGAAGATTGGGATTTATGGTGAACAGATGGACTGCAGCACAAGGTGAATACTTTGGCTAAAATCAATTCCTTTTCATGATGACGGCAGGCCAACCACAGGAGCTCTCAGCCTATTTGTCTTCCAGCAGAACACACACTCCGTTGAAATGCCCAGTTTTGACAGAAATTGTATCAAAGCTCAAGGCTTGAACTTTGTCAACTGTGAGTTTTCACAACTTCAGAAGAATATGAACGACCATGAATTCATTGTATCCTGTCCCAAAGGCTAATTTGGGCACAAAAAGGAGCTTATCCACACCACCACCTGAAACCAGAACTGGCAGGCGGTCGACATTTCCTGCTCCAAAGATCTTAGGCAGGGTTTACTCAACCCAGTGTAGTACCAGTGGCTAATCTGGTACAAATTCAGATCTTACAGCTTCAGCATGCAGTGTCCTTGCTTTCTTACGCACTCTGTGGATGGTTCAAAGTGGCAGGGCAGAAGGATCACAGCCAAGCGCTGCAGCAATTGTAATGTAAAAATTCACTTATGAAAACATGTCAGCCAAAAACACAGGAAGTGGGCACCATGACCTTCAACAAGAACTGTACACTTTTTGTTCCAAGTACCAGTAAGTAAGTAAGTAAGTATAATAACACAACAGAAACTATTTCAAGCTCATCTCCATGACAAATGTTGACCAAGTTATACGGCATCAATATTTACAGCAAATACTACTATATGGTAATATTTATTTGTCATTGAGCATCGTCTTCTAATTGGAATAGGAAGCTGAAATTTTGTCTCAATAATACTACTGACAGGTCTAAAAAACTGAGAGGGTGTCCTGGCTTCTAGTTTGAACTTTATTTTTGTGGACCACCCTAATATATATATATATATATATATATATATATATATATATATATATATATATATATATATATATATATATATATATATATATATATATATATATATATATATATATATATATATATATATATATATATATATATATATATATATATATATATATATATATATATATATATATATATATAGTTTTATGTTTGCGGTTTATGGGGACTCGCGTCGGTATACAACCAACATTACGCGGGCCTAAAATTTTATGGGGACATGACCCGGGTCCCCATAAAACATGTGCCTTAGAATGTCTTAAAATGCCTTGATTCGTGCTCATTTAGTGTTTTTACAAAAATGTCCTGATAAACCACCTTATATTTTATATTGTGATTTTATGAGTCCAGTACGTGGCGCCACCTGTGCGCTGGCCAAGTACTAATCTGCAGCGAGACGGCGTTCACAGCGCCACCTGTCATCGCGGTCATACTGTATTGGGTTACCGTTATGTTCGAGGCACGGCTTGTGGCGTCCTCTATCGTCCACAAATATTTAAATGAGTTAGTAATATAAAGAGTGGACTAATATTTCGAGCGTTCTTGAGCGTAATAACCATGTTAGATTTTATTGTAAAGTTATTCTCAGTTGAATGTCTTAATTAATGACTAGAAATACATAACAAAGCCAAGAAGCAGCTAAAGCTCCGCGTGAGCCAATGGTTTCAATTTATTTATAAGCAAACTTGCGCGTTTTTAATCAAAGTGACCTCTTATTTCGTCTGCAGATGATTTCTATAGCCGAACATGACTCTAAAATATTAGCAATTTAGAGGAAAATATAACTAATTCATTTATCTAATTTCACGCTCTATAAATAATTCGCCCAGTAGGCCTAATCGTACATAAGCCTACAGGTTGTATCACTTGTATGGAGGTCTACAATTATTCGACATCTTTTTGCTTGCTTTATTTATTATGAACATATAATTTTTTATTTCATTTCGTTTTGGGCAGATCTAGAGGTAGGACACATTAACCATGGTCCTCCCAATCTAATAAAGTATTACAGGCTACGGCCTGAACATAGTGGATTTTCTTTAGCAAGCTCAATTGGTTATTTTTGCACTGGCTTTTAAAATTCCAGGCGAACAGATTATGGTCAGCTTGACCATTTTAAATCCGTCTTTGAGTGTAGCAAAACGCAAAAAAATACAGCTACACATTTCTTCTGCAACTTTGAACTAGTGTCCGTAGCAAGTCAAGCACGAGCTTCCAGTTTGGGCGAATGCACTGACACAAAGCTGGCGATTTACTTTCAGGATCTAACGAGTTACACGCCTATATTTTGTAATATAGTTTTCGTTTCTAAAGTTTTAGATTAGACCCTAATTAGAGAAGCATACAGTATCATATTTAGGGAATACAGTATCACTTTGGAACCTATAAAGTGATGACTCGTACACAATTTCCGCGAGACATGTATATCGATCGGATTACAACTTACACTGTGGGGACATATATATATAAATTTAAGAATATAACCTACTTTATGGAGACATGTATATCGATCGGATAAGAACTTACACTGTGGGGTCAAAACTTAAGAATGGAACCTACTTTATAGAGACAAGTAGGCCCTAGGCCTATATATCGATCGGATTCCAACTCACAATGCGGAGTCCTGCGTATAGCTTATGAATAGAGCAATACTTAGAGGGGGTCTGTGTATATAAATTTGAATTTAACTCACCCTTTGGGGACATATAAGGGCTTATATAGTTCTACATCGTGTATATAGAACCGTATTTATGCGGACATGCCTATCAGTCTTGTTGTCAACTCCGCCACTGTTCGTACTCTGGCAGAGCCAGTCCTAAGCCTGAATAAAGGAGGGGGCGACGCTAATGGTCTTTGTTACCACACAGTGTCGTTAAACTGCAACTACTAGTCTTGTTGTCAAGACCTTGAACCTCAAGACCAAGACCTTGAACCTCAAGACCAGGACTTTTGGTCTTAAGACCAAGACCAAGACTTTGAACCTCAAGACCAAGACTTTGAACCTCAAGACCAAGACCAAGACCTTGAACCTCAAGACCAAGACCGAGACCAAGGTAAAAAATATTAACCGTTATAGGGTCACCGGGGGGTAAAAAAAATACCCCCATCTCGGTTTTTCACGGAAATTTAAAAAAAATCCCTGAAAATAGTTGAAGAAATCGCTTCTATGACTTTTCCTAAACATGTTAAATCCACAGAATGCATCCAGTTTCATTAGTTTGTCATGCACCCAAATCAGCTATAAAGTACGAAAATGCACCACGTCGTAGCTATTTTACTCAGGAATTTATAAACATAACATTATACATGCTTTACATATGAGTGTCTTGCTGTTACAATGTCTCCTTATCAGTATCTGAACAGTATATATAGAAATCGTTTTGGTTTCATCAAATTAGGATGAATAAATGAAGTTCTGCTAAATTATGACATTATAAACTCAATATTACAATGTACACAAACGGTACCGTTCAGCATTTACTGAACAGACATTCTGCATCTGCAGAGAGGGAAAGTGGGCAGGATAAGCAGGAATATGCAAGTGTTTTGACTCCAAGCTTTCCGCACACGAAACTGTTGCACTTAGTGCATTTGTGTTCACATTTCTTGTCGTCTTTACGTGGACACGAGCGGCATCGACCACGTTTCTTCGACCGTGTGGCACGGTGGCCGACTAGATAGAGCGCTTGGCTTGAAGCGCCGAGGTTCCGGGTTCGCTCCCCGGTCCGGTCGGTTTTAACTGTGTAGGGACCTTGAGCAAGTCCTTCACTCTCAATTGCTTAGTAGGACGTGATGGGCGCCGCCTTGCATGGCAGCCTACAGTTAAATTCGACTCCTGTAATAACTTGTGATCATCCGTTCATACTATGACTTGTAATCATACTGCGTTGTGTCAGTTTGAAATATTTAACGAAAATTATTATCATTACCCCTCTCCCAAAAGATATCGTAAATACTATCCCTCTTCCCGCTCTCTCACTCACTCCACTCTCTCACTCACTCACTCACTCACTAATTCTCTCTTCCTCCATTGAAACACTCACCAGCTCACTCATTCACTCTCTCTCTCCATCCAAAAAATGCCCTCTAACTTGTGACGTTCCTCAAGGCTCTGAACTTGGGACCATTTTGTTCATCATTTACGCTACTCCACCCAGCTTACTGACTGAAGCATGCTTATCACCAGTATCGTAATCGTTATCGTAATCTCAAGATCTACACAGTCTTGTTGTCAAGACCTTAAACCTCAAGACCAAGACGAAGACCTTGAATACCAAGACCAAGACCAAGACTTGAACCTCAAGACCAGGACCTTTGGTCTCGAGACCAAGACCAAGACTTTTGGTCTCAAGACCAAAACCAAGACTTTTAAATTGGTCTCGAGACCAAGACCGAGACCAAGACCAAAAGCCACAATCACTAAAAAATAGTCAAGTCCGACTACTCGCTATTTTTGACGAAGACATGAGTCCTTTATTTTATTCAAGCAAAACAACTCTAAACGAAGATTGCAGAGAATCCAGAATTCGTATTTACAAAAGTCCTACATGCGAAATCTTATTCCAATTGCCGTTGCGTTTTCTAAAAACAAATTCGCTTAGAATTTTCAGACCAAGACGTGACCTGCGGGCCTCATACAAATTCTGTCATGTGAAAAAATACGTTCTACAGGTGCTGAAATCGCTGGCACACACAATCAGCTTTTCAAGCAATGGAATCATGTAAATGTAGCCTACACATCGTGTGTCTGTTTTGAAATAATTCCATAGTAAATAGCCGCGAGTCAAAATAATTGTCCAAACAACACTAAAGTCTCATTCACACTGAGCAATTCTATTAGTAATATTGGATAAATGTTTGAAGTGTTTGCATTTTGTTAAATGTCTGCTCATATTGACGAAAGTTATAGCGCAGTTACCCCAAATGCCTGTCTTCTCATGTATTTTGCGAAGAATGTCATAGCCGATCTGTGTGTAATCTGTGAAAATACAAATCTTTAGCTTAAAATAAATTCAACCAGTTTTGGTGTTTAAGAAAATCACGTATACACATCGCAACCGAACTCTTCAATCTATCCTAATATCTATCCTATCTATCCTAACTATCCTAACGAACTATCCTAATTATATTGCTGGATTTTTACATAGCGCTGGTGAAACTGGTGTCCCTGATCCGGCTTTTGTGTGGCGCTAATTGATGTAGCGTCAGTCAGATTAGTATTGGGCCTCATTCAAGTGACATTTCCTAAGCAATCATATTAGTGTTCTTCTGGTTAACCAACAGACTTCAGTATTATATAACACACCGATTCACCACTGCTCTGAGAAATGTTGAGCATTTTAAATATTGTTGAACTCTATTAGTGTCCGTCTTATCCGTTCCGGTGCCAGGTCAGAGTCCGGGGAGGTCAAGCCGAGACAGCAGTGTGCTACGTGATGATGGTTGTGTGGTGGTGCATGCATAGAATCAAGATTATGTGGTGTAGTGCGATGTAATTTGATGTGATGTTATGTAATATATTGCGACATAAAGTGATGTTATGTAATAATGCGAAGTAATGTGATGTAATAAAATAGAAGGATTAAATGTGATGTCATTAAGTTTAATGTGATATGATGCTATATAATTCAATGCAATGTAATACTGCAAAGTAATGTGATGTAATGTAATAAAGGGATAGATGTTATGTCATGCGATGTAATGTAATATGATGTTATGTAATTTAATG
The DNA here is from genome assembly GCA_963556255.1 of Allolobophora icterica. Lineage (NCBI taxonomy): Eukaryota > Metazoa > Annelida > Clitellata > Crassiclitellata > Lumbricidae > Allolobophora > Allolobophora icterica. The sequence goes on from OY744610.1 coordinate 21,940,969, forward strand.
CCATGTAATGTGATACAATGAAATACTGCGAAGTAATGCGATGTAATATAACAAAATTCTATGTAATACAGCAAAAGTATCAATGTGTTGTCATGCGATGTAATGTGATGTGATGTTATATGTAAGATAATGCGATATAAAGTGATGTAATAATGCGAAGTAATGTGATGTAATATAATGACGGGAATAATATGATCTCATGTGATGTAATGTGATATGATGTTACACATGTATAATGTAATGTAATGTGATGTAAAACTTGAAGTAATGTGATGCGATATAACAAAGGGATTAATGTGCTGTCATGCGATGTAACGTGATGTTAGGTAATGTAATGTGATGTGATGCAATGGAATGCGATATAAAATGATGTAACGTGATAAGGGCCGTCTTATCCAATAGGCACAGTAGGCCTACGAAACTTTCAGGGGCCTACGAAAGTCTTCAAATCTGAAAATTATATATCCTGAATGATTGACCGGGAAAATAGAAATGGGAAATTTGCTAATAACACCATATTCAAATTATTTTAATAACTTTTGTACTGAAACAGTTTAAGTTTAAAAGCTGTTCTAGCCTACATAATGTGAACTTTGCGGAGTTGGAGTCGAAACTTGAGTTAGGGTCTACGAATGCAAGAGTGCCTACGCCTACCTTAAAACGGCCCTGAATGTGATGTAATGTAATAATGTAATGTAATGCGATGTACTGTAATAATGTCATTTAATGTGATGTAATGCGACATAAAGTGATGTATTGATTTAATATGATGCACTGTGTGGCTCTGAGAGACTTCGCAGATTTATATTTACATGTAATGTATCTAAATCTCGGCGGCTCCACACAAAAGCCAAGTCACGGAGACCAACTTATTTACTGGCGTTTAATGTGATATAAAGTAATGCGATTTGATATGACTTTGTGATGTGCTTAGATGTGATGTAAAGCGATCTAATGTTATATGATGTAATAATGCGATGTGAAGTGTTGCAAATTCCGAAAGCGCCACACAAAAGCCACGCCAAGGAGACGAGCTGAAACGCCGGCGCTATATAAGCTCAAGTCCGCAATAGCCTTCGTATGAGACGTACGCTCAAAATAGCATTTGCATCAGACGTACGCTCAGTCAACACTCTTCCTCCTCCTCCTCCACTTGATTTGACAGTGGTGGTACACAGGCTTGGCTGTGTCTTGGCCCGCCTCCTCCTCCTCCATTTCTCCCATATCTCGCTTATTCGTACACAGGTCGGACTTAGCCTCTTGCGTATGCTTCGGTCAGCGGTCATAAACCTTAGTCGAATGACCAAGTTAACAAAAGGTCATGAAACTAGATTATTTTAGATGATGTTTACCTACTGACTACGCACTCACATCCATCTACCTACTACCTACCTACATACCTGCCTAATACTAAAACTTCCTGAACACAAACTACGCGTTTCTTACAACCTAATATTTAGGTAGGCGTACTGCATATCTACCTACACACCTACTCACACGCAACCGGTTACTGCATTCTAAAACCTTACTTAGCCACCAAACCAATTAGAGCCTACCCACCTAATCAACTCATCCATCCATCCATCCACTCACTCACACACACACACACACACACCTACAAACACACACACACACACACACTTACACACACACACCTCCAATCATTCATTCATACGATGACAGCGTATATTTTACGTTTGTTATGTGTGTTTGAATATTCTCATCGTTTTCATAGTTATATGCTAATGTGACGGAGAATGCCGGAGAAAGTTTGCTGTCCAGTTTTTGTGTGCTTCTCTTTGTTTCATATATGCTAGCTGACTGGCAAGTGGAATGCCTCAAAGGACAGACGTCAAATTCAGCACAGTTTATTTTTAGACGCCGTGATGGACTATCAGTGGCGCAGCTCAGAGAATCACATATATTATTAGTTTCATAAAACAGACACAGACACACACACACACACACACACACCTACACACACACACACACACACAGAGAGAGAGAGAGCTGTATTTCTTGACTTGACCAGCCTCCTCCTCCACCCGCCTGTCTATGTCACGCCTAAGGCGTATGCCGTTCGACTTTGGACGGAGGCAGATGCCCTGTGCCCGTTTGTCGGTCAGAGGTCAAAAACCTGAGCCGCCACGTACACACAAGCTCCAGGAAATAAGTCATTACTTCTAGATCAGTCTTAACCGGACGCTCATAAGTACATGTATGTATCGACTGAAACAGTATACAGGCAAACCTTGTCCATGTGTGCGGCTCTTATGTAGCCTATACAAGGTCGTCTATACACCTGTGTCCAGTGCCGGCGCTATGGTACTTGAGCCCCCCCCCCCAAAGCCTTACTTGAGGCCCCCAATAATAACTATGAAATATAAACTGCAAACGAGAACGACCGAACGTCAAGTCTCTTTATACTTTCAACTGAAATCATTGCTAGCCAGGGACGTGATCATTACCGCTTTTTTAAGGAGGAAAGAAAGAGGTCAAAAGAAATTTGCGCTCGCGCGGCAAAATTATATTTTTTAGTTGGTCTACATGTGCATAACAAAGGAAAAGCATGTTGCGTGTTGCAATGCTACCGCTTCAGTGTCTTCAACTGTCTTTAATATCCTCGGCAGTGTCGGCACAGAGCCAGGTTAACAAATGTGGTGGCCCCAGCCCACAGAATCACAACAAGAGGACACATAAAACGCGTTATAGGCCTATTCAACGAATCAACATTCGTCTAGCTATTATTAAGTCGTGCCTTCTTCTCTTTGTACAATATCACAAGGTCTTATAATTATCCAGTCTAGTGTTAAAAGTATACATCTTGTAGGGTTTAACAATATTAGAGTGACTTGTGGTACAATAATATTATAATTTCAGGTCTACCACAATAAAGAAAAAAATAGCCTAGGCCTATTAGGCTTAGGCTAACAATAATAGTCTTAACTGATTAGTATGTAACCTGCAAACATTGTTTGCAGTTTACTGTTTACATATTGTAACAAAACTAACAGACAGTTAAACGCAACAACAAATTGGCTTGCAAATTCATCAGTTATGTGTCGTCAAACTGTAGCACACGGAGTATATCACTTACGATGCTCAACAATGTCAAACTAGCAACAGGGGCCCAAACATGTTCGAAATTTGTGAATATTGAAATGAGTAGCTTCGAATAATTTGTTCTGAGTTTTTTGCTCATTTTTACTAACAAATAACAATATCTATAAAATATTTAAAAAAATGTCTTTTGCATTTGTGAGGCCCTCAAGTGTGGGGGCCCCTGCGAGGCCGAACATGTTAAACATGTTTTAATACGCCTCTGCCTCAGCAACCAATTTGATTAACTAGTTTTGAGTATCTTTAGACAAGCAATGGGTTTCAGGAACAGTCACACAGGCATAATGGTCAGCTAAATTTGGAGGCCCCTCACAACCGTTAGGCCCCCAGACAGACAGAGAGACCTACATACATTGATAGAGTTAAATGAATACAGAGACATAGATGCAAAGGGGCGTGTCTCCATTTGTCTGTTGGCTTGTCTGTCTGCCCGTGTCTGTATAATAGTCTAGGCTTGGAATCAAAAACAGGCTCTAGAAATGACTGTTAGAAGCAAATCATGTAACAATTTGCTAACAGGTGTTTCTAGAGTAATTTGACCCTGCTGAAAACGAAAATCGCTGTTTGCAAGCTGGATTTTTAGCGGATGCATGGGAAAACAAGATGGCGGCCAAAATGGCGGCCTGTATCTTCAATTGGCTATAAGTAAAGTCATGTATACGATGGAAACATGGTTTCACAGTCTAAATTAACATTTTCTGGGTCAAGGAATGCGATGGAACTAAATAAAATTATGTAGCACTTTCAAAAAACCAAAGGGCGGCCAAAATGGCGGCCTGTATCTTCATATGGCTATAGGTAAAGTCATGTATACGATGGAAACATGGTTTCAGAGTCTAAATTAACGTTTTCTGGGTCAAGGAATGCGATGGAACTAAAGAAAATTATGTAGCACTGTCAAAAAAGAAAATGGCGACCAAAATGGCGACCAAAATGGCGCCCAAATGTCTTCAAATGCCTATAAGTAAAGTCATGTATTTGATAGAAACATGGTTCTATAGTCTAGATTAACATTTTCAGGGTCAAGGATTGCGATGGAACCAGAGACAAATATGTAGCACTGCCAATAAACAAAATGGTGGACAAAATGGTGGGAAAATATCTTCAAATGCCTATAAAACAAGATGGCAGACAAAATGGCGGCCAGTCTGGAGAAGTGTTTTCCTTGATAAAGAATACCAACGAAGTAAATTCTATGTGTAGTATTGACGTTACTGCAGTCTAACCGTCATTACTTACATGAAATTTTAATGGCTTGTGATTGCAGTTTAACCATGTTATACTCTGCGTATATGCAATTTCATTGCAAATTTGCAATATTCGTGTTTCGTGACATGACTGTTGTTTCAAGCATTGTTGCAGTGGATGCAATTGCACATAAGTGTACATGACAAGTTCGCACTTCGACAGCAGCAGCGCTTGGTGCTGCACTTTGCATGATTTACAGTAGACAAACTCTAGAAACGACTGTGGCACAGGACCAATTGTAGACCACACTAGTATGAGAACACCTTCTTCATCCACACTCCATCCTGATGAGGCTGGTGTCGGAGCATCGATGTGTGGCAGGTAGGCCTTTTCCCAAATGATAGTATGGTAATGAGCACGTCTAATATACTGCCTGATGGCGTCACTGCATAGTGGAAGAAAATCGATCTTTTTGGTTTTCTCGAACAAAACATATCGTGCTGCATCACATGTCTTGACGTTTTCTTTTGTTTTATACACTCTAACGACAAATTCCTCTGCATTTGCTATGGAATTTTCTGATAGGGGAATCACGTCGGCATCTGTTGCACAAACGACCATAGTCTTTAGGTTTTTCTTCGAAGCGTGCACAATTATTCTGGTATCAGCTTCTTCGTGTGCTGCTGCTAAGGTAGACACATCAGAACCCGCAGTAGACAATGCCTTATCTTCTTCCACGAAACAACCAGCAACAACTACATCTATAGATATCGCCATAATTATGTGGCTGCTGAGAGCTGAATGGATAGGAATGCAGCTAGATCAGCCTTGTTTTCAGGCATAGAAAGAAAATTCTGCCAATTTTCCGGCAATGGAACACTTCCGCACTCTATACTGCGACGGATTGGTCGTAATGTCTGACACCATTTCTGTCTGGTGGCACTTTTTACTGACAACGCCCAGTATCGATCGAAGATAATATCGACCCTCTTGTAGCCTATCGAAAGTTTCTTCACATATGTAACCACTATATCTGCCAGGTCACCAAATGTCTTTGCTCTCGGAGGTTTCCCTATTGCTTGTACCATTGCTTGACCATCAATAATAAAGTGTGATGCCTCTGTAATAGATATACTGACTAGACATGCTACTTTTTCAATGAGCGTCTGCAACAGTGAGGCCTTTTCACACGTTCTCATTGGTTTTGATAGAAGTTCATGGCACAGTATTGTTGCAAGATTAAACGAAACGATCGGCTTCATATGCTGTGATGAGACGTTGCATGATATCACGATCTTCCTTTATAATTTTATCGGTGTTCTTTTTCTGGGTTGAAGAACACTTTTTGTACAAGTCGTGAAATGCTCTTCTTTAAGGGATCATTGAATTTCACATGCAAAGTTCCAGTCTCACCGCCACGAAGTCTATCATAGACAAATTTTGTAATTTTGTCATGTCCGTGTTTCTTCTCATTAAGAAGTGAATCGAGTATTGCTGGTGTTGCAACGTCTTTTGTTACTGCATTCTGAAGTGGTGTTCCTCGATGCAATGTTATCGCTTTGTTGAACAGACAAAGCAGTGGCTCCTCATCATGTTTGTCTCTTTTCTGACGAGAGACAGTCATTTCTTTGCATGTTTCATCAAGAGGAGGCACGTCAAACGAGTTCTTTGAACGCCGACTGCTGAGTTATAGGCCTAATGCTCATTTCCAGATTCATGAGTTCAATGCAAACAGAGTAAACTAACACTTGATTTAATTATTATTATGGTTGAAATAAATTAGACCGATTAATAATTAGAAAAACCATTTGCTCTTTCTCCTCACTAATACAGAAAAATTTACAATTAAACCAAGCAGTGACTGCTAAACTCCAATAACGTCAGTGCTACATATTGAATGTTGCTTTCTTTGTATTGTTTGAAAAAGATAACACTACATCAGACTGGCCGCCATTTTGTCCGTCATTTTGTTTATTGGCAGTGCTACATATTTGTCTTTGGTTCCATCGCAATCCTTGACCCTGAAAATGTTAATCTAGACTCTATAACCATGTTTCTATCACATATATGACTTTACTTATAGGCATTTTAAGATATTTGTCCGCCATTTTGTCCGCCATTTTGTTTATTGACAGTGCTACATTATTGTCTCTGGTTGCATCGCATTCCTTGATCCGGAACATGTTAATTTAAACTCTAAAACCATGTTTCTATCAAATATATGACTTTACTTATAGGCATTTTAAGATATTTGGCCGCCATTTTGACCGCCATTTTGTTTTTTGACAGTGCTACATAATTTTCTTTAGTTCCATCGCATTCCTTGACCCAGAAGATGTTAATTTAGACTCTGAAACCATGTTTCCATCGTATACATGACTTTACTTATAGCCATATGAAGATACAGGCCGCCATTTTGGCCGCCATCTTGTTTTCCCATGCATCCGCTAAAAATTCAGCGTGCTAACAGCGATTTTCGTTTTCAGCAGGGTCGAATTAGTCTAGAAACACCTGTTAGCAAATTGTTACATGATTTGCTTCTAACAGGGTCATTTTGGGATTCCAAGCCTAGACTTTAATGAGTCTGACAGAGAAAGAAACATAATTGGCTTTTCACACTTACACTGCATAGAAAGAAAATGGAGCACAAAAAACATAGACAGACAGACATACATACAGACTGACATTCACACATACATAAAGGCAGATAGATCTGCACAGTGCACACACACCGCTAGAGTGAGATTAATACAGATACACATCCAAGGGGTGTCTGTCAGGTCGGGAGAATTTGTATGTCTGCCTGTCTGTCTGTTTATCTCTGTGTCTGTGTATCAGTTGGCATGTAAGACAAACATACGGACATACAAACAGACAGACAGATATACATACATACATACATACATACATACATACATACATACATACATACATACATACATACATACATACATACATACCTAACTATAGGTTTTTATGGAATCCGATAGCAACAGAAACATAACAACAAAAGCTAAGTAAAATTACAGACATAACACTGCGAATCAATGGGAAAAGAAAAACCCTAAAGGGAAAGGAGTCCCGACTTGCAGTGGCGGCTCTACCCTTTCATCAAAGAATTCAGTTAGGGTGGTGAGCCGAAGAACTGTAAATTAAAATATGGTTTATATTCTGAAATAAATTCTTAACTTAACTAGCACACGCGATGTTTATTAAGGTTTTAACCTTTTGCAGTCTTTAAAAAAAAATTTTCTAGCCTATCAGGTCTGTAAAAAATTTTAATTCTTAATTATTTACACTAGTTATTTTTCATTACAAGTAGTCTATATTTACTTTAGGCAACCTATTGTGCATGCAAACACTTGACACTTTTTCTTGTCAGACACCAGCTGTAATGCACAAATAAGTTACATGCGAGACATCTACTGGTATTATTTGCAAGAGGTATACACATAAGTATGAACACAATTTACAACTTATTTTTAGAATTTCCAGCACAGTTACTTAGGCCTATTGTTTCTGCTTTACACTGTTTATTCTGTTGGGCGAAATTGTGCCTTTGTGTGGTACATGTAAATCTCAAAACAATCTGTGGGGTGTAGTCCTGGATGACTTGCACAGGTCTTACAATAATAGGCTGTCTTTCGTCGCTTTCCAATTGTCTGCTCCGCTGAAACGTTTCCTAGACATTTTTGCACTTCTTGTTTACTCGTCTTGCCTTCATGCAAATGAAGAGAAAAATACCGTGCACTCTCAAATTCACGACCTATATACATTTATAGATGCCGTATTCTCTATAAATATGCCATTTTTCCTACCAGCGCAGACACCAGACTTTATTGGCTAGTCCCAAGTGTATGTCCCGCCAGGCGGGACATAGGACCGAATCTGAATTGGACCGTAGTAGTTGTTGAACAATGAAGGCAATTGTTTATATGTGTATTTGTGCATGAATTCACTGGTTTGTAGAAAGGTTATCTGTTCAAGTTTAGGGATATGTGTTAGTTGGTGTGCCAGTTCTGGTGAAAATTTATTTGAGGAATGCTGTGGGTTCCTAGTAATGACGCGAAGGACTCTATTTTGAAGTATAGTTAGTCGTTTTAATCTTGATGTATAATTGGATGCCCACACCAGGTTGCAGTAGATGAGATATGACTATTGAGTAATGCAGGCTTATACGTATGTGGGTGGGTAGTAGGTAAGCAACTCTGGATAAAATCCCTATACTTTTAGCTATTTTAGATGAAATATATTATGGTCGTTCCATGTAAGAAATTGGTCTACATAGACTTCAAGAGGTCGTTAAGTGGGCCAGCTGCATGAGGTGGACTATGAACTATGAACTCGGAGAGGAGAGGCGATGTCGACGTTAAACCGATGATCTGTTTAATTGATGTTAAGCGTGCGTGCGAGGGCGCGAGGGAAGATAATGTTCCCGGAATCGAGTAAGTCTATACACAACTACAAGCACTAACTTAGACACACCGACACACACACTCGGACGGTGGAGTCACTCAACAACTTCAAGGACAAGCTCGGGCAGATGGGATACTAAGACTTTGAAGTATAGTTATCTGGTGGTGCCTCGACGGTTGAATTTCTCGAGAGCATAGATCCTGCAATACACGGCGCTAATTGCTTCCTACAAAGCACGTCCGCCTACGGGGGGAAGTGTTTCCTTTCAGGTTTTGATCACACTCTATACAAGTTACAGAATCTTAGCTCACAGTTCTGTGAAAGACGGGGGAAGAATTGGCGGAGACTTGGTCCTGGGTTTGGGGGGACAGGCAGATGATGATGATGATGATGATGATGATGATGATGATGACGACGACGACGACGACGACGACGACGATGATGACGACGACGACGACGACGATGATGATGATGATGATGATGACAAAAGCTGATGACAACGACCACCCTGTTTACTCGTGCCCAGAAAGTTCTGCCTTGTCTGATATTCACACCGCTCTTGTGAAGATAGCCAGATGCCGAATCGGAGGTCGCTGGGGTCAGTGGCTGATATAATCTGTGGGCTTCAAAGGGGAACAAAGCCACTTCCTGACCTGAGTCTCTGTGCGTGTGTATGTTAGTGTGTGTATTTGTGTGTATTTGTATCTTTCTGCGATAAGTGTTTGTTAGTATGTTTGTTAGTGCTTGAGCTTGTCTTTGTGTGTGTATGTGTGTGTAGGTGTGTGTGTCTGTCTGTCCGTCAGCGTGTCTGCCTGTGTGCCCGTCATAGGAACATACACCGGAGAAAACCATACAATTGCATCGAATGACACAAAATATTTGCAATAATTTTTAATTTGGTACTTCTAAGTAGTCATGAGCTGGATTGGATGAGAATGAATTTGATCAGAAAGCCACAGATGTCCGTTTCTATCACTGTATTAGTGATTCGGACCTCGATCAGCGAGTCTGTGTACCATGGTATTCGTTCACTGGTCAGTTTCACGCTCAATTTGTTTATTAGTAAAATGAAGTGGCTTATCCTCGTAGGTGCAAAAGGTCGAAGAATAGACCCTTGGTCCCAAAGCGAAATCGGTTATACCGACGTTCCTCCTTATGTATCCTATAAGCTTACACATCAAACGAGGCATCTTCAGTGGTGTTCCAGGAACACGGCGGACTTTGACCTCCGTGCCCTATGGGCGCTTGGCCACGGTTAGATATGTTCGTTTGATGTTATGCGGTCTGCCCTAACACCAATGTATAAATAGCTCAGGAGAATGGTAATTCCGTCGTCTTTACCATTAGACAACTGCAGACGTTACAGGAGAAATTCAGACCAGATCGTCGACTTCCTAACGTAAGTCTTCTTCTTTGTTTTTGTCATACGTTGAGTGTTGTTCAGTGGTTGAAATACATGTAGGCCTAATTGAATTACGTTACTGCACTGACAATTTGGATGTTCCAGGAGAAATTCAGACCATGTAATTGAATTACGTTACTGCAATGACAATTTGGATGTTTTAGTTTGTTTTAGTATGAAAATAGTGTAAATTAACATTAACCAAATTTCAAAATCATTTGCCAACGTTTATGAAAAAATGTAATTCAAATACTTCCACAATCAAGTAATTCTAGTGCAGTTACATTTACAGTCATGTTATTGCAATTATAATTGAATTACTGGTGCAATGTAATGGATACAGCACTGCACAACTTTAGTGTTTGAAGCTCAATGATTGACAGGAACAGCTGTTGAACGATGACTGAGGAATATAACTCTTGCTAAATGAACATTTCAGATACGATGTACTCTCGAGGGCGTCTTATGGTCGACTTGGCGCTGCAGAAGTCAAGAAAGAACAAGAACCCTACTAAGAAGGCAGAGACGGAGATAACGTGTGTCCTGAAGCATGGCGAGACACGGGCGTCAGTGGCCAATCAATGTAAGTGAACAATATGTCTGAATATTATTATCCAGCGTTCCTCCTCTTCTATGCCTTCTTATGTCTTTATCCGAATGCTACATCCGTGAAACACTGGCAATATATATTGCAATTGTATAATAGTGTGTGTGTGTCAGTCTGTGTATCTGCATGTCTGTCTCTCCGTCCGTGTAAAAGCCTTGACTTCTCTCTGTGTTTCTCTGCTCTCTTCTCTGTCTGTGTATGTGTGTCTATCCTAGTGCGTGTGTCAGTCTGTGTATTTGCATGTCTGTCTCTCCGTCCGTGTAAAAGCCTTGACTTCTCTCTGTGTTTCTCAGCTCTCTTCTCTGTCTGTGTATGTGTGTCTATCCTAGTGCGTGTGTCAGTCTGTGTATTTGCATGTCTGTCTCTCCGTCCGTGTAAAAGCCTTGACTTCTCTCTGTGTTTCTCTGCTCTCTTCTCTGTCTGTGTATGTGTGTCTATCCTAGTGCGTGTGTCAGTCTGTGTATTTGCATGTCTGTCTCTCCGTCCGTGTAAAAGCCTTGACTTCTCTCTGTGTTTCTCAGCTCTCTTCTCTGTCTGTGTATGTGTGTTTATCTTAGTGCGTGTGTCAGTCTGTGTATTTGCATGTCTGTCTCTCCATCCGTGTAAAAGCCTTGACTTCTCTCTGTGTTTCTCTGCTCTCTTCTCTGTCTGTGTATGTGTGTCAGTACTTTTCCGTGTAAAAAAGTTTTACTTGTAAAGACATAATAACAAAACTAGTTAAACCGTTGTTTAGGTTGGTAAATTACCGCGTAGAAAAATTATTTCATGGTAGGCCTAAAACTCAGACTAGAAGTTGGATGGATGATTGATGTACATATTACTGAAACTCAAACTAAAGGTGGAATTGCGATGAAAATACATCGTTTTAGTGCCGAAATTATGAGCATTTAAAACATTTCATACTAAAACCGAAACTAGAAGTTGGATGGTCAATGAAAATATGGCTCACACTAGAAGCTCGATTATCGATGAACATATAGGCCTAACTTAGATTAGAAGTTTAATGAACAATGATTATTATCTTTTGTGTTAGAAGATTAAATGGAAGTGCGTAATTTACCAACCTAAACTACGGTTTAATCCTTTTACTTTTAACGAAGTAACACCTAACCCTCTTTCAGTAGTCTACTTTACTTTATTACCATTTACGTAATATTCGTAACAATGATTGTTAGCCTACTAAAATGTTAGAAAATGTGTTGCTGAAGGAGATAGGCCTTAATATAAAAATGTTTACAGCACGCTACTGGAAATTTATGCCGAGACTCTGGTAAATTCCAACTATGACCAATATTTAGAAAGAACTCACCTAAAATAGGCTACACGACTCGTCGCAGTAGTCTCCGCGTAGTTTTGAGAATAGGCCCTAGGCCTATGTGCAAAATTTTCTTCAATAAAAGTCGCACTTTTATTCATATTAAACCATAACTTTTTTTAAATCATAATAAGGGAATCCTTTGACAACTTGAAACACCCGGGACCCTGTTGCCAATGTTTACATTGAATTTCAATGACACACAGGAAAGGCTGTGAATTTTTAACAATGAACGAGAAAATGCATTTGATTGAATGACAAGAATTGTGTGAATTTATTCTTAAGTGGATCGAATTATAGAAACTAGACTCATTACGTTTACTTTATATTGTAACATTGTTATTTTTAAGAGTAGGCCCCCTACGTTTTTTACTTTGACAACAGTAGCATTTGTGAGAATTACTTTTACTTTCACTTAGGGCTTAGTAGGCTACGTACACTCTTATTTACTTTTACTTATGTAGGCTACGTTCGCACGATACTTTAACAACACTGGCCCTCGTAGAGATAGTTTACTTGTTCAATATAATTTCCTTCAATGTTGATGGTTATTGGTTTTGGTATTATTATAGGTATTGGCGTTGACGACTGCCAAGAACCTTTTCAAAACAATATGGAGGAGGAAGAAGGAATACAGTTCTGTGAAGATTTTCACTTGAATGTGAGATCGCCGGTGACGGATAACGAGGTAGATAATTTGTATACAGATGAGACGGAACACGATAATGCCGAGGAAGGTTCGCTTCGTTTTTCTAATGAACAAAAAATAAAGAGGTGGAGGACAAACGAATCAGAAGAAGATGACATTCAGGTGTCAGAGTCTAGTCTGGGTTCTCCGTCAGATAACGAACTTTCTGGTAAATCTTCAACCATATGTGTTGGTCAATTACAACATCAAGGCGACAATAACAGAAAATATGACAAGCAGGTGGCTTGCTTTTTCTGTGATAAACTTCTATACGGAAAAATGAAACGCCATCTAGAAAAAATGCACAGCAACGAACCTGAAGTTGCTAAGCTTATGGCGCTTTCTTCAAAAGAAAGTCGCAGGGGGTTTATACAACTTGCAAATCGGGGCAATTTCAAGCATAATGCGTCCGTTTTAAATGCTGGAGAAGGTTCATTGATAGTGCGACGTCGACCATCAAAACAAATGCATAACTCGGATGACTATCTGCCATGTGAACATTGCCTGGGGTTGTTCTTGAAACGGGACCTTTGGAGGCATGTTGCCAAATGCCCAGTGAAACCTTCAGCGATCAGCACTCTCAGTAAAAACACTAAGAGCAGGTCGTCAGTCATATCTGTATCGAGAATGGTACTCGAAGGTGCAACCCATTCTGATCAGGTTATAGTTTCAGAACAATTTCGAGAAGACATTCTTGATAGGATGCGTTTTGACACACTGACACGTCGTGCGAGAAACGACATTCTCATAATGAGGTACGGCAGTTCTTTACATCACAGACATGGTAGACAACGGGTTCATGACGTTTCGCAGCAAATGCGCCAGCTGGCCCGATTGCTGATTGAAGTCCGATTTGAAGGGGATGCGGCAGAGCAACATGTAACTTTGGACCGATGCCTTAATGGAAGTCATTTTGATAATGTGTTAGAGGCCACTGAAAGGCTTTGCAAGAGAGAAATTGACAGCGACTCTGGAAGACCGCTCTTCAAAAATCCAAGTCTTGGATTGAAAATTGGACACATACTAGTAAAATGCGCTGACATAAAAAAGGGTATGGCTATCCGCGTCGGGGACAAAGTAATGGAAGCTGAAGCTGATGCGTTTCTTACCCTTCATCGTTCAGAGTGGACAAACAAAATATCGTCTGCTTCCTTAGCATCACTCAAACAAAGAAGGTATAACAATCCTGATATTCTGCCACTAACGTCTGACCTGGTGAAGCTCAAAGAGTATCAAGAAACGTCATTGACAGCGTTCGCTGAGAAACTAAAGAAAGAACCAACTTACAGTGTTTGGCGACAATTGTCTGACGTGGTTTATTCACGAGTTGTAATTTTCAACAAACGTAGAGGAGGTGAAACCTCAAGGTTACATTTGAATGCCTTCCTCAAAAGACCAAACTGGCAAGAAGTGGCCAATGATGTTCTTGTCAAGTCGCTGAAGCCTCTGGAACAGAAGCTTCTTAAAAGGTAATGCTCTACAGCTGTTCATTAACTCTTTGATGACGTGTACAACGATCTTGCATGAGTCTTTCTTATGAATTCAATATATGCATATGACCGCGTAGTTGCAACTTTTTCATATCCCTAAAAGTCCACGTTTAAGTTATAACTAATCCTTTATTAAGTATAAACCTTACCTAGAACAAGAGTTAACAATGGCCTTGGATTACAACTGATAAATTTTGACAGGCAACTGTTTCATTTATCTGGTTGCATGCATGGTGCATTTTGGTACCGGTATTGATATAAGTTGCAGTTGGATAGCAAAGGTTTTCTAATATTGTGCTTTATTACAATTTCGAATTAGGTGGTTTAAATCTCAAGTTGGTGTGTCTGTATAATTAAATTACTTTTGGCTTAGGCCCTACAAATTTTTTTTATATTTCGCTCACACCAATCAAGACATTTGCGTATCTTTTTGCTCATACGAATGTATACCCAGTTATTCTCCGTACGATGCATTGGGCCTCACTATGGAAAAAATATGCCAGATTATGTTAACTGATTATAAGAATCATATGTTTGGTTTATCCTTGCAATGTTTGGTTACCGAAATAAAAATACGATCCTATACAAATAAGATAATACTGTAATTTGGTCACCATGATTCACTTGGATTTCATGTTGTGCTTACTTTATTTCTATCAGGATGGATATGGTGCATCTACCTGGAAAAGGCGCCGGTGGAAGAAGAGTACCGCTTATTCTTTCCCCAAACGTTGTGTCTGCGATGGAATTGCTGGCAGAGAAAAGAGAATGTTGCAGTATCCCAAAAACCAATGTTTATTTTTTTGCAACTCCATCGACCAATGGCTATATCAATGGTTGGCAAGTGATGCAAGATGTTGCTGTAGCCGCACAGCTTCAACATCCTCAACTAATACACAGTACCCGGCTAAGAAAATATGTTGCCACTGTTTCACAGGTAAACGTTTGATTTTTGAATATTTTTAAACTTTGTATAATTTTCTGTTGTTTTTAGACATTACAACTGTATAGGAGCCTACCTTGCAAAACTCAGTGTATGCCAGCCCTTAACGTACACTTTACATAACGAAACAGGTCACCAGGGCTGTAGTCGAGAGTATACACGTGGGTATACAGCGTGTACTCACCTATATGCAAACCATAAGTAAACAGCACACAAAACCTATATCACACTGATATAGGTATAGGTGCCACCACGCCCCACGCGTGGGGCGTGGTGGCTCAGTGGTAAGTTCGGCGCCTTGTGACCGTAGGGTTGCAGGTTCCAATCCCACTCTAGTCGCTGCGTAGGGACCTTGGGCAAGTCCTTCACTCGCAATTGCTCGTGGCGCTTCGACGTGAAAACTCCGTCACAGTATCAATGCTGTAGTCGGGAGCGCCTCTGAGTAGTAGTAGGCTTGAAGAGGCGCTATAGAAATATCCGAAATGAATGAATGAATGAATATCTACTGCTGACAAGAATTTACTGAAAACTACAGTGGGACCAATACATACATACGTTTGTGCGTGTTTTAAGGGGAAGGATTGTACGATACATTTCAGCAAAGAATCGTTAATGTGCAGCCGGATTTTGTGTGTATGCATTTCAAGAAATAGGCTAATTTATGGCATGATATTGCAGTCGTACTCTTCATAGCTTGGAGCTCATGGTCTTCTTTTAATATAGGTTGTATCACTTACATCGGGAGAGATGAAGTGGTTGGCAAACCATCTTGGTCATGATGTCAGCATTTTTGAAAACGTGTACAGACTGCAAGACTCCACCATTGAACTGGCAAAAATCAGTAGACTCATGATGGCAGTAGACACAGGGGTGGTGTCACAATTTGCTGGAAAAGCACTCGACGATATCCAATTATCAGGTTATTCAAAATATTTCAGTTCTTTTTCTCTACATTTAAATGAAATAATAGTTATTGTGAATTTAACAGACAAAAGTTGACTGTTTGTATATTACACACCTTCATAAGTTCCACACAATGTCTTGTCTATCCCTAATAATGTTAAGATGAATTTCAATCTACAATAAAGTTTGCTTTCAAGAATCCAACAGCAACCGTTTTTAATGATTCCTGTTATTTGTCCCGAGTTCATTGTTGCTTTGAAAGATGACCTTCTACATAAATCATAATTACGGTAACCCCATAACGCACTGTTGCCTAATTCTTCATCAAAGAACTAAGTTTTCACTCAGGCCAGTCCTGTAATCAGTTGGACCTGTATAATAGTATCTTGTCCAGTATGTCTTGATTGTCATGTTGGTTACTTTGTTAATGAACTTACCATAATCTTTTATTGTAACTAATAGCCAAGTACCAACCTCTTACATTTTTCTTTTGTCATGACTTTTACTGTTAATGCAAAGAGTACGGGTTTGAGCCTCCACTTGGCGGTCACTGTGTAAGGACCTTAAGCAAATCCTTCACTCACATTTGCTGAGCACCATTGATGTTCTGCCATATGCTCGTATGTGTACTTCTTACCATGGCAGGAGGGACATCTCAAATAAAGTTGTAAATACAGTTACACGAGAGTCCAGTACAAACAGGGTGGTATCACTACGTGTGCATAGCTACTATTAAAGAGTAAGAGTATACCACTCGAATAATAATAAGCTTAAAATTTGCACTAATATTCCCAACCAATGCGTAATTGTATATATGCACATGCTTTTTTGTACAGTTAACAACTATCGCATGCGTTTTTGTAGATATTTCGCCAAACGTTGATGACACGGATGATGATGATGATGATGCTAAAGAATTGGCTGATGAAAGTGGCACAGCAGCTGACATGATACACACGAAAGGTTAATACATAGCATCCTGTTTAGTGTAAAAATTAGTCTTTTTGGTTTATAATCGACATAAATGTACTTCAGAATTAGGGTAATATAAAATCTGGAATTGGTCTCCCTCTTCTAAGCAGTCATAGTTCACAGCATCGTTGGCTTCACTTGCATTCTATGCCAACAGACACAGGATGTGGACTAATGATTTTGCTTTTACTTTAAATAAGATTTCCAATTTTGTATAGGCTTTGTCCTATGTGTCTTAGAAGCAGTTAAGAATTTCACTGAAAAAGTAGTGTTCTTTACATTATCGTAATGCAAAGTTCAACCTCCGGTGTACATGTATCCTTATACTTGTCTATTTAAGCTTCCATACTTCTGCATCTATATTGTTAAGTGTTAGAAATGAAAGACATTAGCGATATTAAGAACGTCTTCGTATGAAGTACAAAGCAGCTGACCTGTCAATTTAAGCTGTGTAAATTTCCATTGCGTGCTTTAAATGCAATATATAACAAAACTCTGAGAGACATTTTCAATGGTCCATCTTTTCACTGGAGGGCCATTTTAGCGATATTAGTAAAGAGGCCGATATGCTGAAGTTTCGTTGCAACCGTTACTAAATGTGTCATTGATATGCTGGCAATCTTATGTTTTTGTCTAGGCGTGTCAACTAGTAGTACAAAGGTATCGGTTGTATTGCCACTTGGAAAGAATCAATCAAAGCCAAGTCTCCATGTACAGGACCAACCTAGCACATCAATTGAACAATCAGCAGGTATTTTAACTCTTTAAAATATATATTCTAGAGTTATTTTAATTTCATGGCATTAGGCCTAACCCGTTTTTTATGTGTAAACTATTCTAAGAAAATGAAGCAGCTTAGTATACTCACAGTTTTTAGATACCGGATTACTTTTAAAGGTTGTCATCTTATTGCCTTCATGAAAGTTCGTTTTTAATTCTGGCACTAGTAAATTCATTATCTTGGCATATTCAATTGCTTGTAACTTTTGGCTGTTTCTTGTAAGATAAATTTACATAAATGATTGGTACTGAAGATTTTTTGACAGAATAATTCTGATTCTCCCACACTAGACAATATTCTGCAAATACGATAGCAATGCTACCGAGAAGTACTTACAGTTTTTAAACACATCCAGTAGCCCTACAAATAGGACCGAACATAAATACATCTATTATGCTACATGCTCAAACATACATGCCAAGCACGTAGCCTAATAATCGTGCTGCATGCGCTTTACCCTATTACAGAAAGTTTCCTCTGCCTGAGAGTCATTGTGGTGAGTCAGAACGCTCTCTGTCTCTCTACTTTGCCTCTTCTCTGTCTTTCTGCTTGCTTCACTCTCTTCTCTCTCTGTCTGTACTGTCTGTCTGTACTCTCTATGTATCTCTATGTCTCTCTCTATCTGTCTGTGTGTGTGTCTGTCTGTCTGTGTCTGTCTGTCTCTCTCTCATTATGACGTAGAAGTACTGCCATGCTCAGCTTATCATCATTTACGTAGCATTGTATCAACTATAATAATTATGTAAACTCTTATGCTCTAGTTCTCTTGGATGATGACAACACGTTGCCTTCTCTTCCTGGTGAAGCGGCGCTGCCACAGTTCAAACATAGGAAAGCAGGTATATGAAGTTCTTTTTTACTGTGTTTTTATTGAATATCTATGTCTGACAGTGCACCCAAAAGCCCATTAGTGATGTAAATGTGTTTTATTGTGGAAACTTTAAAAATAATGTGGAAATTACATAGTCACAAGTAAGTAAGTAAAGTAAGTATGTTCTTTATTCGACCATTAGCAAAAGCACAATGGAACAATAGCTAGAAGCATTGATTTTAAACACAGAAGTAATAAATGGTAGTAAAAATGATAAAATAAGTACATAAGTAAGCACGTGTTTTCCTATCATCTATGCAGTAACCTGGTAACTTAACCCTTCTCTGTAAGAGTGTAAGGAAAGTTTACTCGTGGATTATAAAGACAAGTGCTATCACATATGGTCAGCATTATTATAATTATGCTACTGTACTACTTCTGCCATCTCATACATTAGTTTTACAGCAGGCAAAGTATTGATACTAACATTTGCCAATAATATTTTATATTTATTGATGTGGTTAGCGTTGTGGTTATAATGTGTTTATAAATTTGTTGACTAATTACTTCGTCACTGAAGGTATAGTAAACAAAGCATTGTCAGGATGCTTATGTTAATGAGATGTAATATTTTCTTTCAGGAATGCGTGTGAAATGGACACCTACAGAAATTTCCATTATACGAAAAGAATTGGCTGACTTCTTCAAATCCGTCACAGTGCCTACCTCTGCTGAGATCATGAGAATCATTAAAAAATATCCAGATTTCAACAGGCGCACTGTTCCTCAAATTAAATCTAGGGCATGGGACCTGATAAAGAATCGCAAATAGTATTGTTATAAGAGATTCCCTCGTGTATTATGTTCACATAAGCCCAATATGCATCTTAGTGTGTAGTATCTAATAAAATCAGTGATGGGCACTTTTAACTACTGTAGTTACTAACTAGTCGTTATAACTACTATAAAGGTAGTTGTCTAGTAGTTATAACTACTTTTAAAGAAGTAGTTTTAAAATAGTTATAACTCTTTTTATCAAGTAGTTTGTAATTAACTGCAATATTTCGTATTAACTACATTTTTTCCTATTTATTGTTTACTTTAGTTAGTTCTATCTTGCAAGAACTTCTGTAATTTGGACGTTGTCCATAAACTTTTAAGTGATACCACTATATAATTTTGCTTTTAGCAATTTGGGCTTCCTATCTTGAATTACATTTGTCTCAGCCTCTTAGGTCTGTGTGACAATGCGAGTAATAACAAGTTCTGACATTTTGCCATCATAAAACGCACAATTTAGTAGAGGAAAATACACATTTATAAATACAAAATCTGCAAGCTTGATATCGATTTGCCTATCCAGTTTGACAAAATATTTAGAATGGGCATAAGTCTATTCTGAACAATAATAGCAACACCTTCTAAAGTCATGCCTTTTAAGATACCACGAGCAATAGTATCCCCCATCGCAGCACTGGATACACTAGTGAATCTACAGTCTACTGTAGCAAGACGTTCAAGGTCATTTGGCAAAAGCCTGTTACTGCACAAAAATTACGTTACAGAGCACCACAACTCTGTCAGCATGGACAGGCCTTAATTGAGTCCAAATAGCTTGTAGGTGCCAACTGTGAGATCCACTATGATGATTTATGCTACATGATAAAGACCTACATGGCTCCGCTCGAAAACATAGTTGATCATAAGAGATTCAGGGCATTTTGCGACAAACTTGCTCCAGAATATGTCCCATTTACAATGTTGTAAGTGTTTAACAGCTGGAGACTTTGTAAGTTAGACATTTTAGTAGTTATAACAATTTGGCATCTGTTACTGTAGTTAAGCAAGAGTAAGTCCTTCATTATAATATTGGGCCTGCTTATTGCCGATGAAAAATGTTGGCTACGTAATTAGCTTTGCAAACCGTCATGGACAGAAGAAGTTATCTAAACTATGGAATTCCTAGTAGTCCCACATGTTAACACTGCCACCGTTCTGGGACACAAATGGTACTTGGTACTATCGTCTGTAAAATGCTTAAATTGTAAATTGTTTAAATATCACGATGACGAGGTATCACTAGGCTTGCGACAATTGTTTCATATGCGCACCAATGTTAGGCAACATGGTATTAGAATATACGGTCCGGTACTGCGGAATACTTTGCAGAGTGAACTGTGTAACTGTTTGGAAGTGTCTGCCAACACTGCAATCAGTTTAAAAACAAGTTAAAGGTGCAACTTATATCTGCAATGTAATTGAAATAATTTCAAGTCTTTACCATGTTAAATTATGTGTAACTGTTTGGAATTGTGTGCACAGTGTTAAACTAGAGTAACTTCTGGAATTATGTGCTCAATGTTAAACTAGATCTAGCTGCTTGGAACTGTATGCTCAATATTAAATATGTGTAAACTATGTGTAACTGTTTGGAATTGTGTGCACAGTGTTAAACTAGAGTAACTTCTGGAATTATGTGCTCAATGTTAAACTAGATCTAGCTGCTTGGAACTGTATGCTCAATATTAACTAGGTGTAAACTATGTGTAACTGTTTGGAATTGTGTGCACAGTGTTATACTAGAGTAACTTCTGGAATTATGTGCTCAATGTTAAACTAGATCTAGCTGCTTGGAACTGTATGCTCAATATTAACTAGGTGTAAACTATGTGTAACTGTTTGGAATTGTGTGCACAGTGTTAAACTAGAGTAACTTCTGGAATTATGTGCTCAATGTTAAACTAGATCTAGTTGCTTGGAACTGTATGCTCAATATTAACTAGGTGTAACTGCTTGAAATTGTGTGCCCATTGTTACGCACACTAGGTGTAATTTTTAGGAATTGTGTGCTCAATGCTAAACTAGGTGTAACTGTATGGAATTGTGTGCTAAATGTTAAACTAGATGTAATTGTTAAGAATTATATGCTCAGTGCTAGACTGGGTTTAGCTGTTTGGAATTAACAGTTTGGAATTGTGTGCTAAAGGTTAAACACGAAAAATTGTATTAGGGCTAAACTTGATGTTCCTTTGGGTTTGCCCATTGTTCTGGAATTTCATGCCTGTTATAACATTGTGTTTGATCTGTTATGGTGAACAATAAAGTTGATTGATTGATTTGTCAGAAGTAAGCAACTCATGTATTTAATAATGGAATTCTGCATATAATTATCTACTACCAAACCGACCAGTTTAAAATTTAAAAAATTCAAATGATGCAGGCTTGTTGTTTTTATAATTATTGTCCTATTGTGACAGGTTTGTCGGTGTGAGGCTGGCTCACGTTGTTCCACTGGTGGCTGGTGAAAATAGAACTTGACCTGTTACATTAGGCCTAACCGATTTTCACCCTTAGGGCGAAAATGAATCTTGAACAGCAATCGATTTTCACCTTACCCGCATAGTTTTCCTGGGTTCTAGTGCTTTTTGCCCCCGCACGATTCGCTCCCCACATTTCGCCTCCCGGAAGTCCCGCCTCCACAAGAAGATTGACCAACGTATATCGATTTTTAAGCATTAAATTTAATCGTTGATCCAGCTTTTAATATTAGTTATATTTGCATAATTGATCCAGCTTCTAGTCTGTTATTTTCATCGTTGATCCAGCTTCTAGTCTGTTATATTTTCATCGTTCATCCAGCTTCTAGTTTTTATCTTTTATTTTCATCGTTGCTCCACCTTCTAGTCGTAGGCCTAGTCTTATCCAGCTAAGTTATAGTGGTATGGAAAATTATACAGACCTATTTTAATTTTTTTCTGTTTTTTGCCCCGTGAATAAGCTTTGACTTTCCTCGGTTCGATTTCACACGTTCTGTAATATTTGGTGGGGCAGAACTGAAATAAATAAAATAGGTAGGCCTAATTTAAATTACCACTTTGATCATAACTAAGCAGAAAAAAATATAAGAATAAAATAAAAATAAAAATAAAATTAGAAGTTTGATCAACGATAAAACATAACTAAGCCTAGAAGCTGGGCCAATACAAAATTAAAAACTATAATATAGAAAATATAGAAAATATAACGCATGAAAATCGATATAGGTGGGGGCCAGTCTTCTGGGACGAAACTTCCGGAGGGCGAAAGGTGAGGAACGAATCTTCCCTGTGCGAAAATTTCCGTATTTGGTTTCTCTGTATGCGAAAGTGGATATTGATCAGGAAGTTTTTACCCAAGAACCCTGAATTTCACCCTAGCCGCCAATCAATTTTAGCGTCCTTGAATAAGCTGGTTCTCTGGTACCTAGACGTTCGATGAGCAACGAAAATATTTCATACTGAAACTCAAAATAGAAGTTTGATGAGCGATGCAAATAACAATACTTACGCGAACATGTATATACAGGACCCCAAGGCGACGTTAACATACCGAGAAATATTTCATACTTGATACTTAAGCTGAAACTAGAAAGTGAGCGATGAAAATATTTCATAGTAAAACTCAAAATAGAAGTTGGATGAACGATGAAAATAACAATACTTTCGCGGACTTGTATATACAGGACCCCACAGTGACGTTAACTTACGGAGACCGCATAAACCAGGCGTAGAAAGTATATATAATATATATAAGCTGGACCTCATAAGAACGTTAACAAACGGAGACCACTTAAAGCACCCGCTCACCGTATATATTATATATGTATATACGGGTCCCCATAAGTACGTTAAGATACCGGGACCGCATAAACCACCCGAGATCAGTATATATATATATATATATATATATATATATATATATATATATATATATATATATATATATATATATATATATATATATATATATATATATATATATATATATATATATATATATATATATATATATATATATATATATATATATATATATATATATAGAGGGAGAAGGAGGGAGAGGGAGAGGGAGAGGGAGAGAGTGAGAGAGATGAAGAGAGATAAAGGATAAAGCAGGCAAGCATAGAGGATGACGAAAGGAGGCAGGGAGAAATGATGAGATAAGTTATTTGGAAGGAATGAAGGCAAGGTAGGTGGGATGGAACGAGAGGAATTAAGAGATAGGTAAGAGTAGCAAACGAGAGCAAAAGAACTTCACCAACCTAACCTAATCTAACTTTATCTGACTTGATCTGATCTCATCGATCTGACCTGATATAATCTAACCTTAGTACATCCAATGACTTATGCATCGCCGTTATCATCATGCAATCTATTTCATCTAATCAAATCTACTCGAATCCCAATCCATCGTTATCTAATCTAGCTTTCCTTGACCTGGTCTTTTTTCATTCAATCTGATCTAATCTAGTATTAGCGCATCGAATTACTTAAACATCGCAGTTAACACAATTCATTCAACGACTTCGCTTTTCAGCGGAATTACAGAGGCAACGTATTCCAATGTTTTGGACTAACACCCGATAACTATTTAAGTACGATGTATACTATAGTATAGCCAGCATAAACGTGTCAGATGTCCGAGTGAGGAATGAACTGTCCCTGCCAGCATTTCCATAGGGACCCATTTGGGTTTTATACGGGACTTACATTGGAATCCTGGTCCTGCATGGGCCGCATGTGGCCATGCTTGCAGGGGTGAACAATGAAAGATGGCTGATGTATCGTGCGAACTGTAAGAGAGATTTTGAACTAAATTATTTATCCGGCAGGAAACCAATGGAGTAAATTCAAGACATTTTTTGTCTTTATTTTAGTTCTTTCGACGAAATTTTTCAAGTTTGTTAATAATATCGTTTTCTAAATTTGATACGGAGAACCCCATTTGAAATTTACACAAAGATACTAATTGTTCAGTTTTATCTGCCATGTTGTCACTCTGCTCATAAGGACGATCGCTAATAGGGACTATCGCTCATAGGGACTATCGCTCATAGGACTATCGCTCATATGACCATGGAAAAGTACAGTTATCGATAATACACTGAGACCATAGTTTATGGATCCATTTAAAAATTAGCTAGCAATTAGCTTCCAATTAGCCAGCAATTATTAACTACACTTCCAATTGGCTACCAATTATACAACTTATCAAATATTCCAAATGACTTCACAAATATTTCTGAAATGTCCCTACTTTGATGTGCCTATACTTTAAAACTATCTACTATTTAATAGGAAGTTAATTGCTCGCGTCCCTATTTTTATGCTTATATGTATGTATGGTCCGTATGAGCGATAGTTCTGTGAGCGATAGTCCCTATGAGCGATCGTCCCTATGAGCGATCGTCCTATGAGCGATCGTCCTTATGAGTGATTGTCCCTATGAGCGATAGTCCTATGAGCGATCGTCCTATGAGCGATCGTCCTATGAGCGAAAGTCCGTACACCCTCAGCATAGTCATGAGTGGACTATCTTTTTACAGATGACATTGCGTTTAGCCGAGTTACATCCTGGAGGAGACCGTTATACCAGGAAGTAACGTTAGCGCTTAATTCTAACTGTAGTAAATTGTGACTTTAACAATGGTACCACCATAATGTGAGGCGTAAAAGCCGATTCGTTAGAGCATTTGAGAGGGTTACGGTGTAGGGGTCTTTCACTCGGCGCCTTTGCTCGATGTATAGCCTATAGGAATTATATAGTGGAGCATAATAAATGAAGTAATAATAATAACAATAATTTACACTTAGTCATCTGTTTCCTCCTCCTCCTTCTCATCATCATCATCATCATCATCATCATCATCATCATCATCATCATCATCATCATCACAATCAGTCCAATCATGGTTGTCTCTAGCACAAATAAACGATGCACAGTCGATCAGCGCCTTGTATGCAATAAATCCAGCTAATTATAAAGTTGAATTGGATAGCTTAATGTTTCTATGAGTATGTTACTAGCAGTGGAATTGAAATTGATTCCAACACTGAACACATGTTAAGCCAATTTAGTTGAAATCAGTTGAAACTAGTACAAACGACTAACTTATTTAACCCCATGTTTAGCGCGACCAACAGTTTCAAAACTGGCCATGGGCTGATCTTGCATGTATTTGCATATGCTAAACTCTTAGTACCAGCAGCATCCGGGTGAACACTGCGTGGACCAAGCAACGAGTGGCCAGCAGAAGCTGTTGGAATTGCTACGCGTTGCGTGAAACTATAATTTAAAATCGAATGATATCGGTTTATTAACAGTTTTCCACTGGTCTACATTACTAATTATTCAAAATGCAATATGTCTGCTTTTTATGTAGGCCTATGGCAAATGTATTTCTCATTGGTGAGTTTTTACAGTTTTTACAATTTTAAATATGAAATTATTAAGCCCTGCAATCGACTCGAATTCAAATAATTTGCTCGAGGTCCCTACACGGTGACCGCCTCAGTGAACACGTGAACCTGTACACTTCGCATTACAAGCATAACGGTGCTAATGGGCTACCGTGTCCCAACGACGTGCCTACGAATAGTGCAGATAGTATGGCTATTTAATCCAGCGAGCCGAATAGTTGACGTTCAACTTTGACTTTAATTAGCACAAAAACAGTAAAAGAAAGGCAATCGAATGAAATAGATAGGCAAGCATAATAGCTGTTGACACACACAGTACTATTTACCTAAATTTTGCAAACTGCTGAAGTAGACTAGGCTTGGAATTTTAAAAAGGCTCTAGAAATGACTGATCGAAGCAAATCATGTAACAATGTGCTACTCGGTGTTTCTAGACTAATTTGACCCTGCTGAAAACGAAAATCGCGGGTAGCAAGCTGGATTTTTGCGGCCAAAATGCCGGCCCGTATCTTCATCTATTCAATTCAATATCCTTTAATTGCCAGCAATGACAGTCAATAACAACAACTGGCTATAAGTAAAGCTATATATTTGATGGAAACAAGATTTTAGAGTCTAAATTAACATTTTCTGGGTCATGGAATGCGATAGAACTAAAGACACATATTTAGCACTGCCATAAAACATAATGGCGGACAAAATGGCGGCCAATATCTTCAAATGGCTATAAGTAAAGCCGTGTCTGTGATGGAAACATGATTTTAGAGTATAAATTAACATTTGCGGGGTAAGGAATGCGATGGAACTAAAGACTCATATGTAGCAGTGCCATAAAAAAATGGCGGACAAAATGGCGGACAAAATGGCACGACAAAATGGCGGCCAATATCTTCAAATGGCTATAAGTAAAGCCATGTACGTAATGGAAACATGTTTTAGAGTCTAAATTAACATTTTCGGAGTCAAGGAATGCGATAGAACTAAAGACACATATGTAGCAGTGCCAGAAAATAAAAAGTAGCATGTCCAGTCAGCATTTCTCTAACAGAGGCATCACATTTAATTATTGATGGACAAGCAATGGTACAAGCAATAGGGAAACTTCCGAGAGCGAAGACATTTGGTGATCCTGCAGATACGGTGGTTACACATGTGAAGAAACTTTCGATTGGCTACAAAGGGGTCGATATTGTCTTTGATCGATACTGGGCACTGTCAGTGAAAAGTGGAACTAGAAAGAAACGGTGTTAGACATTACGACCAATCCGTCGCTATATAAAGCGCGACATTGTTGCCGGAATATTGGCAGAATTTTCTTGCCATGCCTGAAAACACTGCTGATCTAGCTGCATTCCTCTCCAATCAGCTCTCAACAGCCACATATGGCGATCTAGATGTGGTTGTTGCTGGTGGTTTTATGGAAGAAGATAAGGCATTGTCTACTGCCGGTTCTGTGTCTACCTTAGCAGCAACACAAGAAGAAGCTGATACCAGAATAATTATGCATGCTTTGCAGACAAACCTAAAAGCCTTGGTCATTTGTGCAAGAGATACCGACGTGATTCTGCTGTTGCTGCATCGCTATCAACGCAGTAAATGCGACGAGGTGTGGGTGATGGCAGGAACATCAGCAAAGCGGAAGTTCATTCCAATTCACACAATTGCTATAAGTGTGGAGGACCAACTAAGGACGAATATATTGGGTTTTCATGCCATGACTGGAAGTGATGTGACATCAAATTTAGCAGGGATCAGCAAAAAGAATGCATGGAAAACCTGCTTGGAAAGTTCCCATTTACCTTCGACATTGGAGAACATTCTCCTATAAGAAAATGCTATAGAAATGCAGAGGAATTTGTGGTAAGATTGTATAAAACAAATGACAACATCAAGACATACAATGATGTGGAACGATATGTTTTGTTTTGGAAAAAAACTGTTTTGGAGACTGATTTTCTTCTGCCATCAGGCAGCATATTAAACGTACGTGCTCATTACCAAACTGTCATTTAGGAAAAGGCCTATCCTCCACAAATTAATGCTCCGACACCAGCCTCATCAGGATGGACGGTGGATGAAGATGGTGTTCTCGTGTTAGTTTGGTCTACAATTGGTCCTGTGCCACAGTCGTGTCTAGACTTTGTCTACTGTAAATCAGGCAAAGTTGATAAGTGTAGCACCAAGCGCTGCTGGAGTGAAAGTGCGAACTTGTCATGTACACTTTATGTGCAATTGTTGTTATTATTGTGGCGTTCCCATCGCCCTCTAGCGACCGCGCGCCCTGTTGCAAGGCATTGACTGACTGGACAAAACGTTCGGGATTTGAACCCGAGACCATGTGGGGCTTAATTCAAAATGCTACACCACTTGTGTCAAGCACTTTATATTTTTCTGGTACCAAGGATGTTTCCTGACATATGTCTGCGTGTGTGACAGGTCCTTCTGTCTCAACAGTATTTTCGGCGGGAAAGTTCCCGCGCAAACTGCCAACTTCCCGCGCTAATTGTGACATGCAACTTTCTAATTTCTCCTGGCGCAAGATAAATCCTCTCATTACTTCACACAATTCAACAACTTCGCCTGTCAAAATGGCAGCTGAATTTGCTGTCATCATTTTATTTATGCTTCAAAATGATTTATATTTATTGGAATTTAAATGAATTAAAGTCTATTATTACTAGTAATTGTCAATGTTCTGAAATTCGCTAATAACGAAATAAAACTACGCACTCGTGTATCAAATGTCAAACAGTTACATTTGCGAATATACAAAATCTATTTCTGATTCTCTTTATCGGAAGAATAATTAATTAGCTTATTTATCCTTTATTCTACAATTCGATAATAGCGCTTAACATTTGAAGGTATGATCATCACCCAAGTAGAATCTATTAAATTCCTAGGTGTATGTGTAGACCAGCATTTAACCTGGAAAGAGCACATTAATTATATCTCCTCAAAAATTGCGAAAAATATAGGAATAATATCTAGAGTTGCACATCTGCTACCCAAAGAAGTTAGGCTTAACCTATATTATTCGCTAATTTTCCCTTACTTAAATTATTGCAATTTAGTCTGGGCCTCAAACTACGACTCCCATCTTCATGAATTAATAATTTTACCAAAAAAGGCAGCTAGAATGATTGAGGGATCCCGGAGATATACCCATGCTACCCCCATTTTTAGGCAACTGAAATTATTGGACCTAAAGCAAATCAAGATCTTACAAATTGCGGACCTTATTTATCGATACGAACACAATTTATTACCTAGGTCCTTCGCAGGCTACTTCACCCGCGGATCACTAGTACATGAACATAACAAGAGGGGAGCTACACTATATCGAACTTCTAAAGCACGCACCAAAACAAGACTGTTCAGCATTAAATCATCGGGGCCCCAAATCTGGAAATCCATACCCTTAGACATAAGACTTGCTAGGAATCGACTAGACTTCAAAAAATGAATACGGACATTCCTGACAGAATCTGGATATCCCGCTACTGCTTAGAATGAAGTTAACACCCCTACCTGTAGTATCTGTGACATGACGACCACACCGGGGCCCGGGCAGTGCGTCTGATTTGAAAATAGAAGGCGGGTTGAAAATCGATCGCGCAGAATCGAGTAGGCGAGCGATTTACGGTCGACCTCCGGAGCTCTTGTGTACAGAGTATTTTGGATCATAGTACTCATCTAGTAGGCCTATCTCACTTCAGTTCCGTTATCTGAGTAGGTCTGTTGTAAGCGCTAGGCCTATATAAATTCTCAGAAGGATTGAATGAAGGAACATTCACTAGAAACCTACCATTAACGTAAGATGACGTGTGACGACTGATTTCACAACGTTGGTTGAGCCTTCGGCATACGTTGAACACTCAATTTTAGCTTGACCTTTCAGCCGGCAATCCATTCGAATTTGATCGGCGTGCTTTCTGCAGGACTTGCAGTAAATTTTGTTCACAGTCCGACGGTTTTCTGTTTCGACTACATCGACATCGAACGAGTCGCCTAATTTCCAGAACACATACGTGCTCAACTGTACATTATTATTTGACTTGCTCATCTTCGCCGCCATTGTTGTTTAAGATAACTTTCGAAATTGGTGATGTTGCGGATGATGTCTGGCGGCGTGAAGTGTCGGCCGTGGTGTTATGGACAATCATATTGTGGCGGGGCGACCCCTAGCGGCGGCGGTCGTCAAACGCCGGGATGGGGACTTCCGGCGTTGCATTGCCAGAGGGTTTGAACTGATGCGTTCAGGACCATAATAGGTGGGTGGTAAGCTAGACAGGCGCTTACTACGTCTAGGCATGGTGACATTAGGCAATTCTTCTGAGGGTAATGACGTCATATCTATCATTTCGTCACCAGGGCATGACCTGTGGGTGTCCGTGGTTTCCGAGTAGGAAACAAACATAGGATTTCTCCTACACTCAGGGTTTATGGTGTCCCCACCCTCTTCATCTAGCTCTTCCTCTTCTACTTCCTCTTTGTCATCTACCTCCTCTTCTTTTGAAACTAACTGTGTCTCTAGTGGTAAAGGGATATGGTGCCTAAGTGAGTTGGCCTGTGGACTTTGGGCAACTTCTTCCTCATCTACTTCTTCATCTAATGAGTTTATAAACTTGCTATCAATAGCTAATTGGGGAAAACGTTGGAGCAAACTATGTCTGAAACTAGCTCTATTCAGCAAGGAAGTAAGTAGAAAATCTTCTTGGTCTGCCATGTATTGCAATTTAATAAAACAAAAAGAGTCAATTTGACTAGAATTACAAAAATCAGTACAGTTCAGAGTTCAAGCAAAGAAGATCTTTTCACAGTCCAGTGAACTCATATACTGCCAATGCCACATTCAATTAACTATTTGCACTTATTCTACTATGTAGCAAATCCTATCTACATCTAGGCCTATATCGAAGGCAATGGCACTATTACACGCAACCAACATTAAGCACAAAGGTCAAAGGTCAAAAACTTGATATGAGACCAAAATCTCCAAATACGCCACTTGTCGTTCGTTGGAAAGCCTACTAAAGTTTACACAAATAGATGCGAATAACTCTTATACACTTAATACACGACAAAACTGCTGATTTCGGTCACCAAACTGTCAATCATTAACTGGACTTAAGATGGCGGCTGTGGATTCTACATCTATCGTGGCCTTGGGAAGTGGAAACCTTAATGGACCTTCGCTTTACCAATTTCGACTAATTTTGACCTTTAAATCGATCTACAGGTAGGTAAGACAATCGAACATGAAACCGTTACCCTCAACCTATAAAACTTCGATTTCTAAAAGGTAATTTTATCGAAATTGTACGAAACAGAAACATCAGTGACCAACGTGATCACCACCCATCAACACCTTCTCTGCACACGGTACCAAACGACAATGGCCGCGCACACAACAGCGGTCTAAAAATAGCGATAAACTAAAAATAGCCATGACGACATAACTTTTTATGTAGCGCATATACATAATTGGAAAGCGTGTGAATAAGATGTTATAACGATAGAATCGTCACAATATTGCCCGAAATTGGAGTGATCAGTCAGCAGTTATTAAGACAAGTCACGGCACGCATTCAACGCTACCGCAAGTAAGTTATTTAAAGTAATCTCAATTAGGTAAATAAAATAATGGTCTGGGTCCAGGTCCGTCTATCGTCTTGGAGTCTGACGGTGAGAAGCCTTCGGCTAGGCGAGCGGTAAATCGCTCGCCGGTACCTTTGCTAGGCGAGCGATCAAGAAGAGCGATCGATCGCTCGCCTTAAATCAGACGCTCTGGGCCCGGGCCCAGAGCCACTTAGTTAAGATTTCTTAGTTAAGGATAGTTAAGTCAGAACATTATGTTAGGTTCTCCCTCCTGATTGTTTACAATTATAGATCAAGCTCAGGCTAGACCCGATTAGGAATCACAGGAGGGAGCAGTATTCGAGTAGCCATTGTCAATTTGGTAATTGACTTCTACGGGTGCCCCTAACAGCGGGATTTCTATCCCTTCGGGGACACCCTTTGCTTCCAGCGACATTTGTTCTCATTCCTGAGTATAACAGCGCGGAAAATGTTAGCAATTAAATAATTGTAAATGAATATTATACCTCGCCTGTTAACTGGGTTTTTTCTCTGTTGTTTCTATTATTTTGTTTTGGTTGCAATAAAACCTATTGAATTGAATTGAATTGAAAGTAATCAAGTTCGAGGAAAACTGGTTTAAGTTTTTGACCAAGTAAACCCTACTTCAGACTGGTCGCCATTTTGTCCGCCATATTGTTTTATAGCCATTTGCAGATATTTGTCCGCCATTTTGTTTTCTGGCAGTGCTACATATGTGTCTTTAGTTCCGTCGCATTCCTTGACTCCGAAAATGTTAACTTATACTCTAAAGTCACGTTTCCATCACATACATGGATTTCATATAGCCATTTGAAGATATTGTCCGCCATTTTGTCCGCCATTTTGTCCGCCATTTTGTCCGCCATTTTGTCCGCCATTTTGTCTTATGGCAGTGCTACATATGTGTATTTAGTTCTATCGCATTCCTTGACTCCGAAAATGTTAATTTAGACTCTAAAATCATGTTTCCATCACATACATGACTTTACTTATAGCCATATGAGGATACAGGCCGCCTTTTGGCCGCCATTTTGTTTTCTCATGCAACCGCTAAAAATCCAGCTTGCTACCCACGATTTTCGTTTTCAGCAGGATCAAATTAGTCTAGAAACACCGAGTAGCAAATTGTTACATGATTTTCTTCTAACAATGTCATTTTGAGATTCCAAGCCTAGTCTATATTATGTTTATTAACAGTTTTCTATACATAAGAAAATAGTTTAAAATGCAATTTGTCTGCTTTTTATGTTTGGCAAATGTATTTCTCATTGGTGAGTGTTTATAGTTTTTTGCAATTTCACATAGGAAAATTAATACGGTATATTAAGTTTCAAATAACTAATTCGTAGGCCTATGTGGTTATTCAATTGGTTGTCAATTCATTGGACTGAAAGTGGTCTTAGGTTGAAACATATAAAAAAATTCCTGTCGAGTGACGCAGTATTAAGTCCATAAAACAATGCAATACAATACATGCAATAGCCTACAACTACATTTGATATTGCTCTCCTTCCACCCTGTAGAAGTGCACAAACGACCACACGGCTGAGCATCGGTTGCGTCAAAACCTTTTTATGGGTGAACGAAGAGCTCAAGGTTCTTATAAGGTGACCGTCTCAGCGTATGTTCGAACGTCTGCGCTTTACAAGCCAAACGGTCTAATTATTGGGCTACCGTACTCCATTACTAAGAATAGTAGAGATAGCGTGTCTTGCCTGTTCACTAGGCTATATAACCCACCGAGATGAACAGTTGAAGTTTAACGACGAATTTGATGAACACAGTAGCAGTAAAAGAAAGGCTATAGGTTGAAACAGATAGGCATACAAAATGCCATTTTACTGCAGGCACAGTTCTGTTTAACTACAGTTTGCCAACGAAAGACCTTCACAGTGGCGTCACTAGGGCTGGTGTCACCCGGTGCGGTAAGTCATGGTGTCACCCTAAAACAAATTAGATGATCTTTTTTTAGGAATTCGTCTCCCAAAAAATTTGATGACTTTTTTAGGAATTCCTCATCTTCCAAAAATTTCATCATTTCCTCATGTTGGGTGTCACCTCCTCTGAGGGTGTCACCCGGTGCGGTCCGCACCCCCCGCACCCCTCTCGTGACGCCACTGGACCTTCAGCGTCGCCCATTTTACTGATTTTACTAAAAAATTCACTGGCCGAAGAAGCGCTTCACTGCCCTGGCCCCACACAATTCCCATCTTCCACCCAAGAGGAAGTCATGAATCTTAGTATTTCACTAGATGATGCCTCCTTCCCATTGTTCCTCAATGCCTATCATAGGGTGGACCAAGAGGGTTCCACCAGTGAAGCCTGAATAATTAGCCTGTTACACAGGCATTACCACGATTAAGTTCAAAAGTTCAATTCCTGTTTTGAAATCTGAAAACTCCCAAATGACCTGGGCTACTTCAGAGGAAAGATTAGGGTCGAGCAAGAAACTCTCCTTCAGTACTGGCCTAACAATTCCCACGCCGTAGCTACTATTGGTAGTTGTTCTAAACTACTTGTTCGCGTTTCAGTTGTCTCGTCAAACATTGCATATGTCATGTCGTCTCTGACTGTTCCGAGAAATTCATTTGCATATATCGGTGATAGAGGAGAAATTAAATGCAGTGTAAATGGAAACGATTTGACAACATGGACGTTCATTGCATGGAATACGACAAGCAAGACAAACATTTATTTGGGCGCTGATATACTTCCTTCAATGAGATCAAGGTACAAGATTGATAAAAATATCAGCGGACAACATAATCTCATCATCGATTCCGTTGACTGGGATCACGCTGGAAGATACCAGTGCCGTGGAGATATACAAAAGACACTGTGGAATGATATAAAGTTAACAGTTTTAGGTCAGTATAAGCTAACTGCAAAAACAATCTGCGTTGCTTCAGTAAATTTTTTAAAATTACTTTAATTTTTAGCGCATCTCGTTACCTCACGAAGCAAGTTTAGCTAGTCTAGCTGATATTGAAGTTCCAACAAGACAAATTTGTCTGCATAATAATGCTTGTATAGCAGGAGACAGTCTCACACAACCATTGTAAAGAAGTACTAAAATACATGTACCATACACGGTTGACAATATTGATACATATTCTGGCGAGATTGCGCCCGGTAGTTATATAACAGAGATTTTAATGCACTACATGCAGAACATAATTACAGTATGATTGAACACCGATCACATTCCGTCGAATTTGGAGAGCACCGAACGACTGACACAGATGTATGTATGTAACTATGTATGTATCAATTCACTCAATACTTACTATAGCGCATTTATGCACCGGTACCTAATAAAAGCGCGTAAATGCTATGGAAGACATTTCTAGCATGATGGTTCAATTCATGAGAAGAAATGCCGGTCTCTAGTTGAACTGTGGAAGCGCGACACTAGCGAGTATCTCCACAGCAAAGCACAAGGTTCGCTAAAACGATCGACCCGATTAACTTGATAATGGAACATAGAACTCCTCGATGTATGCCGGGGAAGTGCCGACAAGTGAGGCACATTCCAGTGAAATTATCTCAAATAAATTCGCTCGGCGAAAGGAAGTCAATGTAGCGTCTCCATTATGTATTCACATGTAGGCCTAGTTGAATAATGATGTGGATACTGTTCAGCGTAAAATATTATCTAGGGTTATTTTGATTCCTCTTCATCCAGCCCGCTACCGCAGCGCAATAATCACTGGCGTAAACTTGTCCAAAATATTGGGAGCATTTGGTTATTTATTCTACACTTGTTGCATTGGATGTACAGTCCGTCTAAATTATGGGGTGGGCACGTGCCGCGACTCCCCCCAGAGTCTACGCCTATGGCCATAGGATATGTTAGGGCCTACTCGTTCCTGTAAGGCATCTTCCAGTTGTTGCTTGTAAAGGAACTGATGCCTAACTCGAGGCCATGTCGATCCAAAGGCAGCAGAACAGTCGTGACCTTTATTCCATAGTTATATTATTACACTACTCTGATATGGGATTTCTCGTATGTTAATAATTCGCCAGATTTGTCTTATTTTGGTTTCGTTGGAGCAACTTAATTGTAAACTCAATGCGAGCAGTTCATAATTTGTCACCGATGGCCTATAAAATAAACTTTTAGGTTCTGATCCTGTTTGTGCCGCGAATATAACCAAAACAAATGTCGACGGAAAAGAGCAAACACGTCTACATCTTTGGGGTAGCATCTGTTACACGGGAAATGCGAATCCCGTTTTCAACTGGACCAAGGGCAACGCAGAGAAGAACATCTCTGTAACAGCAGTCAGTCCTAACATCAGTCGAGGACCATTGACCAACACTTCCTCGATCATAGTTCAGCTGCATACCAACGACAGTGGAGTTACATTCCAGTGCCAGATTACGTTTCAGTTGCCAAACATCCCTAAAGAAGTTGCCTCCAATGTTTACGAATATACATGGAATTATACACTGTGTAAGCAGTCCACTAATAATGCCAAATAGTCGTTTTTGTTCTCGTTGTCTTAAGACTTTTCTCTTCTCACGGGGCTCTTCGCACTGGGAGCGCCTCTGATTAGGTTGTACTGCTAGAGGCACTTAAAAAATTCGTAATATAATGGCAAAGGTTAATGAGTGAGCGTGAAGATGCCGCTACAAATCCAAATAAAATATTGGTCTCTGGGGTCGAAATATCTGTTTGATCTGAAGTGCCAACACAAATTACGCGATTACATTAATTAAAAAATTGTAAAAAATTTGTAAAACCCAGATTCATATGATTACTCATGTACCATCTCTGAAAAGATGGTGACTTATACAACATTCTCGATTTGCTCAAGTCCTCTGTGCTTGCCAGTGACACACATCCACGGCACCAAGCAGTTGTAGCAGTAAGGGAGCAAAAAAGTAAGAAACCCTATAACAGTCTTTTCTGTTCTCATCAACCAGTACACATCGGACCCGAAACTCTGCTTTGGTTTCTTTGCACTTTATTTAAGCAACCATTCATATGCCAGTTTTCGTTTCATTATTTCTTTATTTACTTATTTATTGTATCTATTACGATTTTTCTCATTCTCGTAACGAATCTGACTTTTGTAGCTAAAATTCTTCAAAAGGAATTCGTTAATGCGTTTATTTAAATCGCTGTACCCCGGTAACCTATTTGACACGAAATAGGCAACTGTCAAAGTGCCTATCGTTGCGTTTCGATGATTATTATTACAATTATTAAATTCTCTCGGGCCTAGTGTCAAATGCATAAAACATCAACCGATTGCATGCACCAAAACCATTCCGTTTCTGTGCACCTGCAATATCTGTGAATTAAACTCTGATGCCCACGATATTGATCCACATACGACAGTGATATGACTGCAGCAACTGCATGTTAAAGTAATGGGACCTTGAACTGTATAGAAGAGTTCATTTCAGATGGACCGAGAAACCTCGGCATCGTTGAATATGAAGATCGTCTTGAATGCTCAGCTGATGGTAATCCTACTCCAATATACAGATGGGCTGACGTTGAGACAAGCAGATCCACAGATGCATCTGTTTATATATTGAATCGCACAAACTACAACGAACACACTTTCGAATGCACAGCTATAAATATATTTGCCGCAGAGAGCAAAATTTACACTATAAAAGGTTGACAAATTTTAATGTGGCTTTTCTATTTTATTAGCTTTGTTTCATGACGCTGCTTGTGTGACCCTTGTCGGAAACATAGACAGACAAAATGACCAACATCTCTGCTCATGATTTTTATGTGCTCTGTATATAATTTCATATGGAAATACAGATCTTTGTGGGTCTCACATGGGTATGCTGGCACACACAAAAAGAATCAAAGCTTAACAAGGAGACAGACAAACGAACTTACAGACAGTTGACAGACTATGGTGGCTCTTCTTGAAGATTGACTAAACAGAAGTTTAAGAAACGGAGTGCTCGTGCTAAAGACTTAAAGAATCAGGCCTATATCTTTTCTGCAGCGATGTCGCAAAGTTTCTGGCACTGGCGCTGCCATTTTCGTGTACATTTACGTTACATTACATTTGGAATGTGTAATGATACAATACGACTTTAGTGTCTGTGTCCTGCGTTTCATGGTAAGCTCAATGCTTTGATTTTTTAGATCCTGCTAAAGATTCTGGTGGGACGAGTGACGCTACGTCAATTTCAAGTCAGTATCGTTTACGCTTACATTACATTACTTATGGAATGTGTAATAATATAATACTGTGGCGAAGTGCGACATCGTCTACTTGCGCTAAATAAGTGACCTAAGGGCTGACCTAGTTTTGACATGCGCCTGCGCGCTAAGGTAGGCTAGATGCGCTAGGCTGATGTCAGATCTCGCAGTGTTGAGCTAGCTGATCGCCATAACGGATGGTCGTTGTATTTCTGAGGCTCGAAATTGTCGCCAAATTGCCGATTTAGGATGCAATTGTTGCGTACATTTCTGTAGTTTCGAGTAGTTGGAAATCGAAGGTTGAGCTGCTCAAGGTTTGACGCATTTGAGTCGAGATAACGGCCAATTTTAATCGAATATCGACGATCCTGCGCCTGGTCTGGTGAACTCGAATCGACAGTGCATTGACTGTGGAGCTCAGCCGAAGTTATCTGTGTGCAGAGGTCGAATGTTCTCGAAAGGACAGGCAAAACAATTGATATCTTTCAATTGATATCTTTCTTTCTAAATTTAAGAAGGTTAAATTTTGGCCGTAGGGTAATAGTTTAATCGCATATTAGTTTCTTTTGATTTGGGCAATCCGTGAGCACTGAAAAGTACGTCCAGCTGTAACATTGCAATTGTTTTATTACGTCAAGCATTGCATTGCACTGCTAACCTCGTGAGCCGGTTGGGCCCTTACATGCAATTAGATTGTTATCATAAGCGTTTGCTAGCATTGTGTTGAAAGAGTATTGATCACTACCGCTAGTGATGTGGTGACATTTTACTGCTATATAAGTGTTAGATGAGAACTCTTATTTATAGATGAAAGACTGAAAGATCAGTTCTGTAATTGTAAATTTAAGTTGGTTTATTGCTAAAATTAAAGATGAGTTTAAGTAAATTCCAAATAATGGATCTTGTCTTAAGCGACCCCAGTTTAATAGCTGAAGTCACTCAAAGAGTATTAGCGCAGTTAGTAGCGACTTCTAAGGCGCCGGGTCCCTTAGAAGAAGGTGACTCATAAGAAGTGGAGGTTCGAACCCAAGCTACTATTGATGACCTAGACAGGATAAGCCAAAGCGAGGAGGGATTTCCCCATGATACTCCACTTAAAACTGTGTTTGGGTCCAGTTCAAATCCTGAGGTAACCATTCGGCCAAACCTCGCTTCCAAATCTCAAAATGAAAAATTTTTTAAAATTTCTAAATAGCAAAGTGTAATTTTATAAATTTTTTCATTTTGAGATTTTAGAAATTTTGAAATTTTTCAAACTGCAATATTTGAAATTGAATTTTTTTTGTAGCTGAAATTTTTCAGACTGGAAATTTTCAAGTTGAAAATTTTCAAACAGAAAATTTCCAAAACTGAAAATTTTCAAAACCGAAAAACTTCAAAGTGAAAATTTTCGAACTGAAATTTTCAAACTGTAATTTCTCAAATTGTAATTTCTCAAACTGAACATTTTCAAACTGAAATTTTTGAAACTGAAATTTTTTAAACTGACATTTTTTCAAGTTCTAATTTTTGAAACGAAAATTTTTTCAACTTAAAATTTTTCAAACTGAAATTTTTAAAACGAAAATTTTGTCAACTTTAAATTTTTCAAACTTAAATTTTTTCAAGTTGAAATTTTTTAAACGAAAATTTTTTCAACTTGAATTTTTTCAACTTGAAAATTTTCAAATTGAAATTTTTCAAACAGAAAATTTTCAAACTGAAAATTTTCAAACTGAAATTTATCAAACTGAAATTTTTCAAACTTAAATTTTTCAACTTTGAAGTAAATTGGACGTTTGCGGAACTATAATGATGAGACAAATTTATCCCAGTATTATATTCTACAAATCTGACAAGTCTGCGCATAGAGCATAGATTTTCATATGCTGCAAGCCTGTCAAAGAAACTTTGGTGACTCGACATAGAAATTGTGAAACTGCATTACTCAAATAACGCAACTTGTAATATACAGCTCATGTATTTAAGTTCTTGACTTTTTTCTTTTGATATGTACTTGAAAAACCCTTGAGAATGAAAATACACAAAGTCTCACACATATTGAAGTTGCTTCTGTTACATCAATTTCACCACCTTAACTGCACCATTTAACAGACTTTGCAAATGACTTTTAATCAAAAGCACTCGTTTTCAGTACAAATTACACCAGCGTGCTTTGTTCCCTCCAGCTAGAATTGTCATACACAACAGTTTCACAGTCTCTAAAAATGTTCAGTTTAGGTGCCTTTTACATACGCTTCAATCTGAAACATGTCTTTTCCAACAAAAATTCATCGATGTGCTACACTTCATATAGCGAAAAGTCTAGTTAGAACTATGTTACACACCAATTCCATCAATAGAACTTTTCAATATATACCATTTTAAGCGCTTTGCAAATGTGCTTCAATCGAAAACATGCCTTTTCCTACAAATTGCATGTGTACAATTCACCTCTATGAATAAACTTCAACTAGAAATACTATACCTATCATTTCCAACTCCCGATTTCTCTAAAATGCACCATGTTTTCCAATTGAAAAGGCTCTTTTCCCACAAATAACTACCATGTGTTTCTCATTACTCCAAATAGAACTTTCATACACATCTGTTCCATTACCCAAAATCTGTAGAAGATGCACATTTTCACTTTCTTTTCAAACACATTTAAGTCAAAACCTTTAAGCTTCATCAAATTCCATGTTCTGGCTTCACAAAACACCATGTAGAAATATCACATGTATTAGTTTCGCCATCCAAACTACGCAAAATGTATCATTTTACAGACTTTGCATATACGCTTCAATCGAAAACCTACCTTTCACACAAATCCGTGGCCACTGTCACAGCTGCATCCGCTGCCGCCGCTGCCGCCGTTGCCTCCGCAACCTCCGCTGCCGCCGCTGCCTCCACCCCTGCCGCTCCTAGCGCTACCACCGCTCCCCGCGCTCACAGCGCTCCTCAGCTTTATCTAAACCTTTCCCTGCTAATATTTCACGTTTTTGTATAAGTCAATCAGCTAAAACACTAAAATCAGCGCGCAAATATTTCATTGAAACGAAGAAAGTTGTAATTTTAGTATAGAAATCACTATCACAAGCACTCATGCAACTCAAAAGCTCACATTTTACTATGCAAACCTTCATGTTAGCTCTCCTCGCACCCTAAAAGACATAAGTTTCTCTCCTCGTATGCGTCTCTGCATTCCAAAAATTGTAATTTTGCTACATAACTCTCTTCTCAGCAGGCTTTACACGCCAAGAGATGCATGTTTGCACTGTCCTGCGCATCTTTGTAGCATAAATGATCTCATTTTAGCTTGTAAGCTCTACATCTTGTGTCTTCGCAGGTTAAAAGTCGACATTTTACTGTAGAAATCCTTCATGCAACTTGCAAGTCCTAAGTTTTATAAGTAAACTCTCAATCCAACTGAATATGCAAACGTGAAAGATGTTAGCCTGCTACACAAAGCTTCAAGGCATGCATCTTTGTAACAAAAACTTGTTATTTAGCATGTAAGCTCTCATACCCTGCGTCTTCGCAGGCTAAAAGATCTAAGTTTATCAC
Source organism: Allolobophora icterica (assembly GCA_963556255.1). NCBI lineage: Eukaryota > Metazoa > Annelida > Clitellata > Crassiclitellata > Lumbricidae > Allolobophora > Allolobophora icterica. The sequence goes on from OY744610.1 coordinate 21,982,192, forward strand.
CTCACACGAGTCGCTACACACACAAAAATTGTAATTTTGCTACATAAACTCTCTTCATAGCAGGCTTTACACCACAAGAGATGTCCGTTTGCAATGTTTTTTCACAGCTTTGTAACATAAACGATGTCATTTTAGCTTGTAAGCTCTCACATACTACATCTTCGCATGCTAAAAGTCGACGTTTTACTGTACATGTAGAAATCCTTCATGTAACTTGGAAGTCCTAAGTTTTATAAGTAAACTCTCAATCCAACAGCATATGCAAACGCGAAAGACGTCAGCCTCCTACACAAACCTTCAACGCATGCATCTTTGTAGCAAAAACTTGTCATTTAGCATGTAAGCTCTCATGTTCTGCGTCTTCGCACGCTAAAAGTTGCCATTTTACTGTGGAAATCAACATTTCCTATGTAGAAAGACTTAATCTTAGCAGCACTCCATTCACCTAAAATGTATAATTTTACTGTAGGAACGTCCACTCAAGCTGTCTTTCTACCCTATGAGTAACAATTTTATCATGAAAACCTTGGTCTCATACTTCTTCACAACTAAAGAAAAACAAAATTTTATAATGTAAACCAGCTTTTCAATCTAAAAACCTTCGTCTCAACCATCTTATGTACTTAAAATTTGCCAACTGTTGTAAAAACCCTCGCTGCAGCCGTCTTTACAAAGTAGAACGTTGTAATTCTAGTGTGTAAGTCGTCATCGCATGCACGTCTTCAACTTAAACGTTACCATTTTAGTGTAGAACCAAACATTCACGTGTTTTTCCACCATAGAAAGTTGGACTTTTACTCTGAAAGCATGCGCTTCAACTGTCTTCCCAAATAAAAATTCGTAAGCGTCCTACTAGAACTCTCATTCCACATGTCTTTGAAACCTTAAAAGTCTTAAGTTTAACGTCCAAATCTTCATTGCGCAGATTTTTACTGCACAGGTTGGTATTTCATACATGTTCAGGGTCGAGAATTCTGAATTTAGTGTATCAGATTCAAACTGTGCGACGTTTGATCCTAAGAGTTGTAACTGAAGTACTGAACCATACAGTTCATCGTCCCATGCAATCTAAAATTCATAAGTTTCCAACTCCACATGTCTTTGAAAAATTACAAGTCTTCAAATTAGCGTACAAATGTTCCTCGCTGGTGTCTTTTTTCAAATTATGTGTTGAAATTCTACAGCGCAAGTCAGTATTTCATGCAACTTAGGAATCGAAACTTGAGAATTTAGTGTACAAGACTTCAAAATATGCAATGTTTCATCATAAGATTTGTAATTCTGTTGTATAGTTCCGTATTTCAAACACCTTAGATATTTTACCATACAAAGTCTTCTCCATGCATTAGCAATACACAGGTTCCTGCTATATACAGCTTTATCTAAACCTTTCCATGCTATTATTTCAAGTTTTTGTATAAGTCCATTAGCTAAAACATCCAAATCAGGCCACACATATTTCGTTGAAACGAAGAGAGTTGTAATTTTAGTATAGAAATGGTCATAGCATGCATTCCTACAATTCAAATGCTCACATTTTACTGTGCAAACCTTCATGCTAGCACCCTAAAAGACATACGTTTCTCTCCTCTGCATTCTCAAAACTTGTAATTTTGCAACATAATCTCTCTCTTCGCAGCAGTCCTTAGACGTCAAGAGATAACTATGCAATGTTTCACCATAAGATTTGTAATTCTAATGTATAGTTCAGTATTTCAAACACCTTAGGAATATACAAGTCAAAAGGTTGATAGAGAAGACTTCAAAAGAAGCGGTGTTTCACCGTAATAGTTGTAACTTAATCATACAAGTCAATGGCTCATACATCTTCGGAGTGTGAAAGTTGTAGTTTTAGCGTCAGAGCGTCCAACTCCATCTGACATTTTACCATACAAAGCCAGTTTCCTTGCATTTTAGCACCCTAAAAGCATAATTTTACTGTAGAAATATCGCCCACGTCTAGCCAACAGGTCTTTGCAATCTAGAAATCCAAAATTTTGATGCTCATTCTATTTGCACGTGTGCATCTTAAGTTCATATCGCACGTCTTTGTAATCTACATTTAAAATTTTAGTGCACAAGTCAGCATTACAGACGTCTTAGGAAATGAAAATTCAGAATTTTGATATAGAAAACTTCAAACCATGTGATGTTTCATCTTAAGAGTTGTAACTTAATCATGCAAATCATCGTCCCATGCAAACTAAAATTCGTAAGCTTCCTACTCAAACTCTCATTCTACACTGTCTTTGAAACCTTAACAGTCTTAACCTTAGCATAAGTATACAAGTCTTCACCATTCGCATCTTTTTAAATTTAATGTTGAAATTTTACACCACAAGTCAGCATTTCACACATCTTAAGAATTTTAAAAACCTGTCAAACTATTCGCTAATGCAAAGTAAGAGTTGCAATTTAATCATACAAATTAGCCTAGTATTCCACGTATTTAATAGTGTAAAAGTGTATTTTAACTGTAGAAACACCACCAATCATGTTCTACTTGTCTTTTTCTAATTATGTATGTGTGTGTGTGTGTGTGCGTATTTGCATTGATGTGTGTGCGTATTTGCATTGATGTTTGTTTGTGTGTGTGTGTGTGTGTGTGTGTGTGTGTGTATTTGCAATGATGTTTGTGTGTGTGTATGTTTGGTTTGATGTTTGTGTGTGTGCATGTGTGTGTGTGTGTGTGTGTGTGTATTTGCATTGATGTGTATTTGCAATGATGCGTGTGTGTGTGTATTTGGTTTGATGTGTGTAGGCGCCTGTGTGTGCTTAATGATATTAAAGTAGAGGGTTGAAGTCTTGCAGAGCATATGATCATAATTCATAATTCATATTCTTTTCACTCATTAAGCATATGGCGAGTGTGCTAAAAGATATGGAGATTGCGCTCAAAGCGGCCCTAGGGATATTGAGATTGCATTGAAAGCGGCCCAATGGATATGGAGATTGCGCTAAGAGCGGCCTATGGGTTCTACCGAATTGCTCTAGGACCCACCTATGGGTTCTACCGGATTGCTCCAGGACCCGCCTATGGGTTCTACCGGATTGCTCCAGGACCCGCCTATGGGTTCTGCCGGATTGCTCCAGGACACGCCTATTAATCACTACTGTTGCTGCCTGTTAGTCTAGATAGATTTGATAGGTGGTTAAGAATGTTGTCGGTCTAGATGGGTCATGGTTTCATTATTGGCCTTTCAGCTTCGTCTCCAGTGTGTTCCGCAAGCACAAGCAGCGCAATTGAAGGAGATATAGGACACGGTTATCTGTCGATGTGGTGCCGGATCATTTATACTGGAAATATGATTCCCATTTTTACGTGGACCAAAGTCAATACAACGGAAGCCATTGTGGCAAATACAACGACCTCTTTTGACACCAGTAGATTACCATTGACGAAAACATCTTTAGTCATCAGGCAACTGGACTCCAGCGACAACGGCGCCACATTCAAATGCAAGATTACATTTCAGTTGCCAAGCATCTCTGAACGAAAAGCAACCGATTACGAATATATGTGGAATTACATGCTGTGTAAGCAAGTGTTTTAATTTGCTAATTATAGAAAAAGCAGCTTCATCACGTAGACGTGAAAAAGGTAAAAATTTAAACATAATTGTTTTTGTAATTAGAAACTTCTATAGCGCCGGTGACTAGGCATCAAGCGATGCCGCCCAATTTCAGGCAGAAGCCAGACCAATATCCAGAATGCCAGTGCACTGCAATAAACAGGCACCTTTGTAAAAAAAACTGCTCAGAAGGATAATTGACGCGAGTTGAAAAGCATTTAGGCGGAACAACCCATCCGATGACAGTTATCTAACAACAACATATCCTCTTTCTAACCTTTCAACGTATGTAGGAAATTTCCCACTTCAGAATTGTTCCTACCACTAAGAAGTAAAGATACATTCAGCTTCTTTATTTGGCCCATTGCATTACCAAGCGTTAGAGACTTCACGCATATTTGAGTAACCCTACTGTATATTAGAGTTCTTTTTAGATGCACCGAGGAACCTTAGCATCGTTAGATACGAAGATCGTCTTGAATGTTCAGCTGACGGTAATCCAACTCCGACTTACAGATGGACACGTGTTGATACGAAGAGCTCTATGGAAGGACCTGTTTTTATAATGGATGAAAAAGACCAGACTTTCCAATGTACAGCGACCAATGTGTTTGCCAGTGAAAGGAAAAACTTCACAACCACTAAAGGTTTTTATAAAAAAATATTAATATTAATTTGCTGTCTTTTGTTTCTAAAGAGTGTAAGAATTGTACCGCAAGATCAGGATTTCTTCAAAGCCAAGATGCTATAATCATGGGTCCAGCTAATTCAATGTGCTAAATCCAGAACAAAAACTGTGGGGCAGATATATGTGGTCAGGCTTTGTTTAAAGCTCAGGTCCATTGCTCAGGCAAAGGTAGAGAATGTTACAGCTACGGTGATGTTATTTAGAAATGAAGCGGTGAGAAAGATGAAAGAAGCGAAGGATTTAGCATAGGAAATTTTGATCCGATTGTTGTCGTTATATAGCGATAATCAAACCAAACCTTAGGGATGAGGTGACAGAGGAATGCAGAACATTAGTCCTAAGAGGAACAGGTTGAACAGGAACAATATGAAGCAACTGACGTAGGTAAGATGAATACATGTAGATGGACCTGAGTGATTTTTTAGTGAATGGCAGGGTTCTATTCGTTCAGTATTTGAAGCCAATGGATAACTTTGAGAAGCCACGTGAAGGTGATGTTTAGGGGTTCTAGTGACAGCTTTTCGAGAACATTCTGAATAGAATTCTGGGTGTTGGCGTGATTACGACTTCGTTTGGGAGTGCCTTTGATTGAAACCTTGTGCAATCAGACACTAGAACTACAGTAGTTGATAAGTATTGTATGTATCGATAAATTAAAATTACAAGGGTGACTGTTGTGATATTTGACTGTCAGCAGATAAGATATCCACTTGGGGCATACATACAGTTGGATTGATAGTAGTTACCGCAACCCTAACCGTATTTGGAATCGTCCTGTTAGTCATCGGACTAAAACATAGGAAGCTATCAATTGCCTTTGATGAAGGTATGCATATGTCTAGCTTCGTTGAAGCAACTATTTTAGACGCATAGAACTTAATTGAATTAACTGGCGAAAATTTCATTTCATGCGTTGCCATTAACCAGCGCATTTATATGAATGAAAATGTTATGTGAATCCAAGAATTTTTTCAACGGCACAAAAACTGCCTCAGAAGACAAACATGTTCACCGGCCCCTTCTTTAAAATTCAGTTAGCCACGCTTTGAAAGTTCCAACAGTCTGAATATAAATGGTTTGACACAAATTTGTTACCGTTATCATAAAAGTAAACTCCAAACTTCTAAATCGCCAATCGAAAGCCAAGCGCAGGGCACCAGCTTATTCACTAGCGCTGCGTTAAGTCAGAGAGCTTTTCCAAAGAGTAGTCAAAGAGAGGTCCGAATTCGTCTTTCCAGAGGGTCCAGATCAAGAGAGGAGGCAAATCAGCTGCTAATGTGGGTGTCGCTTAGGTCGAGAAAATTGGAAGGCGGAGGATCAGTTGAATGAGGTAGGGATTCTTGAGAAGATGGTTATAAGTGGAAAGCCCGTGGGTGAAAAAGAGAGAAGCCTGAGGCGGATGATGGAGGGCGAGTGGCAATGATGATGGAGGAATTCACGGAAGAGATCGTTTTAGAGTCCTGGTGCATTTGAGGTTTGCAATTTCAAGCATCATAGTGCATTTCTTGATCCTTTTTTCAAGCGTTAGATAAAGCGTCTGCCAAGAAGCAATCTTCCAAGCTCCAGCAATCATCAAGGCGTCTCAATCCACCATCAGACGAATATACCGAAGTGCAGAGAGAAGACGCCAGTGACAACTACTGCGCCTTAACAGACCAACCAAATGCCGCTCAAAAGACACAAGTTTACTGTGAACTACGTACTATCGACAAACGAGGCATCAAACAGTCAACTAAACAGAGAGTAGGAAAATAGGGATCGACTGTACGTTAATACATCTCAACCGTAATCATCAAAACGCACAACCAAGGAATCTCTATATATGGTGTATTATTATACGGGGAGGAGGACAGAGTACCGGTAACACACATGGCCAGGACAGCATTTAGATTCGCGGTTCGATTCCCTTAACCCTCTTCTACGGCGGTGGCTTGCATGGCTGCCAAACCGTGTGTTTAGTTAAGATTTGATTGTACTGTCATGTTTCAATGTAATCGTACTGCGTTTGTCAGTTTGAATTAATACAGAAACTTATTATTATTATTTTTATGCCCCAAGGTACATATGATCCCTCGCAGTGGCGTAGCCAGGTTTTAACATCAGGGGGAGCGAGCCAGTCTTGTTGTCAAGACCTTAAACCTCAAGATCAAGACCTTGAACCTCAAGACCAAGACCAAGACCTTGAACCTCAAGACCAAGACCAAGACCTTGAACCTCGATCAAGATCAAGACCAAGACCAAGACTTTGAAACTCAAGACCAAAACCGAGAACAATACCCAAAAATCACAACCCTATCCAGATTTCTATTCCTTACTAAAAAAAATTGTCAAGTCAGACTACTCGCTATTTTAATTAAAACACGAATCTTTTATTTTATTCAAACAAAACAATTCCAAATGCAGACTGCAGAGAATTCCGAATTCGTATTTACAAAAGTCCTTCGTGCGAAATCTTATTCCATATGCCTGTTGCATTTTATAAAACCAATTCGCTCAGAATTTTCTGACCAAGACGTGACTAGTGGGTCCTCATAAAAATTCTGCCATGTGAAAAATACGTTCTACAGTGCTGAATTCACTGGCACACAGAGCAGCTTTTCAAGTAGCGGATGCAAATGTACAAATGGTGGGTCTGTTTTGAAATCATTCCATGGTAAATAACCGGAAGTCAAAATAAATGCCAAAAGCAACAGTAAAGCCTCACTCACACCGTGTAAACACTAAAGCAATTGTATTAGTAATCATTGGATAAATTATTAAAATCCTTGCGTTTTGTTACATGACTCTTTATATTGTCAAAAGTCTTGGTCTTGGTCTTGCAAAACCACGACCAAGACTTTGAACCTCAAGACCAAGACCAAGACCTTGAACCTCAAGACCAGGACCAAGACCAAGACCTTGAACCTCAAGACCAAGACCAAGACTTGTAAAAACGAACTCGAGTGCACTCGAGACCAAGATCTTGGTCTCGAGGACAACAAGACTGGAGCGAACCCATAAAAAAGACAACTACCAAAATTAATAATTTCAATTAGGCTAATGACATTCATTATTTTAGTACATTCCTGATGGTTACTTCGACACTGGAATTTTCCTTATTGATAATACTGATTATTTCTTTGTACGTGTCTTAAATTAAATAAACTCTTTCACAATTTCACTTTGACGTTCGATGACATCCGAGTACATGTCTACCAAAAATTCTAGTTTGGACACTTTATCGGCATTCACATTGCTAAAATGCTTAGGTTCTAATTAAAACAACTAAATTTGGAAGACACATTTGTAAACTGCTTAAATCTTTTAGTTGTGCTATTTATTCATTCCTTCATTCACTTATTCGGATATTTATATAGCACCTCTTCCAGGGGGGGAGACTCAAAGGTGGTCCCGACTCCAGCACGGCCAAACAAGACAGTTTCAATCGAGTATAGAACGTAGCCTATCATATGGAGTTCTAGGAACATGCGCAGATCCGGGGAAAACCCGTTCCATGCCGTCGGGCCCACCACTTTTAGTTGTGCTATTTAAAACAGTTCTGCATGGTGGCTGTGCGGACAAAAGACACAATGAGTACCACTGTGCCGGAAGATCGGAGGTGGCGACTACCCTGAACTCCCAGCATGGGGCGGCAAAGGACCCGCAGATAAACTGGAGTGCATCCCAGCAAGCACCTCCAGACCAGGGAAACAACCCTTATACTACATACTGGCTGACAGTTGGCTGGAGCCAATGCAGGACCTCCAGCATATAACCGGAGACCTGACCAAATTTTGGTATTCGACCAATAAGACGCGCCGCAGAGCGTTGCACTCGATTGAAGCACGCCAAACGACTAGAAGGTAGGCCATAGTAGAGTGAGGAACAGTAGTCAAGTCAAGATTTATGACACAATCTAGTGACATTATTTAGGTTTCAACCATGAATCACATATTCCCTCATCCACTGACATTTCCTCGTGGAATCTCTCTTTTTCGAACACTACGTTGCTTGTAGTCAGTCATAATATCACATTTTGAGCCAGCTCAGTTGCTTCATTCTCAATCCGTTCAAACTCAGATTTAAATTCATTTCGCTGTTTTTAATATCTTTTTCAAATAGTTGAATCAAATGAGAAGCTGTTACCAAATCAATGCTACTTCTCTGTAAACACGTGGATAAACTGAAAGCCTTCTCTAGCACTTTTTTTCCAGAATATTAGAAGAACTAATTAAGAATTCGAACGTATGAAGTGTTACAGGCATACCCTTTGCCTCAGTCAACTGTTTCGTAGTGCAACTTTTAATCTCACCATCCACGAGTCTATGCAGGGCAATGATTAGTGATGATAAAGTCTGCAAGATCCTGAATGCCCATCTGGTATCGGAAAGTATTTTTAGAGTCAACAGGAAAGATTCTATACGATTGCAATGTTGTTTAATATTGAAAGACGAGGTAAGCTGCCAGAAAAAATGCATAGATACTTTCTAGAGTTCCAGAAAACATATTATGTCATTCGAACGATTGGAATAAATAAATTTTGAACGATTGGAATAAACTGTGAAAAGGCCCCACATCTTGGAAAATGGTCTCAGGGGGAGCGGCCGCTCCCCCTGCTCCCCTCCTAGCTACGCCTCTGATCCCTCTGGGACTTAAATATTAATTAAAAGAAGTGGCAATGGCTTCCAACATCCCAACGTATCACCTACAGGATCTCTACCTTTGTTTGATGTTGCTTTCTCGGTACTGCGCTCGCATGCTTATGGGAGCCCTGCTGTCCAGTTCGGCCTGCAATGGCCGCCGATCTCTGCGGTCCAGTGTGATTCTCGTTAACGTTAACGATAACGAAAATGTTCGTTAACGAACAAAAAATGATTTCGTTAACGATAACTGTAACTATAACTAAAAAATATCATTAACTATGACTATAACTATAACGAAAATAAGACTAACGAAAATTCTTCGCTATTTTCGTTAATGAAATAAAAAGTGCAATATCGATAAACATAAGAACGTGAAAAGGGGCAGTCTTTAAATTACCCATGGGTCGTCCATTAATTATATAAAAAAATGGTTGGAGGGATTTGAAAAGTTTGACAAGTCTTGACAGGGGTGGGGTAGGCCTACGTGTTCAAGACAAATTGACGTCAACAATAATTTAATCAAAAAGCAACCATAGATTCGGAAAGTCTTTACGAGTGATCAATTTCATTTTTCTTTGTGACTTAGGCCTAATCAAGCGCAATATTTTCTTCGTTTTAAAGTATCCTGTTCATTGTTCCCAGCTAAAATGAAAAAAATGTGCTGCTGAATTATTCTCTTTGCGAATATCCTGGGTTCTTTTCAAAGTCTAATATATTGAAGAGTGAGAAACTTGTTTTGATTTTAATTTTCTATGTTAAAAAGGAATATTAAAAAAGTTATCATGTTCATGTTCAAATTAGAAATGTTCACAATAAAAATCAAATTGAATACACATAGGCCTTTAAAAGAAAACGAGATTGTATTTTTGAATGGAAAAAATCCATTAAAATATCTGATTCCACATGTAGGCCTACTGTATATTTCCACTAAGTATAAAATTCAAATCTGAATAACAACATTTTGTTTATTCGGCAATTTCAGTTTCTTGCAGTTGTTAGAGTCCTAGAAATTTTTTGGGGTGGGGTAATTTTCTTTGACATAATTTTGTAAGAGGTCCTTGAATGTTTGACAGTTGTTGACAAGGGGAGGAGATCAAAAACTGCCTAAAATTTTCTGAGATAATTAATCGATGACCCCATAGGGACCAGGTCCACCAGGCTGAGCGTTATTGGGGCCAGTTGTAACTATAGGCCTATGTACTAACTAAAATTAACTAAAATAAAAGTCCAGTAACTACAACTATAGCGATCACTAAAAAATAATACTAACTGTTACTGTAACTATAACTAAAATGAAAAATTATTAACTATAACTGTAACTATAACTAAAAAATAATATTAACTATAACTGTAACTATAACTAAAATGAAAAATCATTAACTATAAACCTCGTGTCCGTGATTCTCGGAGGAAAGGATTGGACGGATGAGATCATGGAGGAAATTTTGCAGGCCCGAAGCACATCATATCCGACGGGAGAGAAAACCACACTGTCCAGACAAAAAGATTGGGACAGGCCATTGATAGACCAGGACAAAACAGAAATTTGGACCTCACTTAACGACCCACTGAGCCGGGCAAGATTAGGAGCGGTGACCTCCCCCCACGCCGGGGACTGGTTGTCTACTGTGCCGATAACAGCATGTGGGTTAAATCTGAGCAACGAGGCCGTCAGAGTGGCGATAGGCTTACGCCTGGGACTACACCTCAGTGCACCTCATCAGTGCCAATGTGGCGAGACAACTGATCAAGGAGGACACCATGGTCTGGTCTGCAAACAATCTGGAGGACGAGCCAGCAGACACTTCGCAATGAATGACATCATATGGAGAGCCCTTCAGCGAGCGGACACCCCTAGCACCAAAGAACCTCCAGGGCTTTTCCGTAGCGACGGCAAGCGACCTGACGGCGCGACGCTCGTTCCATGGTCGCGAGGCAAATACATCGCCTGGGATGCCACCAGCGTCCATACATGCGCTGCTTCATACATCCACTTGACGTCGACAACGCCTGGGGCAGCGGCGGAACTGGCCGCGACGCGAAAAAACTTGAAGTATGCAGCCCTTCCTGCTACGTATGACTTTGTCCCTATTGCACTCGAAACTCTGGGCCCCATCAACAGTTCTGGCTGTGAATTCATTACAGAGTTAGGCCGGCGACTGACAATAATGTCGGGTGACCCACTCGAGACAATTCACTTGTTCCAGCGCCTCTCTATATGCACTCAACGATTTAACGCCGTCGCTTTTCGAGGCACATTTGCACAGTTAATCGTGGACGATGACCGCTAAACTCTGGAAATTAACTCTTCTAAGACAGTTTCAAAGTGTCTTAGGGATCATTTTAAATAATAAAATTTGTTTTTTAACTATAACTGTAACTATAACTAAAATAAAATCTGTAAGGAGAATCACTCTGCTGCGGTCCATGTCGACTTGATTGTACACTTGCAAGCTTTTCCACCATGCAACACCAAGATTTCTCTGTCGTGGGCCCGAACATTTGGGACGGCCTTTTATTGGAGCTATGTTTGCTCTTAAGGACAAATTCCTCGGCCTCTACTCGTTTCTAAATACCGTTATTTTCAGACGCGGCTGTGGCCACTGGGAGAGCCTCTGAGCAGATACTGTATCTTGAAGAGGCGCTTATATCAAGTTTATATTGATTGATTGACTGTACTATTCTGAATGCACAAACTTTAATGTAACTGGACTGTAATTATCTTATTGAGCGACACTTAGTGTTATGGAACTGTAATCATCTTAATGCACGATATTCTACTCTTAGCTCTGTCATCTTCTTATTATTCAGGAACAAATTAACTGGGTTGTACTTTTAACAAAATGAGTATGTTAACTTGCATTTAAGAGATTTATACAGATGAAAAACATTTTGATATACACTTGTTGTAGGACTACTTTACACGGAGAACTCGATCAAGCATTATACTGTGCAGTCAGTAACTGTTACTGTAGTTAACGAAAAATTCGTTTAACAAAGAATGGCGTAAAGTAGTTTGTTGTTTCTTCGTTAGACCTACTTTTCATATTTGAAAAATAATTTTCCCTTAAAACAACCAAGTATTCAATTTTTCTATGCTACGAACTGTTGTCATCTGCCTTATTGGTAACCTGTATTGTTGTATAGGTTATGAACACTACTGTGCTCTCTAACCCATTGGTTTTAGATGACTAGGAGAAAATGAAGTCTATTATGAAGTCTAAACATTTGTTTTAATGTACAGTGAAAGAGAAGAACATTCTTTGAGCCTTCCTGCGAGAGGCAGACTTCCAGTTAGATATAAAATATTGGCGAATGCATTTTATTAGCCTTGGCAAGTGAGTTCGGATAGCCAGTCCTCTTCCATGCTGTCTTATACAACCCAATGTTGCACGTTATGCTATTGTTACAAGATCCCCTGAAAGGAACTAGAAACTAGAAAAGCTCACTAGAGGTATGATACAAATATTCTTTAATACTTAAATAGAAGATAGGCCTACATTTATACCATAAGTCGACAAGACCCGACATAAACGTCAGAGCAGCAACACTTCCAGCTCGAAAGACGGAAAGTTCGTCAACAAACTTTAACTTAGATAACAGCAGCCATTCTGAATGTTACGGAAAACTCTAACAGAAGACTTACGACGTCGAACAAAGAATTAACCTGGTGCGGTTCTTCAAGCATAACTCTACAAGTGAGACACAAAACAAGATTTCGTCAGATCAGAATCATAATTACCAAGTTCCCCGAAAATCATAAGACATTAATCTCTAATGCTCTTTAATGGCCGCCATATGGCCAACACAAAATCAGCCAAGCATAACTATACAGAGATATGTAACACTATACTTAGGCATATTTGGTGCGTCATGAAACTTTTCGTGAAGCACTTTATATACAACATGCAACAGAATTTGATCCTCAGTGGGAGATTGAAGTTCAGCATAGAGTTTGAACCTCGGTGGCATTTTAAAGCGTTTAGCAGGACGAGAGTAATCTGCCATTAATCTGGACAAAGCGAGGAGATTAAGGATAAAACTAACGTAGATTGTCCATCATATTTTATAGTCGCTTAGTTCTAATAACTGCAGTTTGACTTATAAGAATAAATAATTATAATAAATACTATGCCTCTATCTACTCTGAGGGAAGAGATATCAGATGAGAAGAGATTAGAAGAGGAAGGTGCCCGACGGCCGCCTGACCTGACCCAAATCTTAGGAAGCTTAGAACGCATAGCGTCCGAACAAAGGGTTTTGCGGGTTAGTTTGGAATCTCTGAGTAATCAACAGACGGTTACACATAGTGATCAACGGGTTCTAGTAGAAAGAATAGACGCAATTTCTGATCATATGGGATCGTGGTGATCTCTCTGTCCCTTTGCACGCACCGCTACTATGCAGCAGCGCGCTTTCTCCGTGGTTGGACCCACAATTTGGAATGGTCTTCCTCCTGAGCTGCGGTCTCTTCCTCGTAACTCATTCACCGCTTTCTTCTATGCTCCAAAGACTGTTCTCTTTCGCCGGGGTTGGGCTGGAAGCGCCTCTGAGTACCTTCCTTGAAGGGGCGCTATATAAATGATTGATTGATTGATTGATTGGTTAGTAGATAGAATTGATGATCTGGACGATAGGGCCGCATCGAATCCATCGTCTGACTCTGCAGGACCAGCACCCAGACAGGGTGCCTCAGCCTTCCATTCTGGCCCTCGGACTTGTCTGATGAGGATTCTAACATCTATTATCCTAGCGGACCGTCAGGTTATATAGCGCCTCTTCGTAGAAGTGTGAGAATAGCAGAGCGAAGGATTCAGGCTCCCCTCTCACACCCCTCCTCCTCTCATCCTCTTTCCTTGGCCATAAGGTCAGAGCCTAATTTCGATTACGAGCGGGCAAACGCTGACACTTCGAGGCCACGCGAAACGATTTATCTAGCAAATATGTCGATTCTCGAGGGTGTGAAGCGTTGTATTGGCTCCCCATTCTCAATCGTTGGCGACGCCGGAAGAGTCACCTCACCAAACGATGGTCCTTCAGCGGCCCATCCACCCCACTCACCAAACGCTGAACATTCAGCGGTCCAAACCCCATCTTCCGGCGGAGCCAAAAGAGGGCGCTCACCTTACAGAGGTGGGCGGAAGTTCGATCCCTCTGGGATCACCTCCGGTCGATATGCCAAACTTTATACTAGCATGCTCATGAATATTTTATGTGACCTGTATATATGGTTCCATATGGATATACAGGTCCTTTGTGGGACTCAGGTGGGTATGCTGGCAGGAGTAAAAAGAGTCGTCTTAACAAGCAGACAGACAGACAAACCAACTGACAACGAAGACCTATATAGGCTCTACAGTAGCTTAAGAAACGGATTGGTCGTGCTAAAGACTTAAAGAATCAGTTACATGTTTTCGGGCGCGATGCCACAAAGTTTCTGGCATTGGTGCCATCAGTTTCGTGTACATTTACGCAGTGCTTTTTTCCTGGAGAAAAGGTTCCGGAACGGAACAATAGGTTCCGGAACGGAATAATTATGGGCGGGCTAAATTATTGAGAAAAACGGAGTTGGGGGTTGGGAGGGTCTCAATAAATACTGAAAACAATTCAAAACACTGAAATTAAATTGAAATAACTAAATTATTGTTTTTATTATTAAAATAGATAAATTATTTTTTAATACCTAAAAAAGGTTCCGGAACGCCGTTCCGGCGCGTTCCGGCTGAAAAAAAGCACTGCATTTACGTTACATTACAATTGGAATGTGCAATAATACAATACGACTTGAGTGTCTGTTTCCTGCGTTTCATGGTAAGCTCAATGCTTTGATTTTGTAGATCCTGCTAAAGATTCTGGCGGGACGTGTGACGGTTTTAAGTCAGTATCGTTTACGCTTACATTACATTACATTGGAATGTGTAATAATAAAATACGGCTCGAGTGTCTGTTTTTGATGTTCCCTCTTCACTTCTCAGGGTTAACTGAATGCATTGTTTTTGTAGATAATGCTAAAGATTCTGGTGGGACACAAGGTGTCTCGGCCTTCCCTATTACACCTTTTGCGATTGGAGGACCTCTCCTATTTCTTCTTATAATAGCTATTGTTGTCTCGCGAGTTGTTCACAGAAAAAGACTGAAAGGTTTTATTAAACTACAATATAATTATTTCATTGATAACGTTTGAGAAAATATTATTTTAAAATAATTTATTGAGAAAAGAATGTTCCGTTTATTCTGAATTAGCGCTGTTCAGTTTTGAAGTTACTTTGTCGCAAATATTTAACTTGAAGTCTGAATGATCGTGTGTAACTTGAGATTCAAATTAAATGGTCTATAATTCCTCCTGGATTGTGGGCGAAAAAAATGCGAAGATCTGTTACAAACACAATATCTAGTTAACGACTGCCTGAATCAAGGGTTCTTAACAGGGCCACTAGGCACAGTAGGCACTGTGCCTAGGGCCTACGAAACTTTCAAAGGCCTACGAAAGTCTGAAAATCTGAAAATGAGATATTGAATGATTGACCGGGATAATGGAAAAAGAAAAACTGCAAATAACAGCAAATTCAAATTTAATAACTTTTGTACTGAAACAGTTTAAGTTAAGCAGTGCTAGCCTACATTATGTGACCTTGGCGGCTCTTTGTATTAGCAAAATCTGACGTCAAGAAATAACGTAAATGCGTTTAGCTATAATGCATAGTTGGCAGTTGAATTGGGGTCTACGAATGCAAGAGTGTCTAGGGCCTACGACGACCTTAAAACTGCCCTGGTTCTTAACCTTTTTTGGCACACGACACACCTAAACTTGCAACCAAATTTGACGACACAACATGTAATCATCATTTGTGAATATTGTTAAAAATTTTAAAGTTAAACTAGTTATTTATATTAAATTTTAAATTTGACTCTACGTTCCACAAGGGTCGTGGGTGCTTCATTTTATGGAACATGACTTCTGATGGGGATGAAGTAAGGCATCCAGTAGCTATAATGTAGACATACGGAGTGTTGTGCTCTCATTGCTCGGAAAATTTCGTCTTGGCGCAATTTAGTTCTAGACCGAAGATCTTGGAACTTTGTGTACGTAGGATGTAGACTGTAGAGGTTAGGAATATGGGGCGCTTACCACGCTCCCGCAAGGAAGTGCATTAAACCCGCAAGGAAGTGCAGTAACTGATTCAGTCGAGGAACACCAGCTCAACCTGAGCTGTAAAACCCAGCTGAGACTGGGGACATGGAATGTCCGGAGCATGCAGATAGGGAAGCTAGAGGTGATAAAACGAGAGATGAAGCGTTTGGGGCTGGCGGTGCTGGGCCTGAGTGAGACTCGATGGCAGGGGCAGGGACACTTTAATTCTGGGGAGTACAGAGTGATGATGTCAGGACCAAGCGATAGCAGAAGGAATGGTGTGGCAATGGTCTGCGACAAGAGGAGTGCAGCAGCAATACTGGGCTACGACACGGTTAATGATCGAATCATGAGCGTAAGGTTCAGGGGGAAAGTGATTAACACTACTGTCATCCAGGTGTATGCACCTACGTCGACGGCGGACGAGAAAGATCGAGAAAGTTTCTACAATGAGCTACAGAGGAAGATAGATGGAGTTCCAAAAGGCGACACTTTGGTGATCATGGGGGACTTCAATGCAAAGGTAGGGAGATCGGACAAGATCGAGTCAGCGATTGGAAGACATGGGCTGGGAAAACGGAACGATGCAGGAGAAAGGCTCATCGACTTTTGTGAGACAAATGAACTGAGGATCATGAACACATGCTTTGAGAAGACAAAGAGAAGATTATACACCTGGACTTCGCCGGATGGGAAACACAAAAATCAAATAGACTATGTGATGGTAAAACAGAGATGGAAGAGCATGGTGAGGGATGTACAAACGAGACCGGGAGCGGATTGTGGATCGGATCATGAACTGCTGGTGGCTACCCTTAAGTTGAAACTTAAGAGACTCAAATTGGGGGAACGCCTGACTAGATACGAGTGCAAAGGGATCATTCCTGAGTACAGGGACGAGATAAAGAACCGATTTGAGGCACTGATTTTGGTTGAAGCGACTAGTGCTGATGATATGTGGGAAGGAATGAAGAAGGTGATACAGGAGGAAGCGAACATTCACGTACCAAAAAGACAAAAGAAGAAGATATCACCGTGGTTATCGTCGGATGCAATCAAGATAGCAGAAGAAAGGAGAAGTGTGAGAACAGCAGGAAACAAAGACCTAGTCAAGGTGCTGAACGGGAGATTTCAGAAGCAGGCAAGGAAGGATAAAGAAAGATACTTGAACGATCGATGCAAAGAAATGGAAGAACAGGGAAAAAAGGGAAGAACTAGAGAGATGTTTGCGGAAATGAGGAAAATCACTGGCAAGTTCACACCACGGAACGGCTCATTAAGAAACGGGAATGGCGGAATAATATGCGATAAAGAGGAAGCAAAGAACAGGTGGAGAGAATATACGGAAAATCTCTACAAGATCGATGACAGAGTGGAGGAAAACGAAGAAGCGATCACAACTGATTACGTCAAGGAACCAAAGATCATGGAAGCAGAGGTGGAATGGGCAATTACACAAATCAGAGATAACAAGACCCCAGGAGCAGACGAAATCCGTATTGAGCTGATCAAAGCAGCTGGAGATGGAGTGATAAGAGAGATAACAATTCTGTGTAATCTGATTTGGGAGACTGAGGAGTGGCCGAAGGACTGGCAAACATCGATCTTTATACCCATCTTTAAAAAAGGAGATGCTAAGGAATGCGAGAACTACAGAACCATTGCGCTAATATCTCATACGAGCAAGATACTCCTAAAGATTATCCACAAAAGGATGGAAGACACGATAGAGAGAGAGCTGCCGGCAAATCAAGCAGGATTTAGAAAAGGGAGAGGCACAAGAGACCATATTGCAAACCTAAGATGGATAATGGAAAGGCAGAGGGAATATGGACAAGAGGTACATCTTTGTTTTATAGATTACAGCAAGGCATTCGACTGCGTTGATCATGCTCTGCTGTGGAAAACACTGAGTGAAATGGGCATACCCATGCATCTGATAACTCTCCTCAAGAACCTGTATGGCAATCAGGTGGCGGTGGTCAGGACAGAACATGGCGACACTTCAAGTTTTCGAATAAAGAAAGGGGTCAGACAGGGATGTATACTATCACCATACCTATTCATTCTATATGCAGAAAGGATAATGAGGGAGGCAGGTTTTGATGATGAGGCGGAGGGTGTGAGGATAGCTGGAAGGATAGTGAACAATTTAAGGTATGCGGACGACACAACACTGCTGGCGGAAAAAAAGGAGAAACTGAAGGATAACATCAGAAGGCTAAAATGTGCTAGCGAGAAAGCAGGAATGTACTTTAATATAAAAAAGACGAAGATAATGACCACTGAGAAATGGAGTTATTTTGAGGTAGATGGAGAGGAGATAGAGGTGGTATCAAGCTTCTGTTTCTTGGGGGCCATGATGGAGAGTGAAGGTGGATGCGAACGAGAAATACGACGGAGAATTACATTGGGGAAGACGGCAACGCAGGGACTGGAAAAAATATGGAAGGACAAATCAGTGAGTTTGGGAACGAAGACAAGAATTGTTAAAGCAATGATCTTACCAGTGGTGCTTTACGGATGCGAAACATGGACAAAAACCAAGGCATTGGAGAAGAAAATTGAGGCATGTGAAATGTGGATCTGGAGGAAAATGTTGAGGGTTTCTTGGACTGAGAAGAGAACTAACGAGGATATCCTGGAAGAAATAGGACACTGGAGAGGGAGTTTGACGTTGGGGCAGAGAGCGTCCAGGCAGAAGATGTCATACTTTGGACACGTGATGCGTGCAGATGGGCTGGAAAAGGAGATGATGTTGGCGTGTGGGGAGGGCAGAAGGAGGAGAGGACGACCAAGGAGGAGATGGATGGACGAGATACAGGAGGCATTGAAGATGAACATCTCGGAGCTGAGAGAGGCAACGAGAAATCGGAGCACATGGAGAAGGTTGACCATGACAGTCGCTAGGATTCAACGAATCGACAGCACAAGGTGACAAGGTGACCACGCTCCTCAAAGCCTTTGTCCAAAACTGAGTTTCGCGCACTTCGCGTCCTTGAAAGTATTCTGATTTGAAACAACGTATTAAACTTTCCGCGTTAAAGAATCCCAATCCGGACAGACAAACAAACATTTCATGAAACAGAAAAGCAAAAGATAAATATATAGTTAAACCAAAGTGATTACAGTTTTAAAAGAAAAGCGAGAGGTAAGTCTTAGTGAAGAATAAGGCCCAGACGCGACATTGGCCTGATTGAGGGCCGTACAGGCGGGTCTCGAGCAAAGTCAATATGGTTAGCAATGGCGTAGGCGTCAAGGCAAACTCTAGTGTTAACTAAGTGGTTTAATTTATTGATTTTTAACTAAATGTTTCTATGAGTATGTTGCCAGCAGTGAAACCGAATCACAAGTATTGAACCCTGGTTCCATAACGGAACATATGTTAGGCTTACGCTATTTGATTTAGACCTATTATTTGAAATTAGCGCTAATGGCCCGCTGTTAAGCTGATCGGTAGTCTCAGGGCATGTCATGGGCTGGCGTTGCCGATATTTATACTAAACTTTTAGTTCCAAAAGCATCCGGGTGAACTATGCATGGGTCACGCAGAAGCTTATAAAATTGCTATGTGTTGAGTTAGACTAGAATTTAAAATCGAAAGATGTTGGTTTGTTAGCTGCCTTCTGTACAAGACAAATAATTAGAAATGCAATTTGTATACGTTTTATGTTTGGCAGTTGTCTTTTTCTTTGGTGAGTGCTTATAGTTTTTACCATTAGGCCTATAATTAAGAAAAGTTTAAATGACTCGTTCGTATATGATTTTTTTCTTTGAGTTCATAAAATTGGAAGTATTCCTGGCAGATGACACAGCATTAAGTTCCTAATACAACACAGCAATACAATACACCTGTATATGACGCAGTCTTCCTTCTAAAATTGCACAATCGACCGTATACGAGAGAACATCAGTGACGCTGAGCAATCATAGGCCCTACGTGAAAATATTGGGCAAGGTTCTTACACAGTTACTGCCTCAGTGGAGACTCGAACCCGTACTGCGAAGTTCAAGCCGAACGCTCTAGCTAAACTAACTAGTCGGGTTGCCTCCATTGTCTGGAAATGTCAGCTTGGCTGTGCTCCCTTCTATCTTCGTGAGCTCTGTTCTCGTGCCTCTGTTCCACCTGGTCACCGCTCTCTTCGCTCTACCACCCGTGGTGATCTCTCTGTTCCTTTTGCACGCACCACTACTATGCAGCAGGGTGCTTTCTCCGTCGTTGGTCCCAAAATTTGGAATGGGCTTCCTTCTGAGCTGCAGTCTCCTCCTCAAAACTCATTCACCGCTTTCTTCTCTGCTCTAAAGATTTTTCTCTTTCGCCGGGGTAGGGTTGGGAGCGCATCTGAATAGATTCCTTGAAGGGGCGCTATATAAATGCTTGATTGATTGATTGATTGATTGATTGATTGATTGATTGATTGATTGATTGATTGATTGATTGATTGATTGATTGATTGATTGATTGATTGATTGATTGATTGATTGATTGATTGATTGATTGATTGATTGATTGATAATCTACTGTGTCCCACAGGCGTTCCTGTAAATATTGTCTTAGTACGTGTTGCTTGCCTGTTCAGTGGGCTATCTAATTCAATGAGGCGAAAATTTGAAGTTCATACATGAATTTAATGAGCAACAAACAATAAATGAAGAGCTATCTGATGAAACAGATAGGCATACAAAATGCCCGTTGACAAACAACAGTTCTGTTTACCTACGATTTGCAACTAAAGCCAGGCAGAGTCGCCACTTTTGTCGAAGTGAAGAACCGCTAAACAGACAAGCGCTTGATAATTGATTTCCCGTAGGCCTACTTTACCTCGTCCACAAAGTAGGTGATAAATCGTGATATTTCATTAGTCATTGTATCTCTTGATGCTCTATCATAAGCGGGGCAACAATGCAGTTTAGGTCCAGTAGTTCATCTGTTGCATAGGCCTTTTCAAGGATAACGTATAAATAAGGCCCTGAGGTTTATAAAACTGGAACTGACCTGGGTCTCTTCAAACGAAAGATTAAGACCGACCTCGAAACTAAGCTTCTGTGTTACTCTTTCCATGCCATAAGTATTTGATTCACAGCTACTGTAAATAGTCATTCTAAAATATTTGTTCGCCTTTCAGTTGTCTCGTCAACCATTGCATCTGTCATGTCGTCTTTGACTGATCAGAGAAGTTCAGTCGTAGTAACTGGAGACAAAATTGAATTGAACTGTAGTGTAAATGAAACCGATTCCGTATCGTGGAAGTACACTTCATGGAATACGTCAACAGAGACAAACATTTATTTGGGTAGAGATATAGTTACTTCGATGAGATCAAGGTACAAGATTGAAAAGAGGATCAGCGGACAACATAATCTCATCATCGACTCCGTTGACTTGGCTCACGCTGGAAGATACCAGTGCATTACAACTATGCAACAGTCACAGATGAATGATATACAGCTAACCGTATTAGGTAAATATAGGTTGACTAAAATAAATAACCGGCTTTGTTCAGTGAAAATTCAATTATACTTATGTGAATTTTAGCCGTTTCGTTTTTTTTACCTCAGAAAAGTAATTGTAGCCAATTTAGCTGATGTTAGAGTTCTAACAAGACAAATGTGTCTGTATAATGATCCTCAATTAGATGTGTAACGGTCCCAATGGCAGTCTCACGCAGACACGTAAAGGTAAAGTAAAGAAATGCTACGGTTGACAACTGATGCTTATTCTGGCGGTTATGTACTAGTTATATAACAGAGATTTGAATACAGTTCGCAGAACATAGTAACGATTTCACACTGACCAATTATTATAGGATTTACTGTTGAGCCCAGTGCATCTGAATGTCCGCTACATTGCCGGATCTGTGCTTTCCGTTGAAATCAGACAGCACCTATCAGCACATGACCGGCGTCAGTCGTGTTCTAAGTGTTTCGGCGAATGTGATTGCCATGTTCTGACGTCTTTGAGATACTGCTAAAAGACCTCATGTAAATATTCATATGGACACATGCACTGCTTCAATCATCGGTTTAAATACGACTGAGGCTGAAAATGATATTGTTCATCGGTTATAGAGGTAGATAGAAGAAAGTTTGTCGGCCGACCGGTTGCATGGCTGTAGAATTGGTTGATGCGATGTCCCAGAGTTGATATAGGCCTATGGAGTGATTTGTAGCGACCTGAGTTGACGAACTGAAATCGCGAAAGGGTATGTCCGGAAAGTCTGAGATGATGGCTGGTCATTCTGGTAACGATAGTGTGATGACTGTCAGTTTAACATGTCTTGGTAAATTACTATTCTGTTTATTTCGACTATCGCCAGGATAGCAGACCGGAATGTAACGTTGCTTTCTGCGACCACCTCTTTTTCCACGGTAGCGCAAAATATTATTATTCTTTAACCGCTCCAGAATTTCAGCAGATGGCCTCAATTGAAGTACGAAAACATTCTTAATTTCTTCTATCTACCTCCTCAATCCCACTAGTTTGGCTAAAACGAGCAAGCTTGGGCTTCTGGAGACGGATCTTCTGCAAAACAGAGCTGACATTGCCTTTATTACAGAAACATGGTTTTGTAAGAAACATCTAGACAAGGACATTTCACTGATTTTTTTCAACTATTTAGACATGAAAGGTTCAAGAAGAAGGGAGGTGGAATTTGTGCCTGTGTACATAATCGTATCAACTGTTCCGTTTTAAATCTGGTGGATAACTCAACTATTCCTGATCAATTAGAAGTTTTGTGGCTGCACTGTCTGCTGAATGATGATAAACAGTCCTTTATGATTGTATGTGTTTATCACCCGCCTAAACCTTTGTATGAGTCTTCTCTGTTAGCTAACAAACTTAGTCATGACATTGAGTTCATCAACAATCAGTACGCTAATGCCACCATTGTCGGAGGGGGGATCATAGAGTAGTGGTAACATCACTGGCGTGAAGAGCAAGCGGTAGCGGGATCGCTTCCCGCAACCCTCCCAAAAAGGTCCACTAACCTATTTTCATTCGCGAGATGGCGCGTTGTTAAAAATGAGATGTAGGACGTGATGGGCGCCTTGCATGGCTACCGTAAACAGTTAAATTCGACTCCTGTAATAACTTGTGATCATCCGTTCATACTGATTTGTAATCATACTGCGTTATTGTCAGTTTGAGAATATTAAACGAAGATTATTATTATTATTATTATTATTATTATTATTATTATTATTATTATTATTATTATTGCTGGTAACTTTAATGATTTGAATGTTATTTTTCTGTAAGAATTAGGGTTTCTCAGATTGTTAAAAGCTGTAGGCCTACTCACGGCAACAAAATTCTAGACAAAGTTTTTGTTGCATGCTGAAGTTTTTCAGAGTTTGGTAAAGACCAAACACAAAGCGGTCTTGATATCATTCTGAGGTCAACTCCAGTGATAATTTGGTTATGCAGGCATCGCAAAAAAGGAAAAATAAAGCTGTATGACCGCAGAGAGCAACATATTGCATCTCTTAGGCTCTCTATCAATGTGAACGATTGTCAGCGTTTTTTAATACCTCGGATGTCACTCTGCTTTACAACATGTTTCTTCAAACAATTTCTGCGCTTATTGACACATTAAAAACTCAGACTTCATAACACCTCTCATAAACTCACTTCTAAACAAGCGCAATTAACTTCGAAGGAAGGGTCGAGTGGATGATGCAGACTCACTTGCAGGAAGAATCAATAAGTTGATCTTGGAAAACACATAATACGTTTTTTTTATTTGCAAAATGCCGCACCTAAGCAGTTTTGGGATGCCGTCAAAAAGCGAAACTCGTCTACTGCTCAGACTGGCAACACTAAATATTCGTCAGGCCTCTTCGATGACATCAATCTGGCCAATAACTTCTATGCTGACATAGCAACTTCTGCGGACTATTCGATTGAGGAAATCCTTATTCTTAAAAATAAGAATACGGAGCCAGCACCGTACCTTAAATAAATCCTATGTGAATATACTGGAAATTGAAAGGCTTCTGCGCACACAGCGAAACACAGCTGCTGGACTTGATGGGTTGCCAGCATGGCTCTTTCAAAAATGTTCTTACGAGTTGGCAGAATTGGTAACCCATGTGTTTAATTGCTCTTTTGAAACTGGGACCATTCCGGATAATTGGCGCATCTCGGTGAATAAAGTTTCCAAACCACTTACCTGTCTGACTTCAGACCTATATCTGTAACTCCAATCCTATCAAGAATCGCAGAAAAAAATTTTTTTTCTAAATGGCTCATACCCAGTCTGCCCCGAGAAGCTCTAGAGGATCAGTTTGGTTTCAAACCAACCGGCAGTTGTACCAGTCCACTGACCTTTTTTTCTACATCACGTCACCCAGATGCCAGAAAGCAACTCGTATGTGCGTTGTTTGTTAGTCGACTTCTCTAAAGCATTTGACGTTGTTGACCATTCAATTCTAATCCCTAAAGTTTTGGCCTTAAACATGCTGCCTAAATTTCAAACTGGGTCATTGACTTCCTAACTGGCCGATCTCAAGTCCTCAAATTTGACAATGTATTCTCCACTTGTGCTTCCATTAATCGCAGCATTATCCAAGGGTGTGGTCTTGGTCCCACCCTGTACATTGTAATGGAGAGCGATCTTAAACCCGTCTCTCAGTCCAACATTCTTTCAAAGTTGCACATGATACTAACCTTCTCGCCCCCCAAAACTCTCCTGTTAGCCTGGAATTCGAACATACTAAGGATTGGGCCTCCAGAAACAGAATGACCCTTGATCTTTCCAAGACTAAAGAAATTGTATTTCAAAGACCAAATCCAAGAATCTTATCTCTTCCGGTCCCTATCAGCAATGTTGAAAGAGTGAAAATTGTCAAATTACTGGGTGTTCTTTTTCGAGAAGACTTAAAATTTGATGATCATGTGACATATATTTTAAAGGTATGCAGCCAACGCTATAACCCCTAAAAGTTCTTCGATCTCAAGGAATGCCTCCCAACAAACGAAAGAACATTTTTCAAGCCCTTGTTGTCTCCAGACTAATTTATGCCATTCCATCTTGGAGGGGGTTCCTGTTGGCTGAACTGGGTGGGAAAATTGATTCGTTTTTACGCAGGGCTGGGCGCAGCAACCTCTTTAGTGTTGACAGTTTAACTTTGGAGAAGATTTGTGAAAAAGATGAATTGAAATTCCTTAACAGCATCCAATCACCCCAACACTGTCTTCACCAATTACTGCCTGCAGAGCACCTTCATAGATTCAACTTAAGAAAAAGGGTCATATATTTGAATTACCGCACTTTAGTACACTGCTGCATAAGAAATCCTTCATCATTCGCTCACTGTACAACTATAAAAACTGTGTTGTTAATGCTAGTTCTAATACCTGTTTCGATATCTAACCTGACTCCAGTGGTAGACCCTAGTAATGCTTAGATCAAGCCTTTTGCTATAGACATGTATGTAAATCAGACATTATGAAATTGTATATAATACTGCTTCTGCTTTTTTTGTCTTACTGATATTGTGTTTTATTTGCTGTCTTTTGCCAATGTATGTATTGTGGTTGTAAAGTATGAGCGTTTGTCTTGTACTAATAAAAGATTACCTACTTACTTGCTTACTTACTTACTTACTTAAATATGTATGTATGCATGCATGTATATTATATGTAAGTATGTACGCATGTATGCATGTATGTATGTATGTATGGATGTATGTATGTATGGATGTATGTATGTATGTATGTATGTATTTTTCATTTTCTTTTCTTTTTGGTGCCATCTTATTACTATGTAAGAAAAGGGCAGCCCTAATTAAGCGGGACCTATGTCCATTTTGGGCTTTCCCTATTGTATCCCGAAAGTGTTAAATTCCGATTGGTGCCTACTGTACTTTTGTATTGAATTCGGATCAATAAAGTTGAATTGAATTGAATTGAATGTATGTATGTATGTATGTATGTATGTATGTATGTATGTATTTATGTATATATATATATGTATGTATGTATGTATGCATGCATGTATGTCTGTATGTATGAATGATGATGATGATGATGATGATGATGATGATGATGATGATGATGATGATGATGATGATGATGATGATGATGATGATGATGATGATGATGATGATGATGATGATGATGATGATGATGATGATGATGATGATGATGATGATGATGATGATGAATACGACAATTTCGACAGCGCCGTAACAAGGGCGCTAAACAACCCAACGTCTAGTCGGGTTAAGCGATTTTAAATAAATGTTTTTTGAGTCTCGTCTTTAAGGTGTCCGCCGTAGTCGATGAGCGTATCGAAGCCGGAATGCTATTCCAGCACCTAGGTCCGGCGACTGACAAAGCACGGTCCCCGTAGGAAATTTTTGACTTTCGAACGTGCAGGTCACCTTTGTCCTCCGACCTCAAGGAAGGGCCTTTTCGAGATGATGACACACCAACACAGTATGCAATGTCCATTTTCGCTTCTTTGAAGCAACTGAATTTGTAAACTTAACGCAAAACAGTACATAGTTGGTCAGTCTTCTGCAAATTATGCAAATTACACGGATGGCCTATAAAATAAACTTTTAGGCTCTGATCCTGTTTGTGCCGCAAATACCATCGAAACATATGTCGACAGAAAAGAGCAAAGACATCCACTGTTATACATTTGGTGTAGCATCAGTTATACGGGAAACACGAATCCAGTTTTCAATTGGACCAAAAGCAACATCGAGAAGATCGCTGCGAACACAACCACATCTGACACCAGTCGAGGACCGTTGACCAAAACTTCCTCGTTCATGACGCAACTACACGCTACTGACGGTGGAGTTAGATTCCAGTGCCAGATTACATTTGTGATGTCAAACAACTCTCAAGGAATAGCCAACACTGATTACGAATATACGTGGAATTATACACTGTGTAAGCAGTCTCCTTATTTTATCAAATAATCGCTTTGCACAGGCACATATAGGCCCCTACACATATATATGGCAAAGGTGAATAATAACACTGCTATGCATTTTAAAAGAAAGAATTAGATGTCTGAATTTTTTTTTACTGATTTTATACAATTCTGACATCCTTATTTCAAATATGTTGATGCAATTTGGCCATCACGTCATAATTTCGTACAAATCAAATTATAAGTTTATTGAATGTTTACAATACCGAGAAATTATTTTCTCTTTGATACACTGCAGAAAAAATTTATATCAAAGGTTTATAAAAGTCCCTGATGTCAAAATCTTAGAAACAGATGACAGTGCCGAGATGTTTACAATAATTATATACAAATGGCAAAATCTTGTATACAATGAAACTGAGACATAAACCGTCTTAGGGACAGAAACGTGTTTTCTTAGATTTTCTTGCGTGTTCTTCCTCTGACGAACAATCTCTGTTCATCATCCAGCAATAATAGTCCGCCTTCATACTGACGTCCCATCGCCCTTGATAACGGGTTTCCATGATTTTGATGTCCTGATGAAATCGTTCACCCATTTCTTCGCTAAAGTCACCCAAGTTGTCCGGAAAGTAGTCTAGGTGAGAGAACAAGAAATGTACCTTGAGACTCATTCTGCAACCAAGTTTTTTAAATGCAGACAATATGTTTCTCACAATCTGTTCATAATTTGGTGCTTTGTTGTTGCCAAGAAATTGGTTTACAACAGCCTTGAAACCGATCCAAGCATCTTCCTCAGCTTTATTCATTGTTTTATCAAAATCACTGTCTTTCATAAGTGCTCAGATGTTCGGCTGCCTTCAGCTTTTCGGAGCTAATATTTGGAAACTTGGTGCAGATGTATCCAAACAATGTCCTTGCTTAGGGGCCATCCATATATTACGTACGCAAAAATCCGGGAAAATTTGACCCCCTCCCCCCCCTGTTCGCAGGCGTACTTTCTTCCACACCCCCCCTGGGTACGTACACTTGACGCACCCCCCCCCCCCGGGGACCAGCTGCAGAAAGTGTCTCGACAACTCCAGGCTGTCTGCACTTTAGGCCAGATTGAAGGGCCAATATAGACAAATTATAGGTGTCTCGTTCACAGCACAGAATAACTGTACATGGCTTTGATATAATGTAATAAAATGCCATCGGACGACTATAGGACAATACAGAGTTATAAATAGGCTAATGTGGACGTCATAATTAGAAATTTATTTTGCGTACGTACACTTTCGTCACCCCCCTTCCCCCCCCCCGTTCGCACCCGTACGCAAAATCGCCAAAATCCGACCCCCATCCCCCCCCCTAATTGCGTACGTAATATGTGGACAGCCCCTTATCCAAGGCTTTTACAAATTGCTTCATTAAGCCAAGTTTTATATGAAGAGGCGGTAAAAGTATCTTGTCTGGTTCCACCAGCTTCACATACTTGATCTTTTTTGTTCCTGGCAGAAACTGTGTTCTGGAAGGCCAGTGTTTCTTTTTCCAGTGGTCCTTGTCTGCCCTGCTATCCCACTTACACAAGAAACAGGGCAGTTTTGTATAACTGCCCTGCTGACCTAGCAATATTCCAATTACTTTCAGGTCACCACAAACCAGCCATTGATGTTCATTGTATTTTATATTCTCAAGAAGCATGGCCATGTTTTCATAAGTCTCTTTCAGCTGCACAGTATGCCAAACAGGCACTGATGCATATCTGTTACCATTATGCAAGAGAACTGCTTTTAGGCTTCGCTTGGAAGAATCGATGAAAATTCTCCATTCACTTGCATTGTAAGTAACTCCCAACTTTGTGATTAATCCAGGAATATCTGAGCAAAATAAAAGAGATTCAATCTTTGAGAAATAGCATGTAAATTCTTCTTCACGGTTTCTGCACCACGAGAAAGACGTGCCAGATGCCAGCAAATTCTTGGCTTTCAAGCGTGATCCCAGAAGTTCTGCCGAGATTTTTGGCAGGTCTAAGTCTCGAATGAGATCATTTAGCTCTGCCTGAGAGAAAGTTTGAGCAATATCTGAATTGTCTGGAACATAGTTGTCTGTACCAGTGTCATCATCACCTTCTGAACTCGACTCAGTTTCTGTCATACAGTCCGCAATATCCTTTGGTACTGGAACAGGAAGGCTGCAGTCGGCATGGGGTACCGGTCTCAAGGCCGATGGCAAATTTGGATACAAAATTTCCTTTTTATTCTTGTTATTGTAGCCTTTAGTATTTACCATACAAAAGTAGCAGTCATCAACATGATTTCTCGACTCGCGCCAGACCATAGGAATTCCAAAGCTTAGAGATTTCTTTACACCTTTGCTCCAGTTTCTTAGACATTCCACACATGTCTTGCACACGACGTGAGGCGCCCATGATTTGTCTTGGTCTTCTAACTTCATGCCAAAATACGCACGATAAGCTTTCTGCACAAACCCGATTATGTTCTGTCTTTGTTTCCCCAAAGTATAGCTTCCACAGATGTAACAAAATGAATCAGGTAAATTAACACAACGTCTTCTAAAGTAACCGCTTACCAATTCAGCCATGTTGAATATGATAATGGTGATTCTCCGGAAAACCCTACGTCATACAGAAAAACGGATATCATTTTTGAAATCACCAGACTAAAATCTTTTAGAAAAATATGTTTTTGGCAGAACATCAGAAATCATGCATAGTAGTGTAATAATTATAGGCCCTAATAATAATTATTTCCTGCCACGGCTGTTGGGTTGGTAATAATTGGTAAATTATTATTATAATAATAATAATTTTCTAAGACCTTGGGGGAACGAAGTACCTCAGGGCAAAAAAAATAAAAATAATAATAATAGTAATAATAATAATAATAATAATATTCGCTCATTAATTCAAAATGACAGATACACAGTAAGATTATAAAGTAAGCGCAAAGTTACCGCTATACTGAAATGATGTGAAATATAGGGATTGAAATATCTTCGTTTTAAATGTCAACGCAAATTACACAACTAAAGATGAATAAATTTTTCAGTATCCCGATTCATATTGCTACTCATTAAACATCTCTGAAAGACAGAAGTCTGACTAATACAAATAATAACCACGCCAGATTTGCTTAAGTCCTTTTTGCTTGCCACTTTCATATACACGGCACCCAACTGCCGTGGCAGGAAATGTTATAAAGTAAGAAACCTTCTAACAGTAATTTTTTTACTTACCGGTAGAAAAATAAACTCTGATCCAATGTTTTGTTGTTTTGTCCTAAGTAACTTTTTGTGTGTACCTTTATGTTTTACTTATTTATTTATTTATTTTCTTATTCGTTGCACTTATTACAATGCTTCTAATTCTTACAACGACTTGGAATTCCGTAATTAATATTCTTTGACACTATGGCGCTAATGTTTTTTTTTAAACTCAGTTAAATTGTTAAGACAAAATTAGCTTAAAATTCTAAGTGCTTGCCACACATATTGTTTCATTTCATCATCCGTGCATTCACAATCTTGATTCACCATATGACAATGATTGACTGAACTGCGTGCAAAGTTTATGGAGCCTTGAACTGTATAGAAGAGTTTATTTCAGATGGACCGAGAAACCTTAGCATCGTTAGATACGAAGATCGTCTTGATTGTTTAGCCGATGGTAATCCGCCTCCAACCTTCAGATGGACAAACGTTGAGACAAACAGATCCACCGAGGGATATGTTTTTATGCTGAATGGCACAGATACATCCGAAAACGACCAAATTTTCCAATGTACAGCGACTAATGTGTTTGCCAATGAAAGGAAAAACTTCACAGTACCCAAAGTTTATAGTAAGGCCTTTAAAATTTTGTCTTTCATTCTCTCTACTTATCGATCAATAAAGAACCGAGCGGATACCCTCACGACTTCAATTTTTTCTGTCTTGTTTTAAGACACTTTTCTTACACGTAAGTCTTATTTATTTATTTATTCATTTACTTATTTATTGCACTCATTACAATGTCTATTATTCTTACAATTATTCAGAATTTCACAACTATTATGGCTTAAATGTGTGGCGCTTAATGTTTTTTAAACTCGGTAAAATATATTTGACAAAATATGTTTAAATGTCGAAGTGCATGTCATGTATTACTGCTGCATGTGAATATCTGTGCATGCAACTCTTTGATGTCCACACTCTTAATCCACCACAGGCAGTGATTGTATCAACTGCGCGCAAAATATGTTGGAACCTTAAACTGTATAGATGATTTATTTAAGATGGACCAATGAAACTGATGAACCTTAGCATCGTTAGACATGAGGGTCATCTTGATGGTTTGGCCGAAGGTAATCCGACCCCAACCTACAGGTGAATACACGTATAGACAAACAAATCTACAGACGGATCTGTTTTTGTAGTGGATAGCACAGTTACACCCGACGAAGACCATACTTTCCAATGTACAGCTGTCAACATATTTGGCCCTGAGAATAAAAATGTCACAATCCAAGGTTGGCAAATTAGGCCTACAGTACTTTATAAGCTCAGTTTTATTACAAAGCTAGTTGCTTGACTCTTGTCAGAAAGACAGGCAGACACATAGACCAGCATACAAAGAGTATATTATATTCGGAGGTGTATCATTTAACTAATCTAAGTAATTGTTTTCTGCGTTTCCTTTTTGTGTTTCATGTTTAATCTGGTCATTATTTTTGCATGGTCATGCTACATTTTTCAGGAGGTACTCCAATCGTCTCGAACTTCCTCATTATAGCGCTTGCGACTGGTGGATCTCTCCTATTTCTTCTGATAATAACTATTATTGTCTCGTGCGTGGTTCACAGAAAAAGGCTGAAAGGTTTCTTAAGCAATCATTTTACAGTTAACTTGAGAAAAGACTAGTTAAAATTATTTCTTGAGCAAATAATGTTCGTTTTAGACTGTCTTGAAGTTGCCATCTCCCAAATTTCCTACTCAACTTTTAAATGATTCTGTACATTTCCAACCGAAATTAAATTATTTCTTTGGACTTCACATTCCATTGAATTCTATTATAATTATGAAACAAGTGTTAACAACTCTAGGAACTTTGTTTATTCTCAAAATAAGTTGACATATTATTAGTATATTATCTGTATAAATATGTTTACGTTGCTGTACACCAAAATGCGGTTTGCAATTGGTTCCAATAGAGAATATTCTATTCTATTCTATTCTAAAATCACAACCTGTAACAGATACAACTAATTATCATAAAAAGTAGTACATAAGTAATAAGGAAATTATGAATTAGGCAATATAATATAATTTGAGGTAAAGCTATAATAGGTATTATAGGTACATTTTTCATTAGTTGTTTTTAAACAATACTCGAGATATAAAATTACGATCATCTTTAACGGGGAGAAGGAACCATGCGGTCTAGGCCTTAGCTCATTCCGGGAATGGGGTGGCGTGGAGGAATAGTCTATGAAGGACATGTATTTCATTTGTTCTTCTTCCTGCAAAATATAGTTGATCGTCTGCCCCGTCAGCCAGCTCTACAGCAGTCGGCGCGTCTAGGCTTATAAAACCCATACACGTCATCCTAGGAATTAGTTGTTCTATTCTACCCATTTCTACAACATTTGTGTAGCCCCACCATGTCGGTGAGGCATACACTAATTGTGCAATGGTTGTCATTTTAGCCACTATATGCAGGGACATAGAAGGAATCCCATGGGACCTTAACACCCCTTGAACATACATAGATGGCGAAAAGGCAGATAATATTGAGTCTACATTAGAAGTCATTCTAAAGTCTGAACGCAAGGTGACTCTCAAGACTCGGATTTCGTCTATTGTCTCCGCCTCCGTGATAACCAGAGGGACGGAGGTGCCAATCACGCCCCTACCAGAGATTACCATTCCCTGAGTCTTTTCTTTACTGAGGAGAAGATTATTGCTTCTGAAGCATTTACGATCAAATTAACACCCGTGAAGACTCAATTGTTGATCAGCAGCCAACCGTGTAACCCGTTTAAAGTTAGTTTGTTTAATTTTTAATCCACAAGTTGTGACCTTTAGGTATTTTGTATTGAACTGGACTGGATTGGTTTGTTATATGTCTATTTTATCAACGCATCTATATAGCGTTTGTAAACGTCTGGCGAACGCTGCCAAAGTGATTCTCAAATTGTGTCTATTTTCAGATGATGACAAAAGCTATCGACCTGATGTTGCATTACAAACGGATCTCACTTCACGCGGTTAGAGTTCATTTTCTATCTATTTATTCTATATTCTATTCTATCTATATCTATTTCTATATGTTTCCTTCTTTGAAACACCTTTCAGCACCAGCGTAAGCATAAATGAGTTCGCTTTCACTCTTAACAATTCATAACGCTTTTATCTTTAATTATAATAAGCGACATACAATGACTGTTAGTCTTAAATGAAATTGAGCATGTGATAAAATGTGTTATCATTTACATGGGCGATTTATTCTACGCAGTAACAAGATTGCCGTAAGAATTGGTCATGTAACCAATTGCACGTAATGTTGCCATTTTAAAATTGAAACTATTCACGTCAGCGGGCATACAACTATATTCTCGGCCACGAATTAGGATTTCATACAAGTGGGTCATTACGATGGTAGTTTCCATCCAATCCAGTTCGACGATCAGTGAAATGTGGATAAAATTATTCTTATACACAACTGTTTTTTTAATGTAGAGCAAATTGTGCTCCATGCTATAAAAGCGTTACATAATGTCGCCACTCGAATATGCATACAGTGAGTTCATGTAAGGAAAGGACTACATACGTAGGCTACATTGTTACAAGGGCTACATACATAGATGTACACTAAATGACATACATTTCAGCTGAATACGACCCGCTAGACACGTTTGATGCACGCACCTGACACAAACCTATATAGAAATTCATGTATTTTGGGAGGTAGTCTACTAAAAAAGGTGCTTTGGGTCGAATATTGGCAGCTATAGTTGTTGGTGGTAATTTTGATCAGTGTCACTACACAGAAAGTAAACACTTGAAATCATTCAAAAACTATAGATAGACACGTTATATCAGTTTTCCTCTTGTACTACTCAACAGTATTATCTGGAGAAAAGTTTGCTAAATACATGTTTTCATCTAAAACATTTACAAAGTTTAACGAATAGAAATTATACTAATAAATTCGATGGTCGATATAAAATTTCATCAACAGAATAAAATTCACTGAGACGCTGCCACAGACACGTGTAGTCTACGTTATTTATATTATTTATTTTTTATTTATTCCTGATATTTCTATAGCGCCTCTCGAAGTCAACTACTACTCAAAGGCGCTCCCGACTACAGCATTGGTATACTGTGCCGGAATTTCCACGCCGAAGCGCCACGAGCAATTGCGAGTGAAGGACTTGCCCAAGGTCCGTACGCAGCGGCTAGAGTGGGATTCGAACCTGCAACCCTCCGGTCACAAGGCGCCGAACTTACCACTGAGCCACCACGAACTTACCACTGAGCCACCACTGAGCCACCACGTTAATGCCAAGCTTTTTCGGATCGTGAGTGTTGTGACGTCTAACACTGTAACTTAATCATAGTCAGCTGCTTTGAAAATGTCCTTATAATCTGCACGCATGTGGGTATCTTTTCTCCCCTCGTCGTTGAAACTTAAGCCTGTCTGTAGTTAAGTACTTTTTCAATTCATTGACTATATCAGTCTTGAATATCTGCTGGTATATAAACGTCTGCTTCGGCCAACGTTTAATTGCGTTTGCTTTGCAACCGGAACAAGAGCCAGAAATTACGACTCCCATAAAATTTATGTTGATATCAAGAAGAAAACAAACATTAATGGTAACTCCCAGACTCAGTCAATAACTCAAAGTTCGTGTTACTAAAAATGCAATTTTATTGCCATGCACTGTAGTCCCTAACAGCTTCGTTTGCCAATTATGAATGAACACAGATGTCTATAATAAGTAAGTGAAGTAAGTAAGTGTATTCTTTAATAAACGCTAGCAAACGCACATCGCTTTACATACACTGTTACACAGAGGGAAAGAAAATAGAACAATGAAGTACCAGGTAACAATAAAATGAGATCAAAAATGAAATAATTGCAGCAGAGCCTTACTGTATAGCATCCTAACCATGAACCCTCGTCGGGGAAGAGAGTCAACTCTGTAGTAAACCAGTTATGTGAACGCGGGCGCAAATCATACCCGGTCTTTAGAACGGGTGGTAGAAGGTCATGGAGGAGATGACTGGGTTTTTAAGAATACTACTAAAGAGATCACGATCAGGTTTCTTGCAGAGTTCCTCAAAATCTTGAAATGAAGGAGGGATCGAGGTCAGAGGCGCCCGCAGACTTAACAAAATTGGACGCACACCTCAAAAACTTGGACGCACACTCCTCCCGTCCCCTCCCATCTTACCCGTCCTCTGTCCGCCGCGCGTAGTCATACACTGAAAATGACTCGGAGTAACTCATTAAGAAAAATTCAACTTAGATAACATCTAGTGTTTAAATATGCCGTATTGTCGTTTACCAAAAATATCGATGCGATGCCTATTGCTTGTGTAGATTTGATCTGGCGAGTGGACGCACGTGCGTCCTGTGCGTCACGCTGCGGGCGCCCCTGATCGAGGTAGCACGTGAGCGTTATGCAATTAACTTGCGAATAATTGCGCCCAAATGATCAACTTCCTGCATTGTTAGCAAGGCCCATCCATGCCTGGGAACAGTAATAGCATACGTTTGACAGTGGACTGTGGTGGCCCGTATCAGGCCATGAAGCCTGGAGCCATAGAACCCGAGTTGCCCGTGTAAAATTAAAATACGATTAGCGTAAAGGGATTGCTTTGTCTTTACGCTCAGTCTTTGGATAGACACACAGGCAAAACAAAAAGGTAGACAAGCGCATACAGGCACAGAGACAGTTGGGAATACGAACAGTGATCCAGCGAGGGCAGTAAGGGCAGATACAAAAAAGCAGTGATACAAATTTACTGAGCATGCATCATAAATAGACTTTTCATGGGCGCGCAACATCATTAAACAGCATAGTATGAATAAGATAAATTCTGTCTGTGTGAGAACACAGCCTAACGATTGAACAATGTGATTTAAATATCGCCGATGAAATATAGAGGAAGAAGCCCATGAAGCTTAGTAGGCCTAAGCATCGATCGTTTCTATGCAGCTCTTCCCGCATGAAATCACATATAAGCCCGCTGCTTGACATTTAAATGCTCAATCAAGCCAAAGTATTTATTACAGTTTGTATTTGACTAGATGCGGGTAAACTGAAGCTCGCTTATATGACATCGCCATTGTCAACTCTAGTGTGTATCAATGAATGCATGCATCAGGAACGTGACAGCTTTACTAGCAAGCAAGTGAGCGCAGAATGCGGGTCTGACAGTGCTCAACATACAGTCTGCGCATGCACGAAATAGGTCACTTCCTGATCTGTTGTCACATTCGGGTAACTCAGAGAAATATATGAGAAATTACCGAAAAGCGGAGCGATAGGCAGCCTAGCACAAACTCCACAGTCAATTCAAGACAAGGAAGTTACAAGTTGGAAAATGAGTGACAGTCTCAAGTCTTTTAAACTCCATCAACTTGCCTCACAGACTTCGCCAGACAAAATTAACCTTAAAAGCCCTCCACAAATAGTGTCAAGAAAATAAACATTATAATCTTTATTTTTCGCCGATCTATTTCATGATAATTATTGTAGGTCTATAATAGGCCCATATGCCTCAGAGACACTTTAAAACTAGTCGTGGCTAGTCTGAGGTCATCGTTTAAAGTCATCGTTTAGGGGATTATTCCAAATACGGAGTGAACTTGCACATGCAATGTACTATAGAAAACGTGTGCTATTCCAGTTTACTTTTAAACACTGCTTGACCCTTGACATATTGGGTTCTAGACTGAAGATTTCGGAAGAACAATATATTGGGTAGGTCCTATAACTTCACTGAATGTTTGCCCTTAGAAATACAGAAGCTTTTCTTTGAATAATTCTTGCTCTGCCTTTTAAATTAATTTAATCTAATCTAATGACTTCCATAGCACCGCTATCAAGATATCAGTCGATGGTCACTTCATGTGAACTCGAAATTAAAAATCACAAACCCTTGGTAAAGCCAGATCGAAATCCAATAGATCAGAGAAACCGGAAGCAGATTGCGGTGAGTATGCAAATTGAAAGAGATGAGTCCAAATTTTAAAGCTGATTGAAATCGAAGAATTGATAAAACAAACTGATATTGATGCTGGAGTTCTGCAGTAAACTGTAGTAAGAGCGTGCACTATGTATGCATGTGTGAATGTATGTATACTGTATATGTCTGCATAAATGTATATATGACCTTAATAATTATGTACATAAAGTAGGGTTTAGACAATTTTTTTCTCGCAGTAAATGATTCGTATTTTGAAAAAAGCTTTGACAAACATCAATTCAATAGGTAAAGCATCGATCCAGACGAAATCAAAAGTGCCATGCAACGAAACACTCGAACAGACAAACACCAACTACTGTGCTTTAAATGTCAAACCATCCGCTACAGAGGGGTCAAGTGTTTACTGTGAACTTCGCTTATGTGAGCAATCAGGCGCCGACTATGTCAATAAGCCACGTGAAGAAAAGCTATTAAAAAGTAAATCAACCCAAAATTCATATATTATGTCATTCATTCATTCATTCATTTATCATTCATGCAGAGCAGTAATATAACGCCTACCAAAAATACTTACACAGAGGAGCTCTGAGCCTAACCGCTGCGAATGAGAATCGTTTCAGTTGCTTGTATAGAAGGTGTATGCACAATCCCTAGTTAAAACAACATGTACGTAGGCCTAGATCTGAAGGAAAGTTGTTACATTTCGACAGCCCAATCACTGATAAGGTGCGACGTTGCATGTTCGAAGCGCGTAGGCCTACAATGGAATAACAAGAACCACGATTTGTAAAGTACATGTACACCAGGTTCAGAATTGTCGGGGGTTGGGTGGTTTAACCCCCAGTCTTTCTTAGGACCCCACAGTAGAGTCTTCATTGCACACCCAAACTCCACGTAAAGCAATGTCTAACCCCCCCAGTCTTTTTCCTACAATTCTCATACTGGTGTACACACACATACATACACAAACATACATATTTTGATGTGTGTCCACAAACTTGTTATAGTAGCGGACTATTGACGATTGATAACGTTTGCAAATGGCTATAGTCATGAATTAAATGCACTATATAAACAGTGGAACCCTTTCTCATTCTACATTTATTGTGATGTAGGCAGAGCGACACAGCGTAAGAACTCACGAGGCACAGGATCGGCCATGTTGCAGCCTCTATCTCATCAACCCAATCGCCTGTTTTCAGCCCCATCAAAGTCTACCAATGAACATAAAGACTCCCAAAGTACAGCCACCAGCGCAGACTACTGCGCCTTAACAGACCGACTTGCGGCAGCACAAGAGCAGCAGCTGTACTGTGAGATACGCTTGAACGATCAGTCAGGCGCCGATTACATCAACCATTACCCAAAGCAGCAGAAACCAAAGAAATGAAGATCAAGTGTATCGTAACCTACAACTGAATTTAATTAAAGCAATCATTTTGGAGATTGTCTTTTTAAACTCTTATCTATGATTTCATTGTTTCGTGTTCCCTATTATCGCTACTTTGCTTTCTTATTACTTTCTAATACATAGGCTACTGATGTTTGCATTGTGTGGATGTTTTAGGGGTGTCATAAGAACCAATTACTTACTAACTAACCTATTTACTTGTTCACTTACTCACTTTCTTCATTAATCTTCGGTTAATGCTTTTCCATCCTTAATTAAAGTGAATCTGTCGAAATTTACAAATAAGCATGCATAGATACAGTTTCATCGTTCTACTTCGTTAATGAAAACCTTAAATTTATTGGCCGATTAATTGCAATGACTCACATGAAATATGAGCAGGTTGAAATACTTAACATTTGGGTGAATGGAGGCACGAATCGATAAGGTTACGTAAATAGGAAATAGTTAAGAAACTTTGTTTATTTTGCAGAGTTGGATATATTTCTTAAACCACAGTTCCATAGACCATAGACCATAGTTCGAGAATTCGCATTTTACGAATTTTACGAATTTTAAAACTACAGTTTTAAAATTCGTTAAATTCGTAAAATTATAAAATAATAGACATTTTTGCCATGGCAGCGAATTTTATTATTTGTTTACTTTTCAACTTTTATGTAAGTAAATGTCATTGTCATAGGCAATCAACCAATCAGCCGTAAAACAGCTGATTAGCAACACAACAGTACTGATATTCGCTTACTATTCTATATACTTGGTGTCTCGAACTTCGATTTCTATCATATTTTGGGTGTGTGACTGTGAGTGTCAGTCAGCAGAACGAAAAACCACCTGTGCCCCGCTCCAGGGTGACCAGTCAGTCACTAACACAGCTTGCAAGCAAACATGGTTAAAAAGGTTTGGCAACATGCACCGAGCTGTCTTCTACTTCATTTTCCTCTGATTCTGGGTAAGGAATAGCCCACTGCTCCCATTCGACTTTGGTTTCTGTATTTTCCCCTTGCAAATGCCCCCGAATTCGGGCAGAAAAACCAACAAATTCCTTGTCACAAAAGCAATCTTTCTCCTCCAAAATTACAACATAATTCCACTCCGGTCCATGTTCTATCATCTTTCAGAAATTAGATTTTAACTAAAATAACTCGTTACGCAATAAACTTTAATATATTGAATTCTACATTAAATTCTAAACAGAAGCTTAACACAACAAATCATGACGTTATCACAATTGTTGTTGTTACTTACGCTATTTTTGCAAAACGCCACTGTCAATGTAAAATAAGTCCCATCAATGGCCCAACGAATTTTTACGAATTTTTACGAGTTTTAAAATGGACCAAACATTGGCGAATTTTTACGAATTTTGAAAGCGAAAGTCACGAATTCTCGAACTATGTTCC
Source organism: Allolobophora icterica (assembly GCA_963556255.1). Lineage (NCBI taxonomy): Eukaryota > Metazoa > Annelida > Clitellata > Crassiclitellata > Lumbricidae > Allolobophora > Allolobophora icterica. Next base: position 22,022,115 of record OY744610.1, read on the forward strand.
AGACGATCTGATTATTTATTTTGTGGCGAAAATGATAGCTGTTTAAATACGGAATATGGGTAAATTTGATGTTAACAAAACTGTGTCAGCGTATTTTTTTTAGAACAGTGATATTTCATTGTGAGGGACTCTATTATTGATTAATTTGCTTTGCAGTAGTGTCGTGTGTATCGATAATGGTAAATATATAGTGTCGTGTATATATAATATTATATACAATATTTACGCATTATATATACGTATAATGCGTAAATGTTCAGTCGTCCTGATAGTGAAATTATTATAAACGGTGAAGGATGTATGACCCGATTTGTTAAAATATTCTCTTGGTTATGCATATAACTTAATCACGCAGCTTAATAATAACATCTGCTTCCTGTTGTATTCTTGTCCATCACTTGGGAAGATTTTCGATAACCGGGGAAAAGGTGGTAGCGCAAGCATATGAATTTGGTAGCATGAGTACTTCTATGACGTCTCTATTCGGCATTATTAGCTATGGTGAATAATGTTATGCTTGATCAGCAATCCAATTCATTTTATATGTATCCAAAAGAAAAGCAACCCTTATTCGTGTTCAGTATGCATTGATTTTCACCCAGCAACATGAAAACCTCGTTAAGTTTCTTGAGATCCGCCGCATTACAATGTAACAACACACAGGTACAACTGTCCAAGTGTTTCTCCTGTTAGCACAGAACTGGACTATAAAGATTTCAGCAACAAGCAGGAAGCTGAATACAGTGTATTGCCAAGAATATGTTGGCTGCAATCTTGTTGAGCGTTATACTTCGAATATATAAGCTTTGTCGTATCGGCGACCAATGAACTCGCCATTTTTCGAACAGTTTATCGTTGTGAAGAAACGCTCATAATATCGATAGTAGCCGGGACGGCCCCTTTGGACATTTTCTGATCCATCGACAGTACAATTTTACACCAACTGTCTTTTTTGTAAAATATAAGCTTTGTTTTGCATTATTAATTGTCTACTTTCTTACTTACTTACTTACTTACTTACTTACTTACTTACTTACTTACTTACTTACTTACTTACTTACTTACTTACTTACTTACTTACTTACTTACTTACTTACTTACTTACTTACTTACTTACTTACTTACTTACTTACAAGAAGTATAGCGTCTTTTAAGTTATTCATTCAGGAAGAGGGAGCCAGTCCATTGAAGTTTGACGTGACACTAGAATAAATTAAGTTTTCATGTCAAAGTAGTATTATAAACTAAGAGTTTGTGATATATACGAGAAGAGTGAACCGAAAACTGAACTCAATGTAGCTCTGAAACTACCTGCAGCACCTTGTAAACATTGAAATGATAAAAGTAATTGGTATAAATTAACTGTTTTCGTGAATGCTAACCAGTTTTTGTTTATGGTCCAAAACAATAGAGTCCGTAAAGTAGAGTCCGTAACGAACAGTATGTGCATTAGTGAATGCACAACATCATTACGTATCATGATAGTGAAATGCAAGTATGACTAAATCAACAGCAATAACTTGCAATTCTATAATAGTGTTTCAAAAGATTTTGTGTATAATAGTTTCACAGGAAATCAAAATAGTTCATTCAGTCAAAAAGTTGATGGAACTTTTCTGTAGAGTCCGTAACGCAAACATTTTGATTCTCCAGACATGATACATAATGACCACCCAGTTTAACTAATCAGTAATTGAAGCGGCATCTTATAAATATATAAAAATATTTTAAACAGTAATCATCTGCTTGTATGAATGGTTCAAAGTCTCCAGAATGTAGAGTCCGTAACGTTTGAAATACCGTGGAATTGCCCTTATCCAGGTTTAACATTGGGTATGAAGATCTGAAATTGCGACAGTTGGAACCGTTGGAACATTCGTGTCATGCTGCATCCTAGTCGCTGTCTGGATTTGCCTCAAGGCTCATCGCAAAAGTACGATCTTTGTTGATCTTCTATTTCCAAAAACTGATCATTCTAAATGTGCATTATCTCTGCAAGTATCAAACTAGAGCTAAAGAATGCTTCGCCAGGAGTGACACTGTACAAAACTAGAGCGCAAATGTTCTGCTCTATGTTTGTAATTCACTCCGGACGGAGTAACTTCCAGCATATTAAGGTGAAAACATCTGTAGCGAATAGCCGTGGTTCATTGGTCCATTTAGTATGATTAGATCGTCACTCGGTCATTGGTCTGTAGAGTGTAGCAAATTAAATTATTCTAAATTTAGAGCAGACGACACATGTCGCCATCTCGCGAAAACTGATCTACACTAAACAAGTAGCGCCAGATCTTTTATAAAATGCAAGCGCGTTAAAACGAAATGCGACATTGTCTGAATATTTGTGCAGAGGTGGAGAAAGAAAGAAGGAGAGGATTGAGGGAGCCAGGGATAGGAAGAAGAAAATCAGGAAGCAGATAGTGAGACAGGTGAGATGAGAAGTAAATAGAGAAATAGGGAAAGAAGGGAAGAAGGCGGGGGTACAAAGAAAGAGACAGGGAGGAGAGCAGGCTAGCAGAGGAGAGAGACAGGGAATCGCGAAATGAGGCAGGCACAGATGAGGCGAGGAACGGTTTGGCGAGCATGAGGGTAAGGTAGTCAGGATGGAAGAAGAGGAATTAAAAGATATGTATTATGTAATCGTACCAAACTAGAGCTAAAGAATGCTTCGCCAGGAGTGACACTGTACAAAACTAGAGCGCAAATGTTCTGCTCTATGTTTGTAATTCACTCCGGACGGAGTAACTTCCAGCATATTGAAGTGAAAACTATATCAGCCTTTTGCAGCATTCAACTAAGACTAACCTAGTATACTAAGCTTAGAAACTCTTCCACGTCAATTTAGCTGGTGTAAATTTTTGCAATTCTCATTTGTACAAAGCAAAAATTAAAACGCCGTGAAAACTTGCATGAGTCAGATCTTCATCATCAACCACAGCAGGAGACCATTGGCGTACATCAGGCATCACAGCCTAACCAAGCGATTGGTCTGTTCTTAGAAAATCAAAGCTCTTACACTGAACTAATGGAGAGACCTTCAACTGTTCATCAGGAGGAAATTTTCAGTCAATTGGACACTTATGGCAATGCAAGCACTCACGCTGAATATTATGTGAACCAAAGGGACATTGAACTGGAGCAACATTCGCCAGGATGCGTTGATCTTAATGCAACTGATCAATGTTCGATCCACCCAAGCTGTGAAGATGCACTTTATTCTACACAACTGTAAGGTCAAAGTGCGATTGTATGGATTATCTTGTGAATGACAAAAAAATGAACTTTTGTGAATTTTAGAGTTAGCTATTCCTACAACAGCAGCAAATATACAGAAAGTTTACAAGTCAACGCAGGTCAACATAATAGGAAGAGACAATGCTCCAAAGCATTTAGAATAATGTAGACTATTCGTTGTTTTATTAACGACTTATCAATCAATCAATAAATTTTTTTATTGCAACGATACAACATACATCAGTTCAACATTGGTATGTTACAAGAAAACGTTGACAAAGGGAAGTCCCAGAAGGGATGGAAATCCCGCTAATAGGAACACCAAATTTTGTCAGTTAATTACGTTGAAGATAGAGGTTCGATTGAGAGATACAGTGATAAGCTTAACTAGGTGATAAAACAGAGGTAATCATAGGCATACAAAAACAAAAACAGTGCACAATGTTCTGATTATGAACATTATAGTCTTAGATTAACAGTTGCAAGACGGCATGTAATCCAGTTTAAATCAGTTCCATGAATTGTCAGTAATTAATCCATCCGTTAATTGAGAACGCAATAGTTTTTTTTAAGATGAAGATTTGGGACCAGTTGAATATTTGTGGGAACACAGCTCCAGATCAGGGGACCATTGTATTTAGTTGAGAAACGGCGAATATTTGATCTAGCAAAAATAGTGCGATAGGATCTTGCTGCTCTGGTATTATGAAAGTGATAGTCAGCACCAATGTTGCAATAGTGAGTAAACCTTGGGGGTAAGAGGGCATTGGTGAATTGATACATAGGCCTAAAGATGGATGTCTGAAAGTATCTTATTTGATGGAATTTGAGCAGTTTAAGTTCTAGAAAGATAGGGTCAGTATGTGAACAGTAAGGTACCCCAGCAATTATTCGGATAGCTCTTTTCTGTAGCATCACCAGTTTTTTTACTCTGGATTCATACGTAGAGGCCCATATCATGTTACAGAACATTAAGTACGGATAAATTAAAGAGTAATATAAAGTTAGGCGAATACAGAGGGGAAGCAAAAATGATGCTCGACCAAGTATTCCAACATTTTTTGCAACCTTGGCCGTTATAATTCTGATGTGTTCTTTCCACGTTAGATGACTATCAACAACTACACCAAGGAACTTTGTGGAATTTTCTTGAGAGATTGGAATATCATTTATCAGTGGCGTCACTAGGGCTGGTGTCACCCGGTGCGGTAAAGTCATGGTGTCACCCTCAAAAAAAGTGATGACTTTTTTTAGGAATTCGTCTCCCAAAAAAGTTATGACCTTTTTTAGGAATTCGTCTCCCCCCAAAAAGTGATGACTTTTTTAGAAATTTATCTCCCAAAAAAGTGAAGACCTTTTTTCAGGAATTCGTCTCCCCAAAAAAGTGATGACCTTTTTTTTAGGAATTCCTCATCTTCCAAAAATGTCATAATTTTCTCATCTTGGGTGTCACCCCTCTGAGGGTGTCACCCGGTGCGGTCCGCACCCCCCGCACCCCCCTCGTGACGCCACTGTCATTTATGTTTACTAATGCAGCAATATTTTTGGGGCACATTTTCCTGTGGGCTCTAAATATAATAAAATTTGTTTTTTGCAAATTTAGGGAAAGTTTATTTGCCGTAAACCAACCCGCCACTGCCACCAACTCAGCGTTAACAGTCTGGATTAGAGATTGGTAGGAACTGTTAGAATAAAAAAAACATTTGTATCATCAGCAAATATAATGAAGGGTAGAATAGAGGAGGTGTTGGGGAGGTCGTTTACATACACAAGGAAAAGTAGGGGGCCAAGAATTGATCCTTGGGGAACCCCATATTTAATTAATTCAAAGTGAGATATAATACCGTTGATAGATACACATTGGGAACGATTAGTAAGATAACTCTTAAACCAGTCCAATTGAATCCCTCTAATTCCGTAAGTTGTTAATTTTTGAATTAGAATATTGTGATTTACGGCATCAAAAACCTTAGCAATATCCAAGAATATACCAATGGAGTATTCATTTTTTTTCAAATGAAGTAGAAATTTTTTCACACATCTCCATTAGGGCCATAGGCGGTGAAAGGCCAGCTCGAAAACCATATTAAGATGGTCCCAAACTTTTAGTCTTTACAAGAAATGCATTAAGTCTGTCATACATAATCTTTTCATAATATTTTGAAAAAATTGGGAGGATAGATATTGGTCGGTAATTTGTTGGGTCATTCTTTTCACCCTTTTTAAAAACTGGTATAACTTTTGCTATCTTGATTTTCTGAGGAACAACACCTGAGGTAAGAGAGCAGTTTATAATTTCGGCTAGTACAGGGGCAATGAACGAAAAGGAGGCAGTAACAATTTTAGGATTTATGACTTCAGGTTTAGATTTATGCAGCAATGGACGCTGATTTTCATATATGAAGCAAATGTAGTCTGCAGTTAAGAAATTAGACTAACTATTTCAATGCATTCTCCTTGTCAGAGAAAACATTAAATAATTATAATCGGCCACATTAATCCTATTTTTATATTAATCTCGTATTTCTGTTTTGATTTATTCTGTAGCACGATTTTGCCTCTCATTGATTTAGGCCAATGCAATTTAGGCCTATTTACTTACTCCTGTTTTAATAGTGACAACAGGAATTAAGATAATATGCATGCGTAGCAAACCAGAGCAAAAGAACAATCTTTACTGCATCCGAATTTGATAGATTATTCCGCATTAAATATTTGTGTTATTTGAACGAATATTTAATTTATTTTAAATCGACGTAATCTATTTTAATTAATGTACTCCAGTTCAGTCTTATCCAATCCAACCTAATCTAACTTTATCTGACTTGATCTGTTCTCATCGATCTAAACTTAGTATATCCAATGACTTATGCATCGAAGTTTTTATCCTGCAATCTATATAATCTAATCTCATCTATTCGAATCGCATCCATCTTTACCTAATCTAGCTTGGCTTGGCCTGATCTTATTTGATTTAATCTGATCTAATCTACTATAAACGCATCGAATTACCTAAGCATCGCAGTTATCATAATACTCACAGCTTCAGTCAAGGCCTTTGCATTTCAGCGGAATTACAGAGGCAACGTATCCTAATGTTTTTATAAACTCATGAGAACGCTCGGGAGGGTGCAACTATTCGAGTAGGAAGTAGAACCAGCATAAAAGTGTCAGATGTTCGAGCACAATATTTTTGACTTTAGGAGTGAACGGTTCCTGCCATCATCTCCGTAGACATTAGTTGGGACTTATGTAGACTTTATTCGAGCCCCACGTGCAAATCTGGGTCCAGCATGGACTCCATGGGGTATGCTGACGTGGAGAGTTTGAATGATATTATCTATCGGGTAGGCGATCAAAGGATTAGACTCAAGACATGAGTAATGTTTTCATATTTTTTGTGTTTATTTTAGTTCTTGCGACGAAATTCGTCAAGTTTATTAATAATATCGACTTCTAAATTTGTACTCGACAAGAACCACTGACAAAAACTAATAATTATAATCTGCTATATTATAGTTGAGCATGCAATACTACGCCTCAGGTTCTTTAGAATGTATGACCAGCTGGATAGCACTATGCTGCTGTAATAAACGCCAGCATAAACACGGGGTAAGCGTTTAACATGCAAACAGAGTCACGAGTAGACGACCGCTTTTACAGATGACTTCGTGTTAAGTCGAATTACATCCTGGGAGATCGTTAACCAGGAAGTAAGATGGGCGCTTAATTCTAACTGTAATAAATTGTGGTTTTAATAATGGTACCACCATACAAAAAATTATGAGGCACGAAAGCCGATTGGTTAGAGCGTTTGGCTTGTAACACTGAAACGGTTTCGGTGTAGGGTCCCTCATCAAAGTCCTTCACTCAGCTCCTTTGATTGATGCTGAAACGTTAGATAGTGGAGCTTAATAAATGAAATAATAATTATTGTATAACAATGATTTATACTTTCTTCTCTTGATCACCATCTTCATCAACACCAGCAACAGTAACATAGTTGTGATGATGATGCTGCTGCTGATGATGATGATGATGATGATGATGATGACTATTATGATGAATAATGATGATGCTATCGTAATTTCATTTTTTATTGGTAGTCTCAAGCATCTTGCATGTACTAGAGGACGTAAAAGATGGAATTGGATAGACTGTCCTAGATTTCATTGCCTAGAGCAATGGTTCCCAAACTTCTCTGGGTCGCGACCCACTTGTGAATATCTTGGCAGTCTCGGGACCCACTGTGTAAATTTAATCATTGAGTACTAAAATTTGCTTCGTAAGTTGGCATCGAAATATGCGGATTTAAATAATGCGTTTAGAAACTGGCATATTTGAAGCATTAAATTTTTGATATTTAAATTAACGTAGTTTATTTAAGTAGGCCTAGAAGAAGATTTTAATAATCTCGCGTTGCTAAATGTCGTGGTCATTGCTTTCTCTTCATGTAGGCTATGCACACGCACAACTACGACAGTTAGTTATAGCCCAATCATAGAAAAATGTTGCTGCTCCAAAACATAAATGTTTCTAGGAAACATTTGGCGACCCACTTGCCAGACCTTCGCGATCCACTTTTGGGTCGCGACCCACAGTTTGGGAAACTTTGGCCTAGAGTGTACTGAATCTGGATTGTGTTGGCTTGCTTGGATTGGAGTGGATTTTTGGTGTTGGTTGGATTGCACTGATTTGAACTGCCGGGTTGTAATGGATTGGACTGCAGTGGTATGGGTTGAATTGGATTAGGCCAAATTGGACCGGTTGTGCTGAGTTGGATTTGGATGGGCTCGACTGTTGGGTTGGGTCTAATGTGGTTTAGTCGAATTGAAGAGGTCTTGACTATACTCAGGGAGAGACCCAACTTTTGAAGAAAGTGCGTCACAGGGAAGGATTATATCAGCATGTAAGGAAATGTTTCTCCTTTCTCTGAAATAATTGGCTGATAATATTGATAAGTGATTTCCATAGGTTCGATGTCTATTGTAAAGGCATCACAAGATGACGCACCAAAACCGACCCTTAATGGGGCCAACATTTAGAAGCTCAGTCCGCTAAGAAATCGAGGCAGAAGACGGTGGATAGGTAATTGGAAAGTCTGAAGTTGGGGACGAAAATGATATAAGCGGCTTAGCAGAACGAACAGACACAATGAGGATATTCCAAGATCTAAATCCAGCATCCGAAAAAGGTCTTGAACAAGAACACTTCTAGTTTAGGTATGACCAAAGGGCAAAGGCTGTCAATCAGATGACCTCGCTTAATAGTTTTTAGACTGAGGAATAAGCAATAAGACCATACGCAGTCCGTCCTCGAGTGAAAAAATATGGTTATGGGTTATGGTTATTATGGTTAGTTGGAGAGTCAACTTCTCGTGTTAGCACTATTGCATTTTAAAACATGTTTCTAGGCTGGTCTTGCCGATATTGATGCTAAACTCTTAGTACCAGCAGCATCCGGGTGAACACTGCGTGGGCCCAGCATCGATCGAGTGGCCAGCAGAAGCTGCTGGAGTTGCTACGCGTTGAGTAAAACTAGAATTCGAAATCGGTTTTATTAACAGTTTTCCATTGGTCTACATTACTAATGATTGAAAATGCAATTTGTCTGCTTTTCATTTTTGGTAAATGTATTTCTCATTGGTGAGTTTTTACAGTTTTTACAATTTTAAATAAGAAAATTATTATGCCCTACGATCGACTCGAACTCAAATAACTAGTTCGTATGTGGTTGTTCATATCAATTTTTAAGGTTAGAAGTGGTTTTAGTTCGACATAGTACACAGAACAGGCTACTCCTGGAAAGTGGCACATCATTCAATCCTTAATACAATACAGCAATACAATAATACAATGCAATTGCATCTGATATTGCCCTTCGTCCAAAGTTCAGAGGTGCACACAAAACCATAAGACAGAGAACATCGGTGGCGCTGAGCAATTGTGCGTGAAATATTTGCTAAAGGTCTTTACGCTGTGACCGCCTCAGTGTATGCTGGAATCCACACACATCCGTTAGATGCCGAAAGGTCTAACCAATGGGATACCCAATAGTTTACCTGTTCTTTAATGATTATGTAAATCTATATAAGGCCCTGAATTATAAAAAACACTATAATTATGACCTGGGTCTCTTTAAACGAAAGGTTTGGATCCACCTAAGAACTTAGCATTTGTATTACTTTTCTATGCCATACGCATTTGATTCATAGTTACTATAAATAGTTATTCAAAATATCTGTTCACGTTTCAGTTGTCTTGTCAAACATTGCATCTGTCATGTCGTCTTGGACTGTTCAGAGTTCAGTCGTATTAATCGGTGATAGAGTGAAATTGAACTGCAGTGCAAATGGAAGACATTCGACACATTGGACGTACACTGCATGGAATACGTCAACAGAGACAGATATTTATTTGGGTATTGATATAATTTCTTCGATGAGATCAAGGTACAAGATTGATAAGAATATCAGCGGACAACATAATCTCATCATCGACTCCGCTGAGTTGTATCACGCTGGAAGATACCAATGCATTTCATCTATGCAACAGTCACTGATGAATGATGTACAGTTAACCGTTTTAGGTAACTATAACTTGACTGTAACAAATAATCGGAATTTTAGCTAATCTAGCTGATGTTAGATTTCAATCGAGACAAAGTTGTATGTGTAATGATCCTCAAGTAGTTGTGGAACGGTCCCAATGGTAGTCTCACTCAGACACGTAAATGTAAACCAAATAAATGCCGTCCACAGTTGACAACTGATGCGTCTTCTGGCGGGATTGCACCCAATAGTTTTATAACAGAGATTTGAATACAGTTTACGCAGAACATAGTTATGACTGCACACCGACTACTTATTATTGGAAATACTGTTGTGCTCAGTGCATCTTAATGTCCCTACATTGCCGGATATGTGCTTTCCGTTGTAATCAGACAGCAACTATCAACACAAGATGGGTATCAGGCGTATTCTTGCCATGTTCTGGCGTCTTTGAGAGAATGCTAAATGGCTTCATGTAAATATTCATATAGACACATGCATTGCTTCAAGCGTCGGTTTAAATACATTGATATTGTTAGTCGGTTATTAGTGGAGTGACGCAGGAAATAAACCAGCCAGACGATCAGTTGCACGTAAGTATATAGGCAATTATGCATGTACGTATGAATGCATGTATCAAGGCACTTAATTTAGCGCATTGTTAGATCCCTGACAAAAGCGTCCCAATGCGATGGCAGAACCAAGGTGGCCCAAAGCACGAGGAGGAACGATGAACTCTAGTTAAACTGTGGACACGCGGCAACTATGAGCATGTACTCCACATGCAGAAAAAGCATAGCCACCGCGAACCCGATTGACCTGATGGTGGAACATAGAACTCTTCAATGTATGCCGGTGCAGTGCCGTAAAATGAGGCACATGACAGAGAATGATCTAATATAAAATTCGCTCGGCAACAGGAAGCCAGTGTAGCATTTCCATCATATATTTTGAAATATGTGAATAAAGATGACTGTGGCTAATGTTCAGCGTAAAATGGCATGTAGGGTGATATTGAGTCCCACTTCATCCAGGTCCTTAACGCAGGATAAAGGCTGCGGCAGTGTAATAGGACAAGCACTCGTATTTGGTTACTTGTCACTTCTAAAGGAAACTTATGGCTATACCTGAATTCGAGGTCATATCGGTCCTAATATCGCAGAACAGTCTTGGTCTTGACTCTCTAGTTTATTATTGCTCTATGGGCTTATTTGTATGTTAATTATTCCCCAGATTTGTCTTATTTGTGTTTCTTTGAAGCAACTGAATTTATAAACCTCATGCGAAACAGTGCAGTTTGTCAGGCTTCTGCAATTACACGGATGACCTATAAAATAAACTTTTAGGTTCGAATCCTGTTTGTGTCGCAAATACCACCAAAGCATATGTCGACGGAAAAGAGCAAAGACATCCACTGTTATACATGTGGTGTAGAATTAGTTACACAGGAAACGCGAATCCAGCTTTCAGTTGGACCAAAAGCAATATACAGAACAACATTGCCGCCAACACAACCACTTCTGGCACCAGTCGAGGACCGTTGACCAAGACTTCCTCGGTCATAACGCAGCTACACGCTAGTGACAGTAGAGTTACATTCCAGTGCTTGATTACGTTTCAAATGCCAACCAACTCTCAACGAATAACCAACGCTGATTACGAATATACGTGGAATTATACATTGTGTAAGTAGGCCCTAGTCAAATAATTATCCCAAATTGTCGCTTTGGCACACAGGCATACACACGTACGCACCCGCGCATGTAAAAGGTAAGTAAGTAAGCGCTAAGTTGCCGCTACAGAATCTCTCTAAAATGTTGGTCTTTGGTTTGAAATATGCTAACGCAAATTACACAACTACATCAATCTAAAGTTGAACAAATTTTTAAATACCCCGATTCATATTGCTGCTCATTTAATTTTAACATAACAGTCTGACGCATACAAATAATAACGATGTTCAAAGTGTTTGTCCTGCACATTATTTGCATTTTATTAACCGTGCATTCACAATCTTGATCCACCATGCAACAGTGATTGGCTTAATTGCGCTTAAAATTTATGGAACCTTGAATGTATAGAAGAGTTCATTTCAGATGCACTGATGAAACCGATGAACCTTAGCATCGCTGAATACAAAGATCGCCTTGAATGTTCTGCTGATGGTAATCCCACTCCAACCTACAGGTGGACACGTGTTGAGACAAAGACATCCACAGAGGGACCTGTTTTAAAACTGAATGCCTCATATGACAAAGGAACCACTTTCCAATGCACAGCTGCCAACATATTTGGGTTTGAGAATAAAAACATCACAATTTCAGGTTGGCAAATTTTAATAGGCCTACGTCTATTCTGAACTAATAGCACTATAAGCTTTGTTTCACAGCGGTGCTCGCTTAAGTCTGGTCTAGAAATTAGATAAAAAGCAAATAAATATGAGTTAAATAGGTTGTAGGTTTGGCTGATGGTAATCGAACCCCAACCTACAGGTGGATACACGTGGAGACAAACAAATCTACAGATGGATTTTATTGTACTGAGTGATTGAGCAACAGACGAAGATTATACTTTCCAATGTACATCGTATTACAGCTGCCAACATATTTGGCGCTGAGAAAAATATCACAATCCAATATTGGGAATACAGCAAAGCGTTTTTACTTTATAAGCTCTGGTTTACAAAGCTAGTTTCTTGACTCTTTGGAAGTGACAGGAACACGAACATGTCAGCATACAAAGAGTCATACCGTTACAATATTCTTTCTCTACTTTGCCTATTTAACTGTCTTCTTTACTTCTCTTATTCTACGTATAAGTAGGCCTATCTCACTTAATAATAATTATAGCGCGTTGTCACTTCATTAGAACGTAGTCCGAACAATTTTTAGTTCATTTTTCTTGCGATTCACACATAATAATAATATTTATTCTTTAATTAAGCGCCTGCAAACGCACTGCGCTGTACATGTACAATTGTACATGTTATGTGATAAACCTTAACTACTAACAGAACAGACAGCCTGCAATACACGGCGCAAATTGCAGCCTACAAAGCATGTCCGCCTATGGGACTCGATCTCTGTACCTCTCGCACTCTACGCCAGATGTTATCCAATGCGCTATTGGGCCCCCCGATTAACAATAAACAATTAACAATTAACAATAGATTTCTTCTATAATATTGTCAGCACTCTTCAGAAACTTAAAACAAACCTGATAGCAAACTGTTTTGGTAAATACTTTTTCTAGTATCCGTCTCAATGTTAATAGTAGTTGATCAATTGTGCTGCTTCCTGGCCTGAACCCGGCTTGCTCTTCTCCAATGGTATGCATAGCGTTAACGACTGTTTCTCCTCCTCCGTGAAGTGGTTCCTTGTTGATTCCAATTATACCAGTTGCTTCATCCTTTTGCATTTTGCTTATAGCATCTTTTATATTTTCCTGCAGAAATTTTGGCATCTGTTCTGTGTTGTTTATGAACAACTCTGTGAGAACCGTAGGGTCGCTTTGGCTGTCGAAATTTAGTAGTTGTTCGAAGTGTTCCTTCGAGCGTTACTCTACATGTAGACAAAACGATGAGACAAACAGATCCGTAGAGAGATCGATTCTAATAGTTGATAAAGCGTTGGATTCACATAAGAAACGCAATCTCGCATTGTAACTGAAAATGCAAAATGCCCAGGGAACTCAAAAGAAAGGCATATTGCACTTGAATAATGGTCTGATATTTTTATCTAGATTAATGATTTTTGTTTCACAATAACGTTACTTAATGAACACTGCAGAGAGAGAGAGAATAGAGAGAGAGAGAGAGAGAGAGAGAGAGAGAGAGAGAGAGAGAGAGAGAGAGAGAGAGAGAGAGGAGGGAGGGAGGGAGGGAGGGAGGGAGGGAGGGAGGGAGGGAGGGAGGGAGGGAGGGAGGGAGGGAGGGAGGGAGGGAGGGAGGGAGGGAGGGAGGGAGGGAGGGAGGGAGGGAAGCAGTGAGAGAAACAGAGAGAGAACGAGAGATAGAGACAGAGAGATGGCGGGAGAGAGGGAGAGAAAGAGAGAGGGAGAAACAGAGCGAGAGAAAGAGAGAGAGAGCGTCAGCGATAGAGAGAGACGCAGCAAAATACATATTTACCTCGACAGGCAGAAAAACAGAAGTCCTATTATACTAATAAATTATTGGTTATTACTCAGCAATAAAGCTTAGACCATTCTGATAATGGTAAGCTTTTCCTTTATTGGCATACTTTTTCTTTTTACGAGGCTTTGTTGACGGAAATCAACCGAACCCGATTTCTACAAATAAACGTATAGATTGAGATTCATTCTGGCTCCGGGTTTCAATGAGTTGACAACTATGCCTTAACACAGCAGGCATAAGCGACTTGTCCAAAAGCGGGAATTAATGAAAATGCTGAGTTTATATTGGTAAGTCCTTGAGAAGGCAATTGATGAATTCCAAGGTTCTGGACAATGGACATACTCATTAACAGTCAACATTTCGCAGAACTTGTAGTTTTCTTCCTAATTTACAACTAGAACAGATCACACTGTTTGGCGACAGAGACACGTGTGCACAAACAATAAGACCATGGAGACGAAACAGCAACCGAATGATCATCGACCAACAGTGTTACCTGTGGACACCGTGTCATACTCATTAACAGATCGAATGACAAATGATTAATATAACAGTCCCACTGGACTTTGACACAACAGAACCAGAATTAACATAAAGATGAAACATAAATAACAAAGGCACGTTTTCATGTTGTTTGTTCAATTATGCGCGTCTCCCTTCAGATGTTTATCTTGTTTTATTGTGAGTAATTCGTGATAATAATCATTATTATGCTTATTTAGTTTCTTCAGAATCTGATGACAAGTTCGCCTTAGGCACAGCAGAAGTGGCACTCATTCTGGCGTCACTTAGCTTAGCAGGCGTCTTCTTCTTGGGCTTGGGATTAGGATTGACAAAGTTATCAAACTTGTTCAATGCAGGTATGCCATCTGAAGACATGTTGCATTATAACGGATTTCGAAATTTGACTATGAACGTTGCTTCAGAATTCTTTCAAATTTAAAGCATCTTCATCTTTGTGGAACATGTTTTGGTGTTTAATAGCTGTATAATAATCCTCAGCTATTTTAATTTATTTCTTTATATTTTCATGATGATACTGAAGTAATAAATCTAGGCTTGAAGCGGTATTTTGATGTAAAATGATCAAAATTCGGTTAGCAAATATGTCACACTAGACACCAGTGTTAAATATGTTGGGTACTCTCTGACTAAATCGAGTGTCTTTAGAGAGAAAATATAAATATGGTCATAAGAATAGACCTATTTCTATGAGAAGTTGCAATGTCTTTACTGTGAGGAAATTGAATCTAACGTTAATTAGTAACTTTTCGGAATTTTATTCAACAACCAGCTTCCTTTCACTGTACTATTTTGTATACAAATATGACGATTTTACCATAACATAGCAGAGCTTCTGCGAATAGTTTCTGAACATAAGACTGCCTTTGACACAGCAGAAATTATTAAGAAGCTATCCAATATTAAGCATACTTTAGCAACGTTGACATTATTGTTGCGGGAAAGCAGTTAAAATTATTGCATTTTGTACCTATTGCATTTTAGGTGGAGAATTCAGACGAGGTGACCCGATATCCAGAGCAGCTACAATTTCGAAGGCTTCTTCAACTCACGAAGACCCTGAGGTAACAGCCACCAATGCAGACTATTGTTCCATTACAGATCGACCATCAACCGCACAAAGCCCAGAACTTTACTGTGAGCTGCGCTTAAACGATCAACCAAACTACGACTACATCGACCAACCATCAGCTGAAAAGAAACTGCCAAAGAAGCCACGTACTTTGAAATAATTGAACTACATTAACCTCGATTTGGAAGCCATAAGTACTTCATTTTTATTAGTCTCAGCATATGAAGACTGGTGACCAGCCCTATCCATTGCTGCAGTAATTAGTAAGTGTCATCCATAAGATGATACCTGCCATAAACTGAATCGAACTGTAATAAAGAAATGACAAAAGAATATCGAACAACACTCGAAAGAGAATACAAATCCTTGATACGAATATGACTGAAGCCTATTTTAAAACACAGAATCTGTCGTTAAACGGACATTGAGTGTAGGCCTGTATGAATGCACGAATATATAAATGTATGCATGCATGCATGTCTGTATATATAATTATATGAATTTATGTATGTATGTATGCATGTATGTATGCATGAATGTCTCTATGTATGTAAATTGATTATGTATACGAGTATATTGAAAAACGTTTTTTTTAGAAACATGACACTTAACCGATTAAGTTAACTTTGTAACAAACGATATATCATCGCTATTTTTGTCTAACATTTATACTGCTTCTTTTGCTATTTTAATTTTTCCAGCTTCCTAAAGTTTTATTCGGAAGCCTTTAAAGCATTATACCACAGCTATTAGCTGTGCTATGATTGTTAATTATTCGAGATTTATTGCTTACAAATTTATATCACTTTCTACATATTTTGACTAATTGATGCCTAAAGCCTCAAGAAATGTTTATCCGTCACCTGAACGCAGACGGTGTCTATAAATTTTTCTAGGTCCTTCTTCTATGCAAATTGCTTTATTTGCTTCTAACTAGTTTTGAAAAGCCCCGAGTTGTTTACGTTTCAAAAGGTTCTATATTCTATTCTCTGATTTGACGTAGCGTTCGTGAATTGGCTGGTGCCCTGCGGTTGGCCTTTGAGTGGCGCTTTAGAAGTTTGGAGATTACGATTACGATATATAAATCGACAAATGTAATACAATGTTATGCAATACAATAAGCTTACAGTGATTCCTGGATTTGCGATGTTGAACACAATCGGTCTTTGACGGGCTAAAATAAAAAGATTTGCAAGTTCACTATTAATCTAATCTAAATCGCTGTTATTCAATGCACGAGGCAAATCATCATAATGAGTTGAAGCGGCTCTTTCGACATCCCTTAGGTCAAAGGAAATTGATTGTTTACTCATTTACCTCAATTAGATTCATTTAAGTTTCATTTAAGTTTTTTGTATCATTATCTTTTATTATTTACTTAGGAATTGACTGTATGCTGCCACCAAGACAATGCTGAAAATGTTGTCATAGGTGGCCCTTCTTAGGGGGTCTTGACCCCGTCTTGGTCTCCTATTGTTTCCTATACAGTTATGTTGTAATGCCTTGTATCTTGTAAAAATGGTTTCAATAAAAAGATTGATTGATTGATTGATTGATTGATTGATGGGGAAATCAGAACTAGGCCTAAGGCTACGATAGGTAAGCATGTATAAATGAACGAAATGAACGAGCTGAGAGAACAAACAGAGAAGCTGCCTGTAGTCTTGAACAAATATTTTCTGCTTAGACATTGGTTTTGAATCATTTTCGCTGACTTAAAATACATTTTAAAATCAAATGAATAATTGAGTGCTATCAGATTTACATGACAGACGTCAATACTTGAATCAGAGACACGGTCAATGGCTAACGGCAGAGGAGATCGACAGCCGAGGGAGGAAACTAAGTGAACCATGGATCGTTAAATAGAGAGTTCTAAGTTGTCCCTTGAAAGATGACATTGTTGGAGCTGATACTGTAAGTAAAGACAATTTTTCTGAGCTTTTAGCTCATAGCACGTGCCTTGAACGTCTTATACCAAATACAAGGTTTAGAATGCTTCTGAAGAACACTGGATCGCGTTAATACGGGCAGGGATGTGATGGTCAAATGTGGATTGGAAGCAAGCAGGATGATGAGTGTGAATGAGTTGAAAGGTGATAGTAGCTATTTCAAAATCGATACACTATTAGATAGGAAGCCCGTGGAGTAGCGACATAGTGCCAGCAGTTGAGCTTACTATATTAGGGCAAACGAGATGTGCGGCCAAGTTCTGCACTTGTTGTTATCTACTTATAGGAAAAGGAGAAATAAACTTAAACACGGAATTGGCAAAATCCAATCTCGACTGAACAAGAAAAACCTCAACAGTAGTAGACATATTGTGAGTAAGAACAGGTCGTATGTGCCTCAGGGCTCTAAGATGGAATAAAGCGATTTTACAGAAAGCAGAAACAATTTGATCAAATGTAAGAGCAGAGTCAAATTGTGTGATGAAGAGAAAGTCCATTTTGATTGAAAACAATGCCTGTTTGTTTGAGGAGATTCTAATCCAATGGGATAAACTTTTTGCAGAAACAGCCTCTGTGGGAGACATTATTCCAGACCGGGGGACTCTATTTGAGGAGACTTTATATCGCAACACCGGAAATGAACCACACGATAATGTCGTGTGACGTTATAAATGAAGTTAAAAGGAAAGTGGCTGAAACCCGTGGGATAATTATACCAATAACGCAACTGATATTGCGTTCAAAATGCCAAAAAAACTAATATACCGCTTTAAGCGTAGCAAATAGGTTTGAACATTACATCAAGAATATCGACTCTACCTCGCAAGGTGACGTCGTTGTTCCACCGACCGGAACGTCCGCGGCCTGTCACAAAAGAACAGACGTTTTGCTGTGGTCGGCCCATCCTTCAGGAATAAGTTGTCTGACGGCCTGCGACATGAACAGCTCAGCCTCTCTTTGCCTCTTTCCACGAGTGTTTGATAGTCGCTTCTTTGTCTTAGGTCTGGAGCGTCTCTGGTGAGTCTGTCTTGAAGTGGCGCTATATAATATTTAAAATACAATTACAATTATGGTCGTTATTATGATTACTCATTTTTGCAGAATCTGATAACGAATCCAATTTAAGGACAACAGGTATGGCAGACACTTCTTATCTTCTTAGCTTAGCTTAGCTTATCTTAGGAGGATTCGTCTTCTTTGGCCTGGGATTAGGATCAATCAACTTCCTACGATGAACGTATGACATCCAAGGAAATGTCATATTGCAATGAATCTAGAAAACGTTACAATACATTTAGCTTCGAAATCTTTTCAAACTACATCCTCGTGATCTTTTATGGCGAATGGTTTTGACGACGAATATCAATTATTCCATTTTTTCTTCATAATTT
Source organism: Allolobophora icterica (assembly GCA_963556255.1). Classification (NCBI taxonomy): domain Eukaryota; kingdom Metazoa; phylum Annelida; class Clitellata; order Crassiclitellata; family Lumbricidae; genus Allolobophora; species Allolobophora icterica. The sequence continues at coordinate 22,040,968 of OY744610.1, forward strand.
CAAAATGGTGCTGATACGTTTAACAGTAGGCTACCAGCGTGATTTTGATACGCGAGGCCTTTGAGTAAAAGCAAATCTGTCACAAAAACCAATCGTTATTTGCAGTGATCTTATAATGCTGGCTGTTATCTGACTAAACCGACAACAGTTACTGAAGACAACTGAATGTAGTCATTAGAATACCACCAGGAGAAAATTAGATGTTTTCACTGCGAAGAAATTGAATCTAATGTCAATAAGTGATTTTCGTTTATAAAATCAGCAACCCTCTTAATTGCATCGTATGTCTAGAAATCTGTTTATTTTTCGTATCTCAGCAGAGCATCTGCGAATGGGTGCATTGCGGAAGCTTCTATTTGTTAAGAAAGACTACCACGGAAGTATAAAGTGCCTATATGAAGCTGTGTATATGATCATGCTTATCTTTGCCATGGAAAACTACTAAGCAAGTAGGCCTAACCAATATTAAGCCTATGTATAATTTTGGCAAGTTTACAAGTTGACTTAGGAAAATTATACGTACCTACAAAAAAATAGGTTATTGTTGCATGAAAGCAACTCAAAATTATTGCATTGTGTATATAATTATGTGTTTTGGTTGGAGGGTTCATACGCAGTAACTCGCAATCCAAAGCATCGTCGATTCCGGTGCTCACGTCATCTCACGGACCTCAGATTCAATTGCATAAGTCTTATAGAAGAACTTAATTCTCCAATTCCGCCTGAAACTGAAACCAAGATTCCCACCAAATCAACCAACCATCAACTGAACAGAACGAGGACCTTACCTGCCATCATTTTGATTGGCATTAGATGGGACCCACTTGATGGCTGTTGGTGTGTCCCATACGGGAATATGGATCCTATATGGGCTCCATGTGGACATTCTGCCCGTGTACATACTGCGAAATAACTGAACTGTAATAACCTCACTTCTGGTATTAGTTATGATTTTGCTTGTGGAACGAATTAATGAAATCCATCTGTTGTAAATAAAATGAATTATAATTTAGGAGAGGCGATTGGTGGAATAATATAGGTTTGGGGCAAGGATAGGGCGTAACTTGGTAAGAAGTAGGAGGGCATAAGGAACAACTAAGCCATGAGGATATTATGTAAGCCTAGCTGTATGTTTAAACCTAGAACCTGTGATTAGATGGACGCTACGTGTATGTATGCAGGTATACGTATGCACGTATCCATAACCGAAAGTTTCAAAACCAGGCGATGGTTTAATACCTACCTCCCGCATTTCGTAAACCTAGACTTACATTTATAAATCAAACTGGTACTAGAAAGTTTCACTGGATACACTTTAAAAACATTTAATCTGGTCTGAATAATCTGGACAGCTAAATTGCTAGGTAAAGGTTTGTCAACCGACCCATACTTGATAATAAAAAAATAGAAAGGTGGTGTCGATTGTAACGGTGTCGCGACAAAAGGGTTCACGGACAAATTGTTCACGGTCTTTTTTTCATCGCGAATCCAGCTTCTAGCTTCAGTTATATATTCAACGATAATCCAGCTTCTAGTTTGAGCTGGATAATCGAAACTTTTAAGGCCCATAAAAATATGTAGGGCTTAATGATACAGACCAGTAGAAAGTGGCTGTAGAGTCAGTACGTAGTCAATAGCCAGCTTATTGTATTATTGTAATTTAATAGTGTTTGCTGCGCTGAATGGACCAGGAACTTGGCTTGTAACTCGATACTCAGTCCGTTTTGGACTCATTTGTTATGAAGTGCAACTGGACAGTTTAAACTACATGTAAGGAAGCATTGGGAGAAGTAGATCCAGCTCTGACTTCGTATTTGGTAGAATGTTTTCTGTTCTAGCCTTTTGCTTAGGTGAGTATTCTGTACTATAGAAAATGTTTTCTATTCTAGCCTTTTGCTTAAGTGAATATTCTGTACTCTAGAAAACTAGCAACGAACATTGTAACATTTCCCTCCGAAGCTTTGCCTATCTACAATTTGCAAACCAAAGTCTGTCAGAGTTGTTCGTTTTTATTTCGATCTGAAAAATCGATGACCAGAAGAAGCGTTGCAGTGATCCCGCGAAATGCCATTGCACATCTTCCACCCAGGCAGAAGTGATGAATCTTAGTATTTGTATTTCACTATTTACTGCCTCCTTCCTATGGTTTCTCAGATATCATGATAGGCCCAAGAGTTTCGACCAGTACAGACCCAACTGAGTAGCCCTCTTGAAGAGGCGCTATTTAAATGTCTGAATGAACAATGAACGAATAACTCTTCCCATGTCATACTATTGTCATAGGCATTTGGTTCATTAATTCATTCACTCAATAGAGTACACCAGTTCAGCTGAGCGGAGGAAGCAGCGGCCTCGACAACCCAGGGTATGACAACACAGCTCTCGCAAGTAGGGGGGAGGGGCATGGCCCAGCAGGTACCGCCACACTAGGACAGCATGGGCAGCGAGAAGCGAGCCAAGCTCGGATGTGTAGATGATGTAGGAAAAGGACCCAGCGCGCAGCCCAGCAGCAGGCCGTAGATAGCATGGACCCATGAGGGCCTAGTGGGCCCGTGGACCACACAGAGGGACAGCTCATCAAGGAGAGAGCCCATCCAGTTGTGAAAATTGCCAGAGTAGCCAAATCGTATTTGCAACCGCTTGAGAAGTGACTATGGGCAGTTATTCTAAAATATTTGTTTACGTTTCAGTCGTCACGTCAAACATTGCATCTGTCATGTCGTCTTCGACTGTTCCGAGAAGTTCAGTTGTATTAATCGGTGAAAGAGTAGAAATGAAATGCAGTGTAAATGGAAGCGATTCTGCATCGTGGACGTACACTGCATGGAATACGTCAACAGAGGTAAAAAATTATTTTGGTAGAAATATAACTGAGTCGATGAGATCAAGTTACAAGATTGATAAGAGGATCAGTGGACAACATAATCTCATCATTGATTCCGTTGACTTGTCTCATGCTGGAGGATACAGTTGCACTGGAGCTATACAAAAGACACTGTGGAGTGATATACAATTAACCGTTTTAGGTAACTATAAGTTGGCTTCAGTGAAAATTTGATTTAAACTAATGTGATGTAAGAGTTCTAACAAGGCAAATTGTCTCTATAAGTGTTTGGGCGAACAGGATCCTATGGTTATTCTTATATAGGCCTACACAGGCATTACTTCAATCATCAAACATCACGAGACTGACAATAAAATTGTTAATTAAAAGCGCAGTGAAGCAGAAAACGAAGCAAAGTCAGAGAAGCCCAGATCGAAATTGTATCCATGAATGTATGTATGTAGTAAGTATGTAACTATGTATGCATGCATCAGGCACTTAATATAACGTCTTTAGATAAGAAATGCGTAAATGCAATGAGAAACTCTTCCAAGGAGGTGACCCAATAAACGAGAAGGAGCGACGAACTGTGGAAGCGCTGCTCCTGTGGGAATCTCCGCGGGTAGAAAGGACGGAAGGCTGACTTATACAAATAATAACCATGTTCGATTTGCTTAAGTCCTCTCTGTTTGCCACTGTCATACACACAACACAGATAGCCGTGTCAGATAGCGAGTTGATAAATAAGAAACCTTGTTTCAGTAGAGCCTCTTTATTCTTATTGATCAATATACTGTATAGTGAAGCGGGAAAGTAGCACCAGTTTTCCATATTGTTTTCTGAAAACATTTTTTGCTTATATTTTATTTACTTACTTACTTATTCATTGCACTTGTTATAATTTTTCTTATTGTTATCATAATGAGTTGCAATTTCCTAACTAATATTCTTTACAATTATTAACGCATTTAATGTTTTTCTTTAACACACAGAGTTTTATGTCACCTTTCGTGGTAACATAATTTTTATTTTCTTGCCATTCTCATAAAAATCTCGCATCATTTCCTATTACACAAATTGTTTCATACATCTTATAAAGGTCAAGGAGGTGATAGCTTAGTTATATATTCATAATAACAAATTGTTACCGCCAAAGGCGTAGACTCTGGGGGGCAGCCGGGGCACGTGCCCCCCCCCCCAAAAAAAAATTTGAGCAGAGGGGCAATGCCCCCAAAGATCGAGAGGAGAATTTATTCAAATATTAAAATATTATGTTTCAATATAGACAAATTTCTTCAGAAACAGATAAACAGAGACACAGAACCGAAATACTATCAGAAATTCATAATGAAAACAGAGATTTATTTTTATCTTCAATATCTTCATTATGAAACAAATTTACATCTAAACACATTACGTAACACTGGAGGGCTCTGAGGCTCGCTGATTGTCCAGACCAGATGTGAAAACACTTTTTTTCGGTTTTTGGTTTAAAAAACACAAGAAAAAGAAACAACAAAATTTGTTTTTGGGGTTTAAACAAATTAATTTCTTATTCTTGTAGAAAGTATTTTAATAACATTGACTTAATGATTTTTAAATTTTGGAAATTTCAACTGAATTAAACTGAGTTGGAGCTCTTGTTCATGCCATTTTTCATGATTTTTATGGTCCGAAATCCGAAAATCTAAAAACAAATAACCAAAACAACAAAAACCATAAAAACAAAAACAACCAAAAACAACTTTTCATCTTGAAAAACTTGGTTTTTTCGCACCTCTGGTCCAGACCCCATGGCCTTTCTCCCCCCCCCCAATATTTTGGACAAGTTTACGCCAGTGGTTACCGCAAATTAAACATAAATATTATTAGCGTCTTAGTTGTTTCGTCAAAATTTGTGCTTCTAGCTTCATCTGTTACGAGCAGCTCCGTCGTGGTAACCAGAGCCAGAGTGGAATTGAAATGCAATGTAAATGGAAACGATTCCGTTGCGTGGAAGTACACTTCATGCAATACGTCAGCAGAGACATATATTTATTTGGGTAGAGATATAACTGAGTCGATGACATCAAGGTACAAGATTGACAAGAGGATCAGCGGACAACATAATCTCATCATCGACTCCGTTGACTTGGCTCATGCTGGAAGATACAGATGCACTTCAGTTATGCAACAGTCACTGATGAATGATATACAGTTGACCGTCTTAGGTAACTTTTAACTAGTTGTCATTAAATTGTATTGCACCAGTGGAAATCGAATTTTATGTGGAATATGCAATTTATTTGTAAAATCTCTGATTTTTTCGCCGATTTGTCAGGATTAGCCTTGAATCGATTCTGTGTAGGCCCTAATTCTTTGAAACACACGTAGTCTTTATTAATTTTCTTCAATTGGTCAATTAATCAATCTGCTATTAATCTCATTAATCTTCTCATGTGACCTAAAAGTCTAGCATAACCTAGTTTGTACGTTGCCATCAACAGAACATGCACAAAAATTGAATATGCATTACTATGTTGCATGTATAATATACATGCAACATGTAGCATAATATTATTATGCTACATTATATTTTATTACGTTCGTTAAGTTACGTTGTGCTATGCCAATGTTATGTTATGTTACGGCATGTTTGCTATTTTATGTTATGCTACGTTGCGATATGTTGTGTCATATCATGTCGTGCTACTTTGTTATGTCAATGTGACGTTATGTCATTACATGTCATGCTATTTTATTTGAATGTTATGCTATGGTTCTTTTATTTTATTTTAGGTCTGATATTATTTCATACATTTCGTGCGATGCTCATGCTATGTTTTTGCTATTTTATGCTATGTTATTGTGTTATGCTACATTTAGCTCAGTAACTTCAAATGACGTAATGCTTCTGTCAATGTTATTTTATGTTATGCTGTGTTGTGTCATATTATTTTTTACTTGACTGTCACGTCTTCTTGACGTTATTTTGTCTTGAATTGGTAATTTAGAAGAATGGTCTCGTTATCATCTTCTGTTATTTAGCTACTGGACTTGCAAAAGAAACATTTCATCCGTAAATAATCTATCTCCAACTTACCTGTTAGAGTTGTTGCTTGTTAGGCTAGATAGATTTGGTAGGCGGTTAAAATGTCGTCAGTCAGTATGAGTCAACATTTTTACCACTGGCCTAATATATAACTTTCAGGTTTGTCTCCAGTGTGTTCCGCAAACACAAGCAGCACGGTTGAAGGAAATCTAGAACACGATTATCTGTGGCTGTCATGTCGTATCATTTACACTGGGAGCATGATTCCCATCTTTACTTGGAGCAAAGGAAACACCAGGGACGCCATCGTTGCAAATACAACAACAACTTTTGACACCAGTAGCTTACCATTGACTAAAACCTCTTCAGTTATCAGGCAGCTACACTCCAGTGACAACGGCGCCACATTCAAGTGCAAGATTACATTTCGGTTTCCAGACATCTCTGAAGGAAAAGCAACCGATTACACTTATACGTGGAACTCCATGCTGTGTACGCAAGTGTTTTAATTTGCTAATTATATGAAAGAACTCATTGATCAGGGACACGTGACAAGGGTATAATGTAAACGTAATTGTAATTGTAATATTAGAAACTTCTATAGCGCCCACCGGTGACCAGGCATCAACCGATGCCGCCCAATTCCAGGCAGAAGCCAGGCCAATATCCAGAATGCCAGTGCACTGCAATAATGAGACACCTTTGGAATAAAAACCCTTCAGAAGGTTTGACGCGAGTTGAAAAAACCTTTAGGCGGAACTACACGCACGATGACAGTAATCTAACAACAGCATATCCTCTTTCTAACGGTTCAACGTATGTAGGAAACCTACATCAGAGTTTTCCCTACCACTAAGAAATTAGAATATAAGAAACATTCAGCTTCTTCACTTGGCCAATTGCATTACGATGCATTAGAGACTGGACGTACATTAAAGACTGGACGTACATTTGAGTAACACTACTGTTATGTAAGCGTTCTTTTTAGATGGACCGAGGAACCTTAGCATCGTTAGATATGAGGATCATCTTGAATGTTCAGCCGATGGCAATCCAACTCCGACCTACAAATGGACGCGTGTTGATACGAAGCGCTCCTTCAAAGGACCTGTTCTTACACTGGATGATGAAGACCATACTTTCCAATGTACAGCGACCAATGTATTTGCCAGTGAAAGGAAAAACTTCAGAACCACACAAGTTTTTTGTAAGGATATTATTATTAATTTATTGTCTTTTGTTTTTAAAAAGTATAAGAATTGTTACCGCAATATTAGGAATTTTCAAAGCCCAGAAGCTTTAACCATCGGGTCCAGATTAGTCGAGTTGCTAAATCAAAAACAAAAACGCTGCGGCAGATATATGTGGTCAGGTTTTGATTCAATCCCATGTCCAATGATCAGGAAAAGATAGAGAAAGTTACAGCTACGGCGATGTTATTTAGAAATGAAGAGGTGAGAAAGATTAAAGAAGCGAAGGATTTAGTAGGCCTACACGAAATTTTGATCCGATAGTTGTCGTAGTTCCAGCGGGAGTTTATCATATAGCTTCCGCTATATATAGAGCGATTACAAAATTTTAACGATGACGTGACAGAAGGATACAGAACATTAATCTGAAGAGGAACAGATTGAACAGGAACAACTGACGAAGATAAGATGATTAGAAGAACCTGAGTGAATTTTTAGTAAATGACATAATTCTATTCGTTCAGGTATTTTAAGCCAGTGGAGAGTCTTGAGAAGCCACGAGGAGGTGATGTTTAGGGTTCTAGTGAGAACACTTTGGAGAACATTCTGAATATAATTCTGGTTGTTGTTCTGGTTGTTGACCTGATTAAGGATTGGTTCGGGAGTGCCTTTAATTGAAACCTTGTACAATCAGATACAGGAACTACAGAAGTTGATGAATATCCTATGCCTGGAAAAATTAAGCTTACACGAGTCGCTGTTGTGATCTTCGATTTTCAGCAGATAACAAATCCGTCTGGAGCATGATTACAGTTGGATTGGCACTAATTATCACAACCTTTACCGTAGTTGGAATCGTCCTGCTAGTCATCGGACTAAGACTAAGGAAGCTATCAAACGCCTTTACTAATGGTATGCAGTCTGACTTAGTTTAAGAAACTATTTTAGACACGTATAACTTAATTTAATTAACTGGCAACATGTTCACTTCATGCGTTGCCATTAACCAGTGGATTAGTATATAAATTAAATGTTTTGTGAATCCCAGAATGTTTCTAATGCCACATCAGCTAATTTAGCCACGTATAAGCAGCGCTTTGAAAGTTCAAACGGAGAGGCTCGAACCCGCACTCTCCACGTTACAAGCCGAACGCTCTAACCATTCGGCCACTTATCTGACCATTCATTCCGGGTCTGAACCATGTCTCAGCATTCAACCCTGAAATGGAATTAATAAGTAACAATAACAATAACAATAATGATAATAATAATAATAATAATAATAATAATAATAATAATAATAATAATAATAATAATAATAATAATAATAATAATAATAATAATAATAATAATAATAATAATAATCTGTTCTTTAATTAAGCGCCTGCAACCGTACTGCGCTGTACAGTGAACATACATATAGTAGAAACGGCAGCCACCCAGGGCGCCTTACATACATGTATACAGTAGAAGCATACGATATGCGTGGTAGGTTTAAACTAAACCCCATTTCTTTCATATATAGCGCAATCTGAATGCCATGAAACCCTGCCGGGAAAACGAAATACACAACGTACGTCAGATACTGATCAGCATCTATATCAAGATACCAGTGGAGAACATCCGCCATCACAACCTAACCAAGCGATTGCTCAGTCTTCCGGAAATCGAGGCAACTACGCTGGACCAATGGAGAGACAATTCACTGTTCAGCAGCCGAACCCCTACAGTCAATTGCACATCTACGCCAACACAGGTTCTCAGGCTGGGTATTATGTAAACCTAAGCCCCATTGAACTGCAGCCACTGTCACCAGAATACATCAGCATGAATTCAATTAATCTATGGCCAGTCACTCGAAACCCTGAAGGTACAATTTTTTCTACTGAATCACAACTGTAGGAGGATTCTTCTCTTCTACTGAGTAACTTCGGTAGATTTTGAAGCTTACCAATAACATTATATAGTTTTGCATAGTCAACGGATCTAAGTTAACTCAAACAACTTGTTGATATCTGTGAATTTTTACTGCTAGATATTCCTATTTGGTATGACATTTATACAGTAGATATTCCGCAGATGACTGGAATATGAAAAGACATTGCTCAAAATAAAGTAAAATGATCCAAGCTACAATTTAGAACAATGTAGATCTTGCAATGCTGTATTAACCACTTAATCAGATTTAGAATTATTGTGCAGTATTGGACGCCAGTGCGTAAACAATAGACTGATGATATGACATAGGCCTAGATATTCCAGATAATGAAGGACAAGTAGTCTATCATTTTGAATTCAGACGAATTATTTCAGTTCAGTGCGTGTGTTAATGCTACGGGAAGCAAGAACTAAAAATAATCGGCAGTAATTGCACTTGATATTATTCACGCAATTTGTATCGATCAAATCTGTAGAAAGATTTTGTTCATCGTTTCACTTCTTGTAGACTGCAACTTACTCACTTATTGAGCCATATTATCACACCGACGTCACTAGACAATGTTTCGTTTTATATTGGCTTTGTGTAAATGCGTTTCATATCGGGATTTGGTTGTAAATCTCTCTAGATTATTCCACATAAAATATAATGACGCTGCTACGTGAACAAATATTTCTGTTATTGTACTAATATTTATTTTTTTAATTCACCCTAATCTATTTTAAATTTATCTAATCTGCTTAGATTCAATCCAGTCCAACCTTGCATAACCTACTCTAACTGACGTGATCTCATCGATCTGATTATAGGGTTACGATATGGAATTACGTATAACATCACCCTCAGCGTGATGCAGTCTAGACTCTAGTTTACCTATTCGAATCTACCCCCATTTCATTCCAACGCACTCTATGCTTACCTTGACCTGGTCTGACCTGATCTTATATGATTATATCTGATCTAATCTAAGAGCATCGACTTATTTAAATATCGCCATAATCATGATACACACAGATTCAGTTAAGGTTAACTACCAAGATCAACATTAGTAATCCATTCCAGAAGACCAATCGAAATCCGATAGGTCATAGGGACTGTAAGATAGGTGAGCGAACAGTCATATGAGTTTTAAATTCAGGTCTCAACGTCATCAGAAGAACTGACAGAGCTAACATAGCAAAGTTTCGGACTAGCTCTGAAAAACACCAGAGAGCGCAAAGCTATTCGACTCCTACGCACAACAAGCGTTGTGGTGTCATATGACCGAGTAGCGGGTACAATGTTTGATGTGATGGGTGAACGAAGGAAGGTGGCTGATGTAAATGTCATAGCCTACCTTTGGAACTGGAAGAGAAGTTTAAACTAAATTGTCTGCTTCATGCGCAACCAGTGGACTGAGTGCAAATCATCAGTGATGTTTTGATAGTTTTAGTGCTTTTGTGGTTCAGGTCTGCACATTTGTTAATAATACCAAACTTCTGAATTTTGTGCAAAAGACTCCAAGAAATAATTGTTTAACCTTATATGCCATGTTGTGACTGAGCTTATTGGATAGGATATGCAAAAGGTAATAAATTATGCCGTGCCCGCTGAGGTGAATTGCTCTGCACAATTTTCATCACGATATTTACTTATCTTAACGTTTTCTTTGTGACAATCAGATTGAATTAGTAAAGGTGGGTGTTATTATCAAGAGAAAAAAAAAGTTAAAGACTGGCACAGTTTATAACTATGGAGATATAAATGACCACTTCATGCGTCATGGTGAGTGACGTCACATTAAGTGTTTTTCAAGAAATAATTGTAAATTTAGTGAAAAATATTTTTTTGAATTTCTCTTTTAAAAAAAACATGCTATGACAGCATAATCATCCATCAAAGAACAATACTTTTAAAGGCAATCGTTGATGGTTTCTTCGAGTTAGATCGTAGTCAGAAATCCTACTGCTGGATTTCTGGAGCAGCCTGGACGAAATCCGATAGGTTACAGAAACCAGAAATCAGGTTAATTGGTAAGAAAGTTGAACCAAGTAAATAATAACATAACTGAAATACATTAACGACTTCACAGAGCGAATATTGGAAAGATTTCTGTAGTCTTGACTCTTGATCAAACTGTGGAGTTCGTTTTAATACCTTCCCACCGTCTTCGTTATCCTAAAATACATTTTAGGGGAGAGGAGGCATTGATGGGACACTATTCAACAAATGCTGTTCTCTGTCATAAATTGATCTCATTATTATACCGTTGCAAGTTTTCATAAAGTTCACATGTAACTGCAAGTACACAATAAGTCGACTAAAAACATATACTGAAGAGAAAATTTGATAGTTAAAAATTCCAAAAATGTCCCATCATGGCCAACCTTCTTACATGATGGGACATTGTCAATAATCAGGAGAAGTTAAAAAAAGACGTGCACAGCCCCACTTAATCATACTTCAGCTAGTAGGCTACGCTAAACTATGCATATAAGCAATAATCACAAACAAATGTCACATCATCAGAAGGTGCACAGCTGGCATGACACCATTTCAAACATCTATCACATCTAATCCAGTCTTCCGTAGCAGGCTCAGTATATTTGTCCTTGCAATATAGGCAGAAATACTGTGTTCCCGCCTCACTTGTGCCAGCAGTGTTGAGATGAAGTCCAACAGAATCGTAGGAACTTGCTTTTTTTCTACTGTGTTTTGCTCTGCATGCCTGCTTGGCTGTCTGCTTCTTATTCAGCTTTCTTTTCGGCCTATTCTTACGTATTGACTCCTCAACTTCTTTAACAGTTTGTTCGATCACTTGTTCTTGAACAGGTGACTTGGTCTGTTTCTTTTGGGTCAACTGGGATTTAACCGATTGTTTAAGTTTCTTGGCTTCCTTAACTTGCTGCATAGCTTCCAGCTGTGCCTTGTATGGGGAAGTAGTAAGTACTTCAGCTTTTTCGGAATTTCTCTTTCGTGATCCTGTTTGTACAGCTTTTGGAATAGGTGAAAGATCTGCTACAGTGACTCTTCTGAGAGGCGAAGATGATTCCAGCGGCCTTCCAGTGGTGCTCTGATCTGCAAGATTTGCCGGTTCTCTGATGACGTAGATGGCAGTGTAACAGAGCTTTGATCTGCTGAAGAGCCGGAAGGAAGATTCACCATAGTCTCTGACGAGGTTGATGCGAGTGGGTTAGCGATCTGATCTGTCGAACAGCTTTGTGATCACATCCAGTGATACCATCCAGTGATCACATGATGAGTTGTAATAACTCTTTAATGGACCAAAAAATGCACGGTCGAGTGGCTGGAGTTTGTGCGTTGTGTGCGGAGGAAGATATATTAAAGTGATACCCTTATCACGAGCCAATGTTATAGCTGCGAGTGTTTTATGCGAGCCATGTCCGTCGACAATCAGTAACCGTCTATTAGTGCATGAGGCATGTGTGAACTTCGCAAAATGTTCGAGCCACTTCACAAACAGTTGCTCATTAATCCAGCCCGAATCGGATGCAAATCCAATGGTCAATGGTGGCGCATTTTTTTAACAGTCTGTCATTCATATACTTCCTTGGGTATATCATAGCTGGTGGAATGTATGAACCAGATGCACTCATGCAACACAGAATGGTAACCGTCTTACTTCGTTCCCCACTAGTTATTTTCCCCACTTGCTTTTGACCTTTAGCGGCCAAGATTTTGCCTGGCTTATGAACTGATGTCAGACCTGATTCATCTGCATTCCATATTTGATTGGCTGTATAACTGTATTTCTGTAATTCACTTTTCAGTGCATCAAAAAATATTCCAACTTGGACCCTGTTGAATCCAACCGCTCTTGAGAGGCTTGTTGGCTCTGGTTTTCGGGAGGAGATTTCGGGGTGGCGGCGTAGAAATGCTCGAAGCTAATCCTTGCCGGCCAGCTTGGTCTGACCTGAAAACGGATGCGGCAGCTTGTTGTGTTCTGCTAAATCAAATGCCAGTTTCTTAAGCTCCTTAGGTGCCAGGCCAAAAAATCTTCTCTGCATCTGTAGCACATGCTGCACCAGCTCTGCCTCAAACGTTGCATCGAGAACAGGCTTTCGACCGCCCAGACTTCCTGGGATTTGGATCTTCTTGTTGACATATCGTTCAAGTGTAGATTTAGGCACCTCAAAGCTATAGGCCGCATGACGCAAAGACATTTACCTTCACGCACAGCACTCACTGCTGCCTCCATTGCGACGTTGTTCCAACTTCCTCGGCTTGATTTCCTGGCAGGATGTACCATTATACATGCTGGCAAAACAGAATAATTACAGCTTATTAATGATAAATGAAGTACTAAACAAACGGTAATTGCAATGGAAATAGGCAAATAATATGCATTTCAAAACTAATTAACGTTGATGTCACAAGTGGGCCATGATGGGACATGTCCCATCATGGCCCACTAACCACTGTCCCATCAAAACCGTCTGTGCACGTTATACGTATTACGAAATTATCATATTTTCGCTCACGTCAACATGTGCGTTTAATCTCGGAGTTTCACAACTATATAAACAACGTTTCGAATTCACACTATCAATTTTTTCTAGCAAACACAGCAAAAGACACAAACTAAATGTACTAACCGTTCAAAACGAATTGATTTATCACAATAACACAATTTTTAATGCGACTCTAACATCGATCAATCGAACACAGCCAAAACACGTTACCAAAGGTGGCGCTGTTTATGCAGCACAAGGGCATGACGAAATCCGCACAAAAACCGCCCCAGTCGTGTAGTACAGGGTGTCAAGGCTCCTGTCCCATCAAGGCCTAGGTACCCCCTAAAGTAAAATTGTTACTAGAAATTTTCCAACATACACCTCAAAACAGAGACTCCGCTCCAAACACTCAGGACAGCAAAATGACTAAGTCAAATTTTAATTTTAAGTTGTATGAAGTTTAAATGCATATGGTTACGTCATAAAAGGCCTTAGGCCTATATAGTCTAACTGATGCTAGAATTCTAACAAGACTTTACGTTCGAACATGGCACTAAAAATTACACTCGTGTAGCTGTGAGACGATCTCACCCAGACACGTAAAAATGAACCAAAGAATGCCATCGCGGTTGACAATTGACAAGCAAATTAACTGGGTCGCAATTTAACATAGTCAATGACATAGTTGCGTTTAAGACCTTTTATACGAAAGAGAAATCATAAATTGTGACTAAACATTAATATTATCGTATAGTTCACTCGCAGTGTAGGCCTGCCTTACATGGAGAACTCCATTTAACATTTCACTGTGCAGTCAATATTTAACAAAGAATTCCAGAAATAAAAGCAGTATCTTATCTTATCTTATATGATTATTTATAAGCGCCTCTCACAGCATAGACTATTCAGAGGCGCTCCGAGCGTGTCAGCCCCGAGGGAAAAGAAAGGTCTTTAGGCAGCGGAGAGAAGAAGGCGAGATCCCAAGCAATATCTTGCTACGGAGAGAGGGGGCAGGCAGTGGTGGACTGTAGTGTCAAAGCGGCCCGGGAAAAAATCAAAAGCGGCCCTATCCGACATTTATTTTTCTTGGGGATTTGTTTTCAGCCAAGGTAACAGGATAACTTTACAACGGGATAGTCATAACACAACGATGAATCGCAAACCTAATTTACATCAGACATAAAATATTAAGAATGCATTTAAACTTATAAATCGATTTATCATGACCCACCCAAATGATGGTTATTGTATAAGCAACTTCTTTAAGCTGGGTACCATTTCAGACACATGATCTATAATTGTGTCAGTATAATATTTATAGTTCACTTAAAACATCGGTTTCTACCGACATGAGCAAAATGCTTCCAAGATTTGTAGAAGACAACGAGCTTAGCAAGCGATTTTTAATGTACTTCAGTTTTGAGAAAGATGTCTCACATGCTACTTGGGTAGAGGACAGAGTCAATAAGAGACCATCCATATAGTGTCTTGTCTTGTGCTGTCGGCTCTAGGAGCCCTAGCGATCGTCATGACACACAGTCTCCTTTGCCGTCTTGCTACTACCCCAGTAGCCCTTGAGTCGCGCTCCGGCCTGGGAGTCCCACCATCAGCGCTCCGGCCTGGGAGTCCCACCATCAGCGACCATCGGCGTGGTTTGGTGTGTCTCATGACGATTTTCTTGGCATGTTAACAGGGGTGGTTTGCCATTGCCTTCCCCTGGTTTTGTCTGCCGTTCCCGTTCGTTCCCCTTCCTTTGGAAGGGTACCAACAGTTCCCCTTCCTTTGGAAGGGTATCAACAGTTCCCCTTCCTTTGGAAGGGTACCAACAGTCCGCACCACGTGAAGGTGGGCACGGAGGGCTTTGGTTCACCAGCCCAGGTCGGATCCGAGTCTACGCTCATGAGAGACGTCGGTCAGGTCGCCTCCCTGCTTTACTCTGCAACAGAGTGACTGGTGAACCTTTGCGGACATCCATATAGTACGTACGCAAAAATCTGGAAAATTGGACCCTTCCCCTCCCTGTACGCACACGTACTTTTTTTACCCCCACCTGCTAACGTACGCTGGACACGCCTCGCCCTCAAAGACCAGCTGCAGAATGTGTCAGTATGACAGGTCCAGGCAGCGGCTGTCTGCACTTTAGGCCAGATTGAAAGACGAGTGATCCATGGACTCACTGCTGAGCTGTGTGATAGTTTAATAATAGCGTTCAGAGGTAAGAACCGTAAGGTGAAATGCAAGTAGCACCTCTACTTCCCCTGGTAGTACCTGATAGCTGAAAAAACTGAACTCTGGCTCACTTGAAGGCCAATCAATTTGAAGGCCAATATAGACAAATTACAGGTCCCTCGCCCCGTTTCCTATGCGTACTTACATTATTAGAAGACCCAAGCACATGCATTTGGGTTAACCCCTCCACCCTCCATACGTACGTACTATATGGATGGCCCCTAAGAGTCATATGCACAAAACAGGTGCCTCCAAGTCTGACCAAAGAAACTGTATTTATGTAACACAGAAAAGCAGTAGTATGACCAATACGGGCTTTGGAACAGTACCGTAATTATGTTAAAAACTAGTTTTGACCGGTCTACAACACCCAGTTTTTCTGGTCCCCACCACTCCATTATCTCACCGAATTAAGAGGATGCCGATCTATACCATCTAGGCTTCCAGAGGGTCCTGAAACCCACGGACAATTATAGCAGACCGACTTTCTGGGCCTCCTGAGGGCCCACGAACGCTTATAGCTTAGAAGTCCTCGAGTGTGACCATTTTCATAGTTGTGACTGAAAATATGGTCACAAGTGTCACAGTGTCACACTGAGCGGCTTCGGGACAGGGCCCACAGACCATTATCAAAGATCGGTTTCCAAGCAGTGCCTATGGCTATCATGGCTTAGAAGTCTTTTGAATCGTGGTGTTAAGCGAGTCTTTGAAATCAGGCTCAATAGAAGGCCTTTGATATAAAGACCGTCTGTAAGCCAATTCGGCCAAAGCCAAAAAATAAGGATCGTGGATTGCCTTAACACATCAAACCGTAAAAGCGTCGTTTGCTGCCGGTGTACTGCGAAATATTATCCGGCAACAAAAACGATCCGAAATCTTGTGTCATTGGTTCCCGTGACCTATGATGTCACGTAGCAACGTAGACGCCCGGAGCCTCCTTTTCATTGACAGATATGATCCGGGTTATTTGCTCAATGCGGTATTCCACCACCACTAGACCTCTCAACAAGAACCAATTAACACAATAGACTGGGAAGTCCTTATGATATCACGTCGTGTCATGCGGTCAAACAACATGCGGACAGTCTATATAACAAATCCCAAATAAGAAACACCAATCACAGAAGAAAATTTATATTTACGTGGCGCTAGGGTGGAAATAAACAGCAACATAAATCAGTCAAGTTGTCAGCATCGTGAATTCTTTTCCGTGATTGGTGGAGCTAAAAATAGCTAAAGTCTACACTCAAGTGTAGGGCAGTATAGACCTATACACAATCCTATACCTCTGAACTTAACTGTACGCGTTTCTTAACAAAGGATGGCCGATAAACTTAAGGGCGGTTCTCTTCTGATGCCTTTTAAACCATTTGCTTACCAAGCCTGAACTTTTACATTTTAATTTTCATACTGAATTACAACTGTAGGCTAATGATGTTGGGTCTTTCTTGAGCCGACAGATAACAAAAATCTGGTAGATAACAAAAATCTGGTGGGACTGACCGTTCTTGTGAGTAAACCAATGTAAAACAAAAGTTAAGTGTGGTACATTCCCATTGCCTAAAGTAATTGTAATTGTAATCGTAAATGTAATTATAATTAGTGACTTCTGTAAGTTCTGTTACACCGGTGTCTAATGCACAAGGCATCAACTGATAGCAGACCAAAACCAAATAGTAATCAAGTCCATATGCAGAAGATCAGTCTGTATGACAGAGAGGCACCGTATGGTGGATAAGCAATTTGAAAGAGGCAAGTTTTAGGTTGAGAACGAAATGTCACGAGCGACTGAGCAGAGCAAACAGACACAGGGGAGAGTTAAAAAAGTAGACCCAACCATTGAAGAAGCTCATTCACCAAGAACAGTTCTTGATTTAGGTGATTTAGGTATGACCAGACAAAGATAATCAGATGACTTCACTGAATAATGAAAAGTCACTGGTATACAGGCGTCGCAATTGCCTGTAGTTTTGTACAGCACATTCATAGGCGTAATTTGTGGGGGTACGAGGGGTACCCGTACCCCCACTTTTTGGACTGAGGGTACCGTATATCCTCCACTTTTTAAACAATTCATTAGGATATTTATATAGCGCCCATTAAAGAGGGCTACTCAGAGGCGCCCAATGCCAGTCAATATTTTATTATTGAGCTTTCCATAGATCGCAGTCTCCTCCTTGCTTCGTGTATGTAAGAAATAGGTACCCTCCACTGCTAGACCAATGTTACGCCTCTGATTACATGGATTTTGACCATGAATGCAGTGTGTCACTTTATGCGATCTTTTGACCCACTCAACTATTAAGCGAGAAATAAACGAATATCTTCAACTCAACTGGACAGGCCTCCTTTTAACAGGTGTTACCATTCAGTGACTGGGGGGGGGGTCCATAGAGTAGTGGTAACATCACTGGCGTGAAGAGCAAAGAGGTAGCGGGATCGCAACCCTCCCAAATTTAGGTCCACTCAGCCTTTCATTCGCGAGATGGCGCGATGCTAAATGAGATGTAGGATATTCACAACACAGAAGTATGGCTTTAAGGTATCAAGAAAGGGACTGATATAGTTGACCTTCAGCTACACTGTTGAATGAGCACAAGCATAGTGTAAGCCATGTGTATCAGGAATAGCTTTTGGCATGGCAAACTTCAATTTCTCTTCTAAAGTTACCTTTACCACTTCAGTGGCACGTTTTGGGGCAAAAACAAATGTACATGTACATACGGACATGCTGCCTTTGCCATGGATGCAAATTCTTCAGCAGTGTTGACAATAGCACACTTCTCAAGCACACTGATTTCACGAGAGCAACTTTCTTCCGCAGACTTTTAAGAAGAGATTTCTTGAGTTGACTAACTGCTTTTCCATATGCCTGAGCAGTTGAGAAAATCTTTGATGGAGTTGCAGCGTGGTCTCATTCAATCGGTGTGGCGACATTTCTCAGCTTTTGATGAAGTTTGCGCATTATATATTTTGCACTCTCGGAATCAAATTTCTTTCTGTTTTTGTCCCACTTCAGTCGTAATTTCTTTTGCTGCTCAGCAATCCTCTTCCTGATAGCCAGCCTCTCCTCTAGGGACTTCTTCATGTGATACATTTATGTTCGCTTCTTTCCAGTTTTCGTGCCATATCTCACCGTGTGATCAAAAATCAAATGACTAATGAGGCTTACTATGATGATGAAAAATTGATAATGATGATGATGATGACTACTACGTTGGCTTACTTTAAATTTAAGCAAAGATGTCAGCAACTGATTTTAGAAGTACATATTTACAAGTAGATACCAACTTTAAACAAGTTTCTTACTGTCACTGACGTAACCATCATAGTTGTTACGTCAGTGACAATTTGAAGTTACGTCAGTGACACAATATTTATACATTTACTTATTTTATAACATTTCCTCGTGTATATAGTTGAATTCTAAATATATTGTCTCAGAAGTTTACAAAGTTTCAGAATTTTGGCTTCATTACTTTTGGTTGGATTCTAAAAAGTCATAATATTTTGTCACTGACGTAACATTGAAAAGTACCCCCCAATTTCTGCTGCCACAGAAATGAACTGTAATCAAGTGTTCAAAGTTTAACTTGAAAATGCTTGCCAAGTGGAACCTCTATCCAAATGATGTAACTTCTTTGTTAATATCAACCAATGGTTGCAGTTATTTACAAAATAAAACTTTTAATATTTTTGTAAAAGAATCACGCAAAACATGTCAACATCAAATGTAAGATGGCCGCCGGTCAAGTGACAAAAAATTATCAACTATTGTATAATTTTAAACACTATGGTCTCTTAGCATTTAAATGAGACCTTTACTGTAACAAAATTGCAAGAAAAAGTTTTGGGGTTTTATGTCTCATTTCCTGTGGAATTAACCCATAGTTATTCTGCAAGTTCGATATCGATAAGGACACTCAGTGCCAGATTAACTATGGCGCAACTGGCGCACTTGCGCCAGGCCTTCTTTCGGGGGTAAAAATTTTAAAAAACATTGAGAAATCCGATTATCTGATCGAATTTGTTTATATAAGTCACAGTCCGGCTTATTTAAAATGTTTAATTTCTAAAACAAGCATTGCATATAAAATTTGGTGGCATTATAAAAACAGGCCTTCTACAGTACTACTACTATAATGATGACGTACTAATTAATTGTGTACTGTAATGATGACGTATGACGTAATCAATTTATGCGCGGATCGACCCCATCACCAAATAAAAATAGATATGCGTACGGCAAAGTGTATAGAAGGCCTTCTATACACTTTGTGCGTACGGTACAGACGACACAGTGTATGTTCCATGTAATATTATTATCTACTATTTAGTGTTTATGTAGCTGCTTATTTCTTTTTTTAATTTTAATTTTTAAACAAATAAAATAAGTAGGCCTAAAGAAAATGAAGAAATTTGAGTCCGGTTGGCAGAAACGTCAAAGAAAACGCGAACTTGAAGAGGTAGGCAAACAGCAACGTGGTAGTATTGATAAATTTCTGGCAGTAAAAGCACGAGAAGTGCCGCAATTTATAGATGGTGTCGACTCAGCGTCAGAAGCTGGATGCAGTTCAGGCTTAGGCCGCTCAGCAGTGTCAGCACTAATGCCAACAACAGACACCCTTGATTTCAGCAATGATATCATTGATATGCCTAAATCTGAAACTACCATAGATCTACCATTAAAACAAGAGAATCAATCTGTTGGAAACGTGCCACAAACAGAGGCTGCTCTGTGGACTATAAATGAAGATTTGGTCAGTTATTGGCTGCAGATAGGACCTCAACCATGTCGTAACTGCAGTGGAGTCTCTGACAGTGGCGTAGCTGGGGGGGGGGGGGGCAGGGGGGTACATGTGTCCCCGGGCGCCAAGGGAAGGGGGCGCCAAAATGAGGGTTAAGATAAATAATTTTACTCTTAATTTGATGCAGTTTTAACTAATTTATCACAAATGAATGCATAAGATTTAATTTTAGCGCCCCAAATATATCCAATTATATCCTCATTACTTACAAATAAGTTCTTAGGCATGATTTTGGCGCCCCATTGAGCACTAAGGGGAAACATGCATGTACTGTCTGTGTTTTTCATATTTTATTTCATTAAAAAAAATTAAAATTGCCATTCGATTATGTGGAAAATGTGAAATAGTAAAACGGGGGGGGGGAGGGGGCGCCAAATTCATAGTTCGTCCCCGGGCGCAAAATATCCTAGCTACGCCACTGAGTGGAGAAAGATCATTCAGTCATTTAAAACGCATAAAATCATCTTTGAGGTCAACAATGGGCCAGGACAGATTGGCAAATTTAACTCTTTTGAACATTGAGTCGGAAATCTTGACAGATCTTGACTTTCAAGATATCATTGATTCTTTCTCTACTTTAAAAGCGCGAAGGAAAGACTTTTAAACTCGACGAACATTTTTGAACAGTTGAACTATAACAAGTAAAATTAAAAAATCTCCTATGATCCTATCACAGCTTCATTTTGTGTTCATAAATTATTAAAGTATGTTTTTCTATATATTAATTTTTTCCCCATTTTTTTTATAATTTGATTGTATGGAAGGCCTACTTTAGTTTTGTTGCATTGTTTGCGCCAGGCCTCTAAAAAGTTAATCCGGCACTGAGGACACTTTAAAAACCTTTTACAAATTTCTTAGTAAAATATAACTGAGCTACATCACTTCGAACGCGGAATTTCCATTCTAAAAATATAATACGTTCCTGCTAACGAACTTAATACCGCTTCGACCCTTAGAATCACATTTCATCCTAAATTTACTTGCAGAATCGTAATGTCACTAGCCCACGATCTCACGTGCAGACATGAATTACAATACTGCTTTGCATCAGCGAATAATACGCTTCATAAACATAACTATTGTTAACGATGTTCGCCTAGCCATCCGGATCGTATTTGTCAACGGATTAGATTTCGCACGTAAGTAATGCGAAATTGCATCCTGGCAACAGAAATGGGCGTGGCCGGATCGTTTTTGTTGCCGGATAGTATTTCGCATGACACCGGCCGAGAACCTCCCACGAGGCCGGCCCAAACCATTTGAGTGTAATAGTAAATTAATGATCACTAATCGTACGGTGGTGGTGCGCTAGGAATAACGGACTCACTACTCCAACCACCAAGGATGAAAATTTTTATATCGCGGTTCGCGGAGAAGACCCAGCGCTGGTTAGTTTCTTGATTAGTTCTGCCACCATCTGGTCTTTGCTTTGACTCGGCAACTCTTTTTTTCCATTCTTGCTTTGTATATCACGTTTCATCGTTCTATATTTCTCCTCCTCTCCCAGAATAAGCTTATACTCTTCATCGCTAATAGCCGTGTCCACCAACGCCTTAGAAATGTGGTCATGAACAGTGTTTAGCTTACTTTCCGCTAAAATACAAATTTCGTCGTGTTTTGAAGCTTTAGCAACAAAACTTCTACTGACAACATTTCCAATGATATCCAGAAAACTCGTCGCTATGGCCAAACTCTCCAGAACAATACCAGGAATAAAACCAATACCAGTGGCTAACATAGCTGCCCCACCCACCCCAGTTCCAAGACTAACCAGAGCAAGGCCGGCCGAGGCCCCATTAGCCACATCTACAACCCTCTTATACTTTTTGCACAGTTGTCCGCGACTTATCGCCTCGGACCTCAGGAATGCTTCTATTTCGCCGATCTTCTGCAGACGAAATGTTTGCGACGTCGTGTCTGACGAAATTGTTGACTCCATAAGCGTTGGGTACAAAGACATGCTTTTTTTATAGTTGCTCTATCAGTAACGTTACGTTTAACTCAATAGTTGAAGTACTTAAAACGCCTCTCTTTTTTCCTTCAATTCGAAAACTCGTTTGTCCTGGAATGAATATTGCCCTAGATGCATCAAATTGTCCACTTTGAATGTCAACTGTGCGATCGATGCTACCCGCGGCTGTAATAATGCGAACTGACGCATCACCGGTACTAACACCAAACATTGTAAGCCTCCAGAATCCGCGGTCTAAAGAGACCGTCTCATTGTTAGTTTGCAACGTAATACAGGTATAGCGTGCCGCGGTCAATGGAAGTGTTTGCCACGAACTCAGAGTCACAGTTTTGGTCGCTGTGTAAATATCGCGGCTGTGGTAATCGTCCGACACGAAATCGATGTGGATTTGGGGAACCGCGTCTAACATATCTGCGGTGGGCTTAGGGATAGTATATCCCCAGTTGGTTAGTCCAACCAAATCATCGAGGTTGTATTTATGCATATTTGTTTCTCCTTTATGCCGAAGATAACCCCGAATCTTGTAGTGTGAGTCTGCCATTATTAAATCTTATGTTTCCCCGACTTTAAAATATGTGTAGATCTGAAAGTGGGATATTGCGAGAATAGTTAGATTTGGTTGTGTACCAAGGACCGTCAGCCTGTAGTATTTTTATGCGGTGTCAGAGTCGATGGCAAACTCCTGCGCAAAGTTAGTCAAAACGGTGTTGGAGGTGAGTAGGTCTGTATATGTAAACGCATCATTACCATTCGGAACTGCCCTACTTATCTTCCAGGACGATATACGCGGGATAATATCAAGAAAATTAATTCCCCCAGTCAGGCTGACTTTCCATATCCGCACAGGGACCGGGCATTCAATCTGTAACCAAGTCCCAACAATTTTAGCTGCAGCGGGCGTGGCCCTCCACTCACCTTCGGCACCCGAGTTGAATGCCATATATGATGGGTTAGTGTCGAGATATGTCCTGGCTGTGGCCTTAAAACCAGTTTTGGAAAGGTCTGTGGACAGCGGCGGAATGTGACCTGTATAGTTGAGAAATTTGAGGTTATTCACGTACTGTCTTACAGCGGTCTCTTTACTGTCTGTATATCTTTTAACAACAACAGCCTGAGTGTCGACATATTGTTTATTCGCAACGTTCAAAGGTTCCGTCGGTATTTTATTTAATTTTGTCATTTTACCGGTAACGATCCTGGTCACCTGCCCGATGCTCGCCGCGTCGGTATTAGATGTTGAGGCCCCTGTGTAAAGCCCAGTCACCCTATTGCCACCCATAGCTAAATTTCCAGTCATTGCGCCGCCAACTTTAAGCACGCAAGCGCTCCTGGCGATAACATCTTGCGCGTTGGCGTAAGTTTTAGCAGCGTCAGCTTTCTGGTCTGCGTACTCCCTGGTAGCGGCCGCCTTTTGATCTGCATATGTCCTGACTGCAGCATCTTGGAAATCAACGTAACTCTTATTGGTTATGTGGAACGGTTCCTCGGGAGTCGTTTCTTTATTTGTAGTGGCGTTGTTGATTAGATGTGCCACTTGTTTCAAACTCGCAGCATCGCTATCGGATCCTGGAATCCCTATTGGAAGACCAGTCACTCGGTGGCCACCCATAACTAAACTTCCAGTCATTACACTTCCAGATTTGAGCACACACGCGTTCTTGACGATAACATCTTGCTCGTTGACGTAACTTTTTACAATAACGTCCTTTTCGTCCGCATACTGCCTAACGGAATCTCTCAGCACCTCGTTCTTCTCGTCCGTGTACTGTTTGGCATCGACAAGCTTCTGGTCTGCATGCCTTTCGGCTGCGGCCGCCTTCTGGTCCGCATACAACCTGACGGCAGTGTCCAGCAGAGCGTCCTTATCGTCTGCATAACGTTTAGCGAGACCAGTTGCCTCGGAGCTTAAGCCGTCTGCATACAACTCGGCTTGTTGCGCCCGCTCTTTCGCGTACTCCGTTATTTGTTTCCAACTCGCAGCGTCGAACTCTCCCACCAATTCGTCCCAACCCTCGTCTTCACTGTCAGATCCCGGAGTGTCCGTGGGCAAACCAGTCAATTTATGGCCGCCCATTTTTAGAACGCCAGACATCGTTCCACCGGTGATTTGTAAGTTGTCCTGATCCACGATGTCTGCATAAGCCTTTGTCGCGGCGTCAGTGTCCATCGTAGGAGTCCCCACGTTTGTCAGCCGAAAACCTCCAGCCGACAGAATCCCAAGCATGGTATCACCCGCCTTGTGGACGAGCCCAGCGGCGCTTATCTGCCCCCCTCCCACCCCACCTCCACCGTCTCTTCCAAATTTATCAACCGGCATTTTTTATACAAAAAAGGGTGGCGGAAGTCTAACATAGGTCAAGCACGATGTCTTCAAAATTCTTTCCGGCAGCGAGCTCTCTTAGCACGAGAAGACAGAGATGGCCACATACCACATCATCTGGCCCCTGTAGCTGAAATGTTTGTGTTCTTATGGAACGGTTTAAATATCGAGAAATTTCGAGAGGTGGATCCAGCCCATAACTGTCAAAATAGACTGCCGTAGGTCCATCTATCCAATAGGCGACCCAGTGAGTGCCATCACCAGAACCGGAATCTAAATTAACAACTCCACACTCCTTCTCACTAGCCAAGTCGTCGCTCGTGGCACCGCAATGTTGTCGCATTGCATGGCGCGGAATGCTACAGGTACCTTAACCTTGGCTTCAATCTGCTTCATAAGGATGCTTTTATACTCCAAAGCGGGTATTATATGCGGCATGAACCAGGAGAGTTTAGTCAGCGTGATCTGGCCATTGGTCGCAGCGGCTTCCTTGAAGATCGCGTCTGCATCCCCCTGCCGGCTCAGCAGTAAGGAGTGTTTAATCCCGTATACGACTTTATGGTAATCATCGCAAAAGCCGAATAGATGTCTTAAGGGAACGATGAATGAAAACGTTCCAATAGGGTCTGGCTTAGCAACGATCATCTGTCGACGGGCCTCAAAGCCGGTATTCGCAGCCGCCGCCGTCGCACTCGTGTCCTTCTGCCAACACATGTTTAAACCTTCACCTTTGGAAAAATCATCGCCGTATACCAGCATGCCTTTCATCGTCGTGGCTTGCCCAGGCGACATGACATTCTCTACCTCGGTGTTGTTAGCCAGGTATCGAATCTGAGAAAACATGTACGGGATGGCGTTGTTGATGAATGACACCAACGAGTCTGCGATGTAAGCCGCGCCTGTTGATGTAAGCCTGCCCTCCACAAGAAGATAGCTCTTGGAAGGCTGCGTGAAAATGTCTTGCTTCTGGATGTCTATCTGTATGGCCTGGCCGTTATTAATAGCCGCAGGATTTTGTGATTCATACTCGCGGTATTCAAACGATTCGATGCTATTATCATCGGGTACCGCCGAAGCGATGTCCAACATCTCACTCGGCACGTCAAATGCCGCCATTATTATAGCTAAAAAAAGTTCAAGCTTCAATTATTAATCATGCTGTAAATGAATTTCATATGTGGTGGGTTAAAGATTTCTGCGTTTTGTGAATTAGTCGGGAATTTTTGTTATTTCATTTTGCGAGAAACAGACCCCTACCGCCGCGACTCGGCTTTATAGTCTTGAAACCGGATCCAGCAATGCGGCTGTTTATGTCAGCCATTATCGGAACAACGGGTGGCGGACTCACAGCCAGTTGTTTTAAGTATTCGATGCTCTTGTCGCTGAGCGCCTTCTCCAAAGGTGCGGGAACCGCTATTGGTGCTTTTGCGCCGGCAACAGCGCGTCTCGCTTTCACGGCATCAACGATCTGCCTGACGGCAGACGCCGTTGTGGCCCCAGCTTTCATCACATTACCAACTACATCGGCAACGTTCGTGATTGCGCCTCTATTCGCCGAAATAAAGGAGCCTGCACGGCCAAGGAAGCCCGCGATTTTGGGTATCCAGTCGAAAAGTCCATCACCCACGACACGACGCCGCTTTTTAATTCCAAGAACAAACATGAGAATATTTAAGTGTGAAAATCTACGCACTGCGGATGTGAAACCTTATAGTTACTGTCTCACCGCGGAGGTTTAATTGTTCACCATTCTGGTCGGTCAGCCACACACGAATGCCCTGTACGTTACCAGCCGGGGCTACTGGTAGGTACACTAGATTTTTCGGAGACTCAATAACCTTGTAGCCGGGCGAGACATCCGGGAAAAAACTGTAGATTACTGGCAGCTGGCTACCATTTCGATACGATCCAGAGATAATGTCACAATTTACCAGGATTGTGTCCACCCGGAGAATATCGACTGGATTTTCTCCCTCTTTATAACCATGACCAAGTCTCTGAGGGTTAAAACGGAGCATTTGCCTGATGGTAGATTGAGCCATATTTACTATATAAAGGGCATTCGTTATCTTTACGAAGGCGCGTAGGGTGGATGCGTTAGCTCCTATAGTAATAGGAGAATTAAAGCCGAGTTGAACAACACCTGTCGGCGGCGGATTTTGCTTTTCTAACTGCCGGCTGATTTCATCATTAATCTGTGCGATCTCGTAGCTTCCGTCGGGCAAGATGATCGTCTTCCACGTCTGTCCATTGGTGGGGCTGTAGACGAACTTGTTATTTGAGCTGTCAATGTTCGGAATAGAATTATAAGTTTCAAGATTGACCAAAGCAAGCTCAACGCGTCTTTTTGGATCCAGGTACAGCGGTGGTGAGAAAGCCGTGGTCCACCCTGTAGTATCTGAGGAAACAACTATACTAAAATTCTCCTTAGGCTGCAAAAGTTCTCGAATTTCTTCGAGTAGTTTCTCCGAGCGTTCCATCTTGTGTACTTTATTTTATGAGCATGTTTCTATTCAATTCGAGTGCCAGCTCTTTGGAGATCGCACCGGAACGCAGTAACTCGTCAAGAATGGCGGAGATTTCGTTGCCGAGACCAGTATTTCCCGCGGCCTTAGAGGCCACCAAAAGCTGCAACCTCTCTACCAGGGCGTTTGGATCGTTGTAAAATTGCACCGCGCCGCCACGAATCAGCTGGAACTTTTTACTTTTCCGACCATGAATAGGCAGACCAGACATCTGTACGAGCTTTTTGAAAGTTTCAATTGCCTGAGGAGAATATTGCTTAGTCTTAACGAAGCGTTTTGTTAGTAGGTTGAACAACGACTCATCGGCAGGAGATTCGAGCACGAGGTTCCCACCTTTAAACACTCTCAGTCTACCAGCAGACAGCGCGACGGGGTCGACGGAGAGCTCACCCAAGGCGCTACCTTGTAATTTAAGAGGAACGGCTGGGACACTGAAACCCTTTCCCTTTTTGATGAGGCTGTGGCCCGCTAGCAGTGTATGGATTCGCTTTTTATATTCCCTTAGGGCTTCGATATCTGCAGTCACCGCATCTACCTTTTCTTCGTCTCCTTGCTTATTGGCTTTCCTTTTCTCTTTGCCCAGGGTGTGGCGATTATAGTGATTTACCTCACCGATTATCTTTTCAGCACCTGCAATGTCGGCTAAATCGAGCTCGCTCGGAGGTTTAAACCCATGCCGTGTGATTGCCGCGACGTTGAGATATTTGTTTGGATCTACTAACAATGCGGGGGGAATTCGGGATGTTGGAAGCGCTGGAAGGGCTGGAGCAGCTGCTGTTCCTGCGGAATCACCGAACAAAGCTGCTATCGGGTTAAAATTAGCAGACTCTGAAATCTGCGCCGGCAAATCCTGTAAAGCGCTGGTGACTTTCTGCAGCTCCTTAGAAGTAGCCGCCTGGGATTCAGCCGTGGCTGTGGCGATTGGTTTGAAAAGCTTTGCCGCATCGTACTGAAGATTGGCTTCACCGAGCTTCTCATCCACAAAACGCTGTCTCAAGCGATTTCTACGAGCTAAATAATCCTGAGTCAAGGCGTCTCGCTCCTGTTTAGACGAAACTTTTGTCCACATCGTGATTGTATGTCGGCTATATGTTGCCTATATCGTGTCTTTAAATACTTGCCTTGGGCCACATCGCGGTTGTATGTCGACTATATGTTGCCTATATTGTGTCTTTAAATACTTGCCTTAGGCTTATAGAAGCGATCGAACCCGCAACGATATTTTCCATCGTACACTTTAGACGTCAAATCTATGACTGCGAATCCATATGGCTGGGCAGCACACTCGCTGAAAAATGTACGAAACTCATCAAAAGACATGTCTCCGCCCACAAACGTATCGTGAATGGCTCGTAAATTCTTGCTGTCCTGGTTGAAGAGGACGATAAGATTAGCATTGTCACGGATCGCTTGCTTGGGAATGCGGAAGTAATTTTGAGTTAAGTAGAAGCAGTCCGCGCCACCGTGTCGACCCATAGTGAAATACCTTTCGATGGGCGACTGTTTTTCAAGCATGACGTCATCGAAAACTAGAAGGCTTCTGGCATTCTTATTTAATGATTCAACTGGAACTATTTCATCTGAGCAAGAGTGAAAAGACGCAACTTCCTTCCCGGCAACTTTTTCGAGTTCTGTTATCCAGTCCCGAAGAAACTGATATTTTTCCTGTCCCAGAGACTTCGAGTATAGATACAGCCGGTCAAAACATAGGTACCCCTTCTTCAACAGAAGGTTAAGCAGTAAGTTTGTTTTTCCACATCCGCTAGGCCCACAGATTATACACCGTATGCTGGATGGCAACAACCAATGGTGGTGTTTTTTCCCATCGTCGGTTTCGAGATCGAAATTTGTTATTTCCATATAGAGACAACGAGTTATGATTGTATTCAACGAAAACAATGTATTGCCTACGATGTAAGAAACATACTGAGACTTCAAATGAAACAATCGTCGAGTTACGAAACGGTCGGCCAGCCAAGAAGGGAACCTGTGCCGTCTGCGGTGCAAAGAAGAGCCAGATTTTGCCTTCTAAAGTGCGAAAGACTGGAGGTTCTCTACTGAATAGGGCCCTCAACGCTCTTCCTCTACCAGAAATGCATATGCGCCTTCCATCCGGTATGTCTTCGGAAGATAATCCGGGAGGTTCTTTTCAGAATACAGGAAAGTACTCTTACTGTGGACCATTCACAAAACTCGATAAACGGCTGTCACAGCGCTATCACGGTGTTAATCAGCTCGACCGTGCGTGCCTCCACCACGATGTGGCTTACGCAGTTCATAAAGATACTCCGGGGCGTAACCACGCAGATGACATCCTCGCTGCAGCCGCGTCGAAGATCACACTCACCGATGAAACTCCGGATTATGAGAAGAAGGATGCGCGGCTGGTATCGGCCATTATGTCAGCGAAGTCGAGGCTGGGGATGGGTGTCAGAACGAGCCAGCGAAAACGCAAATGAAAATCATTTGTGTATGTGTTTACCTGTTTGTAATATATAGGTTTACTGAAATGTCTAAGCACCTTTCAGCCGTCTATTACAGCCCTAGAGGTTACTGGCGAGGTAAGGCTGCGGTGAAGAAACTAGCTTCAGCCGCCAAAGTTTCCGAGGCGGAGGCTCGCGATTGGCTGAAGAAACAAGCTGTGTGGCAGATTTATCTACCCGTTCCACATCGCATACCTCGTCCAAAGTTTGAGGAAAATCGCCCAAACGCCGTACACCAAGCCGATCTCTTGTTTTTACCTCACGATAAAGTAGGTCGCAAGACTTATAAATACGCCTGGACTGTTGTCGATGTTGCTTCACGATACAAAGAAGCTGAACCGTTGCTCGATAAAAGTGCGGCTGAAGTTGCCGCCGCTTTAAGCCGGATCTACAAGCGGGGCCCACTAACTTGGCCTCGACTCCTTCAGGTCGACCCTGGTCGCGAATTTATGGGTGCTTTTACACCGTTGATGGCGAAACACGATGTTCTTGTAAGACGCGGACAGGCCGGTAACCATCGTCAACAGGGAATCGTTGAACGTTTCAACCGAACACTGGCCGAGCGACTTTTCGGCGCTCAATACGCTCAGGAATTGCTCCTGGGTGCAAGGGGGTCATCCGAACGGTCGGTGGAATGGGTTCGCCGCTTGCCTGAAGTTGTGGCTGCACTAAACGATGAGCCGACGCGCTTGCTTGGCAAAAAGCCGGTTGAAGCGATGAAAGCTGCTAAAGTAACACAGAAACCCTCTCATTCACAAACTAAAACTCGTTTATGGGGCTTGGATGAGCCTGTTCTCGGGCACGACGTTCTTGTTCGATATTTGTACGCTCCCGGCGAGCTTGAGGGTGGAAGCAAACGCGCTACCGACCCTAACTGGTCGCTCACCATCCACGCTATTTTGGATGTTGTTCGGCAGGCTGGCCAGCCGGCTTTATACCACCTGGTAGACGGTCCTGCCCGCGGATTTGTACGTGAGGAGCTGCTTCTGGTGCCTATGGGCACTGAGTTACCCCCGATAGAATACTCAACCGTCGTTGATTTTGTAGTGCCCGTATGCCAGCGTTGTTATCCCGCCCGGAGAAATCCACTCTTTTGTGTCTAATGGAGAGAGGCTGATCTTATTCTGCTCGTACACTCCGATCTGGTGGTCATGGCTTCGAATCACGACTTGTGTGTGCCGCATCTCTTCTCGTTCGAACACGCATTCCTTGTATAGCTCGTGGTGCAGATCCTTCTTCACAACTGCTCTCTGAACGCCTTTTGCTTTCCTGATCTCTGAACCGCCCGATTTTAAGATCGAGTACATCTTCGGACGCAATCCTACGAATTCAGCGATGGCCACTCCGTTACATTCATCCTTGAACTTACCCACGACTTTTTTGTTCTCGACGTCGTGGTACGGGCTGTCTCTAGGAAACTCGGAGAGGTCGTATAGGTGTTTTTTATTCCACATATCGGCGTAGGCGTTCGGAGTCTCCACCTGAAATAAGAGGCTATCTGTGTCTGTATATAGCAACTGGGCTTTTTCACCGTATTGGTTTTTCACATCGTTGTACCAGAAGTCGTACATCAGATGCTTGCTGAGGTCGAGGACCGCCTGGCCGACATATACAGGTCTGTTTAACTTGAGTTTGCTCTTCAAACTATGAATCGCGGCGAGTTGGTCGTTGAAGATTTTGTGTGATATATAGGCCGGGTCAGCAATTAGTTTACGAAGTTTGTCAACTTTTGAGGTCGGAACCAGGTTAACTCTGATTCTTTTTCTAAGATTTTCCATGGTTTTTCCATAAACTGCATTATTAGCCAGTTTAAAGAAATCTTTTTCAAATTCTGACGTTGACTACGCTCTCAATTTCGTGTTCATCTCGATGTATGGAGCCATCCACGCCTCCTGTCTAAACTTAATAGCACGATGGATTTTAGCAACTCGTAGGCCCAACGAGTGATATAGTTTAAGATTTCTATAATGGACCACATACCGCTCCTTAGGTCGTAGGCTTGGTACTAACTTCACATGCTTTGTGAACTTGCCTCCCAACTCGTTCATAAGCACATTCTGATAGTCACTCAACCACCCCTCTTGGACTGCCAGGGTCTCCGGTGCTAAGGGATAATCGCTATGTGATTCGTGGAGGTGCCCCGGGTACTCAAGATCTACTTCAAGTAGGAAGCCTTCAGGCGCGTCGTCTGGAGTTTCCAACACTACGTCGAGAGTTGGACTTTCCCAGCTGAATGCTCCAACTGGTAATGGCTGTTGCATCGCCCAGCCGTAAAGATTATTCGCGTCGAGATACATGATCCAGTTGTCTGGCTTCGTGGTATCGTGATCTGGGCATTGCGGGTTGTTGGCTTTTGCGAAGCGCTTAGATACCATCGAGATGCCACCTCGGAGACCTTTCTCTACGAACAAATGCATATCTATATCGGTTAAAAGTTCGAGCTCGATCTTCGTCTTTTTCAACAAAGCGTCCCAGGCCATTCCTGGCAGGCTGAAGTAGTTAGCCGGGTCCAGACTGTAATGCTTCATCGATGTGGATCTGAAGGTCTCGAATACATCGGCTAGTAGGAGAACATCCGTTCGGAGATATAAGTCGTGATAGTCGCCCAGAGTCTTACATTCGAATTCATCCCATACTCTTTGAGCGTGTTGATGATCCTCATCAGAAATGTTCTCTCGGGACAGCCTACTGTAGAACGCTTCTTTGGGTGGAAGTTGTTCTTCAACGAAGCGGTGGTAATCATTGATGTATTCGTAACAATAAACACTCTTTCGTCTGAGCAGATCTAATTTTAACCTTTCGTTATGAGCGAAATTTTCCTTTATATATGTCGTTGTGACTTTCAGATCCTCAAGCGACAGGTTTCCTGATAATTTATCCAACGAGCTGTTTAGAAACTGGAGGCTGTCGATGAACTGTAGTTGTCCTATGTTGAATGTCATGTATCTCTCCATATTGTTTGGGATGCAGTTAATTTCAGTTTTTTCATCCTGTGCGGCCTCACAGCTACCTATCGCTTGCATTATGAGGTGGCTGTCGTAACCTCGCAGATTGTGGAAGACCACTGGTACCTTACACTTATCGGGATATATTCTAAGTTTTAAGTTACACTCCCTGTGAGCGGCACCTCGGTACTTACCGGTAATGTGGCAGTGGTCACGAACTCTATCCGCTTCGAGTGCATTTCCGCAGATGTGACATTCGATAGCCTCGCGGAATGATTGGCGATCGGCCGCTGACATAACCATCTTAGCTGGGGTGGCCAGCCTTTGTTTGATAGAGGCCAACTCACCTTGTAGTCGTTGTAGAAATTCTTGCACGGCGTTCTCTCCCCGGTATAGAACTGGCTTCTTCGTGCGGCCATCGCATCGAACCACTATATAACAGAAGCTACACGGTTTCTGCTCAGCTATCTGTCTGGTGTTGCTCTCGTTGGGGTTCATGGCCGCACCTTCGATTGGTATGTTTAGAGCCTCGAAGTCCGCGTAAATAATATACGGAGTGCGCATCTGTTTGTGAAGGTTCTGGAATTTGAGGATATTTTCATCCTCTTTTGGCATCTCAATTCGCTGAGGCTTCTTGCCGATGCCCTGACAATCTTTGATATGGGCATCCAGTAAGTCTTGTCTACAGAATATGTGTAGGCAGCGACGACATGGGTGTTTCTTGTTTTTGTCTTTGCTATTTTGATTAAGAATTCGGCCAAGGTCTTTAATCCAGACGTAGTGATGGTCCTCACCTTTAACCAATAGTAGAAGGTCAATATTATGGCCTCTATCGATCTGCTTTGATACGCAGATTGGATACAACCCTTCATTCCAACCGAAGACGGAAACGGACACCGTCGGGTTCTGATGCTCGAACTTACCGATATCTGTGACCTTCACTGGAAATTCTATACCGTTGAAGTTTAGCTCCTGCAAGTGGGCCTGATACTTCGTTGGGCGCTGAGGGTTTTGATCTGCTGGGTACATTGCGCTTAGTATGGCCCACTCAAAGCATCGGTTATCTTTATTCTTTACATTAATAACCGTACGAGGGGGTATATACTTTGGTGTGGAAAAGTAGCTCCTTGCACGAAATGGTTGATATTTTGCAACACTGAGGTCTAGCGCCACGACCCGCCTCACCCTCCATCCTGACCCCTCATTGGTATAGTCCTCGAGGCTTTTTAGCACTTCGGCCTTGGCCTTCCGTACAGCTCCTTGGATTTTACCCGCATTGATAATTGGCACTGCTTTGCTTCGAAAGTAGGCCGTATTGGTAATGATGCCGGGTGTCAAATTTCCGTCGTACACCATGTCAACGGTCGGAGCCAACTTTTCCAACTCAACTGTCAACACTTGAGAGTATTTCAAACCGCCATTTTTCAAGAGCTCTTCGTTTAGCTGCGACTCAATGTTGTGCTCCATTGCACTCAAGAAAGCCAATGCATCTCGTTCCAGCCTGTGATTAAGAGGTACTTCTGCACGAAAGTCTCTCAGAAGCTGATTGGCTAGCTCTTTGTGCACTAGAAAGGGTGGTGGTCCACCTCTATCCTTCTTATTTAGGAGTGGGTCGAATTCTGTCAGCAGGGCCTTACGCTTTGCCCCTCTATGCTTGCGCACTGGAGGAATTGGCCTTGGAAGCAGTGGCTGTAGTAAGCGCCTTTTGACTGCATCTGGGATTGGTTCGTCGAAGATATTTTGTAGAACAGCTCGAAGAGCTGGGGGACCGGTAAACTCACCCAACAATTGTTCAATTTTTTCATTCGTAGACAATGCCATAGTTATAAATTATTTTATACTACTGTGGCAAACTTTTCTCTAATACAATAATTATATCGTTTGTTTAAATGATAATTTTTGTTTACTGATGTTCGATTGTCGCTTGCTCATCTGTATAATCTCAATACAATAACTATATCATTTGTTCAAATGATAATTTTTTTATTCTACTGATATATTTGATAGTCGCTTCCATTCTTTATTAAATTCACGGACTAGCCCACCTCGTCGAGCTCTGAAATATTTAGCGAAATAACCACACTTCATACACTCACCTAAGTGGTTTTTGATACCCCTTCCACATTTGGCGCATGGTCTTGTCTCGTAGCCATTTCGCAGCTGTGCTAAATGTTTGAAACAATACTCCCCAATGCATCTACGAGGGCAGAGATTTGCTTGGCCTATCATAAGCCATTTGCAAAAGTTTTGTCCTAACATTATGTTTTATGTAGGCCTATACCATAACCTAATCATTTATTTAAATTGAAAAAATTCTGAACGACTTAAGATGCTCCAGCAGGAAGATGCTCCTAGCTTAGTGTGACACTGTGACACCTGTGACTGATAATATGGTCACACTGTGAAAAGGGTCACACTTTAGGGGCCGTCCATATATTACGTACGCAAAAAATCCCGGAAAATTGGACCCCTCGGCCAGATTGAAGGATGAGTGAGGGCCAATATAGACAAATTATAAGTGTCTCGTTCACAGCACAGAATAACTGCACATGGCTTTTATATAATGTAATAAAATGCCATTGGGCGACTATAGGACAACACAGTTATAATGTGGACCTACAGAGTTATAGAAATTTATTTTGCGTACGTACACATTTTGTCCCCCCTCCCCCGTCCGCAAAATCGCCAAAATCCGACCCCCCTAAGTGCGTACGTAATATGTGGCTGGCCGATATGACTTCTAAGCTAAAAGCGTTCGTTGGTCCCATAAACCTGTTCTCTTCTAAGAGGATTCCTTGATTTCGATTCTTCCTCTGCTCCTTTACCCGTTTCAACTCTAAAAAACAACTCACCTTTTCACTGACGCATTTGGATCTTGATCCCCCACCTCTCGATCATGATTTGACTGAGCGCTTGTGAATAAGCTGGTTTTTCACTACTTCACTTTTTGTGCGCTATAGAAATCTCCAAAGTATTATGATTATGCCTTAAGCGTCCGTCTGATCGATTTCACTAAGCGCCTATGAGTAAGCTAGTTAATACCACGACTTCGCTTTGGGCGCTGTAGAAGTCTCGAGATTACGATTACAATTGTGATTTACGGTCACCTGTTCCTCTTTCTAAGGGCCAAACCTCAAAAACTTAACACACTGCTGTTCGAGTCCTCCTCTTCCACTTACCTTCCTGGCCATTAAAAAACCATCTATTTTGCTTTGACTAAGCACCTGTGAACAAACTGGCTACCCACACCTGTTTTTTGGGCGCTGTAGATATTTCGAGATAGATTACGATCAGGGCTGTAGTGACAACATTAGAGGTGAGTACACGCTACCGGTTAGGTTTCCGAAACAAATTAGAGGCGAGTATACGCCACAGTATTTTTCTTGAGTATACACTACAGTATTTTAATATAAATAAAAAATATTTTGCCGGTCTCTAGAGGCGAGTATACGCTGTATACCCGCGTATACCCTCGACTACAGCCCTGATTATGATTATGATTGAATTCCCATCAATTGCGAGGAGTAGGTCAATGGGCCTTGTTTTACCAACCGCCTATGAATAAGCTGGTTACCACTATAGAAGTTGCGGCGTTATGCCACTCTGGCGCTATAGAAATTACCTTGCAAAACAACACAAAGACGATATTTATTAATATCAATCACAAAGTCTAAGGCCCACTGTTCAGTACTTCGCTGTGTGACCAGATTTGTGAAAATCTGAAAAAGCGGTTTCAGTCACGGTTTCATGTCACGCCGTCAAAATAGTCGAACTTGTTGTAAGCAATGTAAAAAAAACGAATGATGGGAAAACATCACTCTGTTTACAGCTTAGCCGTGCACAGCTTTAAATGTATGCTCTAGTCGCCAGGCTCGTACGCAGGCTAGAAACTCGTCAGCCAATGCAGTTCAAGGCAGCCCATCGCTTCTCTGTGTATAGCAGACCAAGCTGCCGCAGACCAAAAACTGCTGGTATTGAAGATGAATAAATAAATACACCATTGTATCTGAAAAAGACAAACAAAATAACGTTAGAATTTCAGTCAGGGATCCATCCACCCATCCGTCAATTCATCGGTTCATTCATTCATCCATACATTCATCGACCCACCCGTCCATTGATCATTCATCTGCCCATACATTCATTCGTTCTTTCATCCATTCATCCATTCATCATTCATCTGTCCATCCATTCATCCATCCGTCCATTCATCATTCATCTGTCCATCCATTCATTCGTTCTTTCATCCATTCATCCATCCGTCCATTCATCATTCATCTGTCCATCCATTCATTCGTTCTTTCATCCATTCATCCATTCATCATTTGTCTGTCCATCCATTCCATTAACAGCTCCATTCATCCCTCCGTCCATTCATCATTCATCTGTCCATCCATTTATTCATCGAGCCGGCCATTCATCCATTCGCTCGTTCATTCATTCGTTCATTCATCCATCCATTCATCGAACCAGCCATTCATCCATCCATTCGTTCATTCATCCATTCATCGATCCATCCATCATGGCTGCTCCCATGGCCTGGAATGGGCTCCCTATCAAGCTCCGTCAAATACCGATTGGTCATTTTACCCTGTTTCTTACTGCCCTCAAAACTGCGTTATTTGACCGTGGTTGGGCTGGGAGTGCTCCTGAGTAGGCAATCTTGAAAGGGCGCTATCAGTGGCTTCTATCCCCCCTAAGCAACCGGGCTCAAACTCTCTCCTCCCCCCCTCTTTCACAGAACCCCCTGTAAGCTGGAAGCAATCCCCCTTACTGTAAAGCCCTTCCATACCTCGCCTCCCCTTCTTCCCCTACTCCTGCCCACCCCATCTTTCACACTTTATCCCCCCTCTCCCTTTACCACTCTACGTACTATTCCTGCCTTCCCCTTCCTTCCTCTTGAAGCGGAGGGGTCCGGGGTCATGCCCGAAATTTTTTCGATTTCTACATTGCCGTAGATGAGTTTTAGCGCATTTTTGGAGAAAAATATTGGTTTTGGAAACCTATACATTTTAGTTCAACTTAACTGTTGAATTAATTTCTTATGGCTCTCAGTGCACTGTAAAAATGTTATGGGACAGACTGCAGTATATATGGGACAAAATTTCCAAAATATGGGACGCATGTTAAAATACTGGGCAATATGGGACACTGCTTTGCAAATATATGGAGATTTTAAAGACTGCATTATGAATGGTGTACAATGCAGTGGCAACAGGCTCCATCCCTGCCTACTGTAGTGTTACCCAGCCGACAATTATTTTTGCTGGAATATTTCAAGACCTGATAATCCCATTTTCACTATACACGACAATAATTGTAGCACTGACCAACTAGTTTTTCTTAATCAACAGGATTATGAACGCATTTATCAATTTCTAAAGCTTTTTTGCATCCTACATCAACAGAAAAATAGCGGAACATAGGGCCTAATGGTCAATAGCTAAAGAAAAACAAGTAGGCCTAATAATGATACACAATAACACTGCTTAGACACTAAACTAAGCACAGGCGTAATTTGTGGGAGGTACGAGGGGTACCCGGCCGTACCCCACTTTTTGGACTGGGGCCCGTACCCCACTATTTTAAATAATGCCAATCAATATTTTATTATTACTGCAATTCAAAGATGGCTTGTTTTTACTGACACAAAAATTAATGAGAATTCTTACAGGTTAATATGTCTGAAATGGTCTCCATGCGAAAAGCTAAAGTGGAGAAGAAATTGGCACCCCCACTTATTAGACCAAAGTGTATATGCCCCTGAACCTAAGCAAATATTACATGGCCCATAATACTGATACAATAATAACGACAATCTCTAACACTGCTTAGATACTGTAACCTAAGCAAACATTGCATGGCTAATAATGGTAATACATAAAATTACGATGTTGAAAAATGCCGTTCGAAGGTGTTCAGTTCTTGGATGTTGCAGGACAAAGCATTTTGCTGGCCTGAGTCAGTACTGTCAGTGGAACAGAAACATCCATTTCCCTGGAGGGGGAACTTTCCCTCTGGCACAAATTGGAAGCAGTCTGCTTCCTCCCCCCCCCACGTAGTAGGCGCTGCACAGAACTGTGAGCAAAGACTCTGTAAGACTGTAACTTGTAGGGAGTGTGATAAAAATTGAAAAGAAATATTTCCCCCCTGTTTTTCACTGGGCTCAACTTGCGCCCACCTTGAATAGGGATAGAAGCCCCTGGGCGCTATATAAAACTACTTTAATAATAATAATAATAATCATTCATCCATCCATTCATCTTACAACAATTGGACTCAATCATTATTATTACAAGTCCTGACACCAACCGTTTGGTGATGGGTGAGAAATAAATGAATAGACTTACCTCGAGAATTAGTTAAGCTGCGTAGATATATGTAATGATAAGCTGTAAATGAAAATCCATTTCAATTTGACAGACGCCTGGAAAAATCAAGTCTCACGACTATATATAATCGCCACAAAATATCTTGATCCTGGTTTGATCAAAAAATTCGTAGTAATGAGCGCAAATCGTAGTTTTAAAGCGAATGTAGAACGCTCATCATCGGCAACCATTTGCATTCGTCGACGTGGCAGTCTCAGAGTCTGGTTTCAACCGGTTTCAACGGCCTCTCACCACCATAGAGATATTATTTTTAGAGCGGCACAATCCCAGAGTTCACAGAGGGAAGCGCACATCAGTGTGATGATATAATTATTCGTTTATTATTTAAAAAGTAGAACCCATCTGCTATAAGCGTTCGTAGGTCCCACGGACTCTCTATAGGCTCTGAATATCGATCTGCTATAAGCGTCCGTGGGCTACAGGACCCTCTGGAGGTTCAGATAAATCGGTCTGCTATAATTGTCCGTGGGTTTCAGGACCCTCTGGAAGCCTAGATGGTATAGATCGGCATCCTCTTAATTCAGTGAGATAATGGAGTGGTGGGGACCAGAAAAACTGGGTGTTGTAGACCGGTCAAAACTAGTTTTTAACATAATTACGGTACTGTTCCAAAGCCCGTATTGGTCATACTACTAAAGCAGCAAACAGGACTTTTTACAAGATTTGCATTTCGTCAGTTCGTCACTCTTATGCCCAACTTGGTCGTCCCAGAGTTCATGTGGAGAATCTTTATTGACGCTGTCCTCTACCTAATCGACGACGATTAGTAATCGTCGAACATTTAGTGACGGTCTCTTTGCCTTGAGTAACTTTAAATAAATCGACTAGATTTTGGCACTTGGCTCCATCTTTAGCAAGAATTATTAGTTTCTTATCTCTTACCTTTTCCGCACATCCTTACATTTACGTTTCAAATTTAGCTCACTCATAATCGTAAATTTTTCATTAATTTATTAACCAATAATAATAAAAGAATCTTCGTCAAATACAAACTTAACGGAAGTAGAACCTCGTTTTAGGATTCAACTGCTAATTATATAAGTCTATCTTCTCAGGCCCGCCGAGAGAGGACAGGGGGCAAATGCCCATGCAGGGGCCCGGCCGTCCGGGCCCGCAATCAACTTATGAAAAATATTATTATCAGTTATACAAAGTTTATGTTTTATGCCGTTTTAAATATAATATTACTGAATAAAATCGTAGGTGTGGTGTAGCGTCCTAGAGTCACTACATTACTACAGTACTATCTTACTTATTTTATTACATTACTATTATACAGTCCCACGGTTTAAGCCCATAGAATAGTTAGATTAAAAACAGCTGTACTCGACAGCTTCCATCAGCAGCCGTCAGACGTAATGACAGAACCTGTCTGCACGCCCTGCACACTGCCGCTTACCCGTCCATCAGCCAGCTGTCAAGTGTTGACAGGAGCTGTCAACACCGAGCAAGGGTAACGACAGAAGCTGTCCTCACGTCCGAAGTTGTGACGTCACGTAATACCAGCAAAGAAGGACAGGAAAGGAATAAAAAGAGAAGATTTCCCTAAAACCAGCAGAGAAGACAATACCAACGGCGACAGAGAAGTCTGAACCACGAGACGCATCGGGACTACGGACGCCTACGGATCGGAGAAGATACGAGAGGAACAACGACGCCACTACCAATTCGGACGGAAAGACGGTCGCTAAAGTCGCAGAGGACGAAATGCCTGCCTGACTTCTCATCTCCAAACGCCCACACTCCACCGAGGATAAAGCCGCAGAGGACGACATGCCTGCTGGACTATCCCTCGACTCCAACTTCCTCCACCTTCACAGAAACTGAACCCGCGACGTCTATACTGCACCACTAAGGAAGTGTGTGATCAGGCCTACCGATACTGGGAGTGCCCAATCGACGTCGTATGAAATAAGTCTCGTTTCCAAGACCCCGCTCTGTACGTAACGTGTAAGGCGCAACGCAATGCAGGGCCTCGTTCGAGAATAGGCCTATCTGAATTCGGATAAGCGTGATCATTGAAGCGTTCTGTAAGCTAAACGAGGATATCTTTCTCATGTCTGACGGAATTCTATCTAGCGCAAAGGAGCACAGTAATTTTGCTGCAAGGAGAAGGATTTACAACTCGTAGAAAGGGAGATCACAACAGAACGTATGTACATTATTATTATTAGACCCTTATCCCTGAATCTCTAGCCTGGCCCTTAATACTTAATGTTCCCCCTTAACTTTAGCTTAATTACATACACTTGCTCGTGTGGATCGTCTGGTTGTATTCAGTAGTATTTGCATATTGTGTTCGATTATATTAATAATCTCGTAATCATCTTTAGCATTAGTTGCTCATCATTTAAAAGTGTTGTTGAGAATAAAACCTTTGCAACGCAGTCATGTCATTGTCGAAGTTAAGTGACGAGGCTTTGAGCACAGATGATGATGACAACGGTGAGATTGCTCAAGGTAAGGGTAAGGGTTCGACTCCTGCCTGCCCCGACCCCCTTCTCACCCAAATCCTAAGCAGCCTCCAGGCTTTAGCCTCACAACAGACCTCTATCGTTACGGACTTACAGACTGTTAGCACACAGCAAAACACCATCTGAAATGACTTACAGACTGTTAGGACTGATGTACAGACTGTTAGCACACAGCAACACACCATCAGAAATGACTTACAGACTGTTAGCAATTACCAGTCCGAACTGGCCCATCAACAATCAATTATAAATGAAAGTCTGGTCGAGGTAATGGATAGGCAGTCCTCAATATCAGATTGTATCGATGATTTGTCTGATAAAGTTGTCGAGCTAGAACACCAGCCTGTTGTTGCTCAGACGAACTCAGAATGGGCGATCCCCCCATTTTAAAAGGACCTTGTCCCGCCCTTACCATGGCGCGCCCCTTGTCAGGTGTCGAGGAAGTGGATGAATATCCACCAAATAGGGATTTCCTGGACACCGCCCATCTTCTACGTCGAAGCGAGCGATTAAAGGCTCGGTCGATGAGAGGATTAGGTACACTCTCGGCCGTCTCCCGGGCATCAGGCCGCCCATTAAGATCAGAGGCTGGCCCCTCTCAATTCGATCAAGAGAAGAGGCCTCATTCTTCTCGGAATACACACACCGCTGACATGGGAGAACCCCCATCCTGTGACTTAGCACCCACAAGGACTCCCAATGCCAGTGGTATCTCTCGCATGGATCCCACCTACCCCCCAAGTAAGCAAGTAAGCAATGTACACCGGAGCAACAACAGGACAACCCCAGCAGGTGTACTAAGGGGCGTGGATGACCATGAACGGGTGCTGCGTCAAGGCGAGGAATGGGAGGCACTTTACACTGGCTCCCACTTCCCCCTGCGGCCAGCCCGCACCGCGACAACCGCCTTCGCTACAGTATACATACAAACATAGTATCTTACGGTCGTACCAGCACTTTTTTATTTCAATTTATTTTTTTTCTCAATTTTCTCATAAGGCCTAAGGAGAGTTTAGGGGCCCGTGACTGCTCTGCCTATGGGCCAGGAATTTCTGTCGTCAGGCCTATGCCTTCTAGCGAATAAAAAATAACGCCGTCATAAATACCATAAAAATTATTATAAATAACATAACCGATTTTTATACATTGTGTGTAA
The DNA here is from genome assembly GCA_963556255.1 of Allolobophora icterica. Classification (NCBI taxonomy): domain Eukaryota; kingdom Metazoa; phylum Annelida; class Clitellata; order Crassiclitellata; family Lumbricidae; genus Allolobophora; species Allolobophora icterica. Next base: position 22,083,710 of record OY744610.1, read on the forward strand.
GAACTTAGAAGCGGCCCAAATATCACCAACTCTGGCGGCCCACCGGGATTTTTCCCGGTGTCCCGGTGGGCCAGTCCACCCCTGGGGGCAGGTCATTCCAAAGGGAAGGGCAAAGGATGGCAAAAGCACGATGCTGAGCCATCGAAGTCCTTGCGCGAGGGACAAGCAGATCAAAGCGGTCAGCAGACCGAAGAGGGCGGGAAGACAGAGCAGATAGAGGTTTGCGCATTAGGTCACAGAGGTATTTAGGAGCTTTTCCCAGTTGAGTCCTAGAAACCAGGAGAAGAACCTTGTATTGGATGCGGGAAGCAACAGGAAGCCACTGAAGTACATCAGTCATAAAGGTAGTTATGTGAGAGAAGCGAGGAAAACGGGCAATGAGCCTGGCAGCCGCATTCAGAACAGACTGCAGAGATGAAAGGCGCGCTTTAGGGAGCCCAGCAAACAATGAATTGCAATAGTCAATGCGGCAGCAAATGAAGGCATGGACCATAGTAGTGAACACTGAAGGAGAAACTGATCTTCTTACAGCCCTCAAACGCCTAAGATGATAGAAACAGGAACGTGTCAGGTGGGAGAGGTGTTCAGAAAACGAGAGGGTACTATCAAGGGTGACACCCAAATCCCGAACACTGGATGAAAATGAAAAAGCAGGGTATATTGACGACAGAAGTGGGATATCAAAATTTGTTATTACGTTACTTATGCACAAAGTTTGTAATTTGCACTTAAATTACCAACGTATTTTCTCTTTTAAGCTGACAACTATACTCATCTACCAGCTTGGTAGCCAGTATTGTTGCATAGGCTCTGAACACTATTGTACTCTTTGGCTTCATTGATTTGAAATGTAGATGCATAAGGAGAAAATGAAGTCTATAACACAAACGGAAGTCTGAACAATGGAACATTGCTTTTCCAAACACACACAAATCAATCAGACTTTAAACATACACAACGAACTTAATTAACATGTTGCAGGTTCATTGTATTAGCTTAAATTAATGTGCAAAGTCTATAATTCAGTGCCAGGTATTAAAAATTTCTTAAGTCTTGTTAACAAAAATATTGAACTTAAATGAAAGCAACGCAGCGTAAGCTAGTTGTCAGACATAAATCACAATACCGTTGTTGCCAGCAAAGGAAACCTTGTCTCCCTTCCAAATATCTAACTGCTCTTGACATTGCGATTGGCTGGCCTCGCTTCAGAATCGCGTGTATGTGTGACTTTGCACGCGGTGATAGTTGATAGCGTTGATAGTGTTTCTGTAAGTCGATACTCCATCAATTTTCGTTGTGTGTGTTGTGCATTGTAACTTAAAAGTGCAAACTAGGCTAGATGTCAAGAAGTATTGCGAGAAGTAGCTCTAACTCTGACTTTGATTTGGAAGAATCTAATAAAAATACTAATAATAAAAAAATAAAAATAATAATAATAATAATAATAACAACAACAACAACAACAACAACAACAACACGCCAGTCGCTGGCTTGTTGCCCAACACGCCAGCGACTGGCTCTACTCTATGCCGATCACTTCCTGCGGTCTGAGATTGAGCGACGAGGCGATTAGGGTGGCTGTTGGTTTGCGGCTAGGAGCCAACATATGCGAGCCACCCACTTGTGCCTGCGGCACACTTGTCACCGCCAGAGGCACACTTGTCACCGCCAGAGGCACACACGACCTGTCTTGTGCACTAGGCTTTGGGCGTGTGGCTAGACACGGTGTTCTCAACGATATGATATGCCGCGCCCTGTCAAATTCCGGCGGTTAAGGAGCCACAGGGCCTGAGCCGATCAGATGGAAAGAGACCGGATGGCATAATCCTCATCCCTTGGAGAGCCGGCAGGAGTCTAGTGTGGGACGCCACAGTGGTGGATACGCAAAAACCATATCTCCCTGCAACAGCCTCTCGATCCGAAGCAGCGGCAGAGACGGCTGAGGACAGAAAAAAACCGAAATACCACGCCCTCCTCAATTCGCATGTCTTCATCCCGCTAGCTATCGAAACGTTAGGCCCAATTAACAACAAGGGCCTTGATTTTATTTCGAACTTGGGTCGTCACCTCACTGAAGTTTCAGGCGAACCCAGAGAGACCAGCTTTCTATTTCAACGACTCTCTATAACAATTCAACGTTTTAATGCCGTGGCGTTCAGCGGCTCATTTTTCAAAGCTGTGACCGACGTTGAAGAGGTGTAGCCGTTCCAGAATAATTACACTAATAATTTCTAAGTCCCTGAGGGTATAAAGTACCTCAGGGCAAACAAATAATAATAATAAGAGAGATCCGATCTGTAGTCGTTAACGCACCAATAATTTCCTTTGATACGATTTTAAAGGCGCTATATTGATATTCAGATAGGCCCTATATCCATAATTTCTAACATTGCAGACCTATAAATATTATATGCAGGGCTTCCTCAAACAGCTCAGTAGAACTTGGCTGTAGATGCAGTATGAAATCAGTATCCTGTTTGCCAGTATGCTAAATATAGCAATTTAATAGCGTGCTCTGCACAACTGCGACCTGGACCTTGGCCTGTAAGTCGATACTCCATCAATTTTCGTTGCGTGTGTTTTACATTGTAACTTACAAGAGCAAGCTAGGCTACATGTCAATAAGTATTGCGAAAAGTAGATCTAACTCTGACTTCGAATTGGAAGAATGTTTTCTGTTCTAGCGGTATGCTTTGGTGAGTATAGGCCTACTGTACTTCAGAAAACAGTAACAACATTATAAAATTTCCGTCTAGAGCTCTGCTTGTGTACAATTTGCAAAACCAAAGTCCGTCAGAGTCAGTCGATCCATCGACCTGAAAAATTGCAGACCCGAAGAAACGCTATTATAGTGGTCCAGCGAAATGTCATTTCACATCTTCCACCCAAGAGGACGTTATGAATCTTAGTATTTCACTCCCTCCGATGGTTCTTCAAGCATTATGATAGGGTGGACTAATATGGTTTTGACCAGTAAAGCTCTAACAGTTAACCGGTTATTAAGGATTTTTCCGCTATTATAGATAAGGCCCTGAGGCATAAAACTGGATAGGCCTATAGCCTGGGTCTCTTCAACGTAAACACTATAGGGTTCACTTAGGACCAATACTTCTGTATAATCTTCAGATGCCATAAGCAACTGATTCATACATATAGTTACCATGAGTAGGCCTAGTTATTCTAAAATATTTGTTCTCGCTTCAGTTGTGTCGTCAAACATTTTCTCTGTCAAGTCGTCTTTGACTGTTCCGAGAAGTTCAGCTGTAGTAATCGGTGATAGAGTAGAAATGAATTGCAGTGTAAATGGAAGCGATTTATCAACGTGGACGTACATTGCATGGAATACGTCAACAGAGACAGACATTTATTTGGGTAGAGATATACTTCCTTCGATGAGATCAAGGTACAAGATTGATAAGAGGATCAGCGGACAACATAATCTCATCATAGACTCCGTTGACTTGGATCACGCTGGAAGATACAGATGCACTGGAGCTATACAAAAGACACTGTGGAATGACTTACAATTAACCGTTTTAGGTAACTATAAGTTGGCTTCAGCGAAAATTTTATTTAAAATTAGCCTAAGTGAATTTTAGCGCATTTTCATTACCTTAGCAATTTTAGGTAGTCTATAGGTGATACATGTAAAGGTTCTAACAAGACAAATTGTCTATGATTATAAGTTTTAGGGTGAACAGGACCTCCACATTTATAAACATGTTCCGTCTTCTCTGAGAGGCATTATGTAAATATTCATATATATATATATATATATATATATATATATATATATAATCATGAATCGTGTATTAGCTACTCGTAGTTATACTCTCTACCTTAGCTACTCATCCTGTATCTCAGCCCCTATGTGTGCCAGATTCATAGCGCAAAGCTTAAGAGGTCATGTATGACATACGTAGCCACCATAGAGACTGTCCTGGCGCTAATGCATGCGAGTCCTGATATAGTCATTTTCGTGAGTATGCAACGTTTCACCTCGCAAGAGTAATACATTAGCCACTCAATACTATATGTTCCCTTAGGTATAATTTTTACAGCAATATATGATTATATTCTGAACCATAGCTACTCGTTGGGATTATTAAAACTACCTTAGCCACTCAGCACTATGTGTTCCCCAAGGCATTATTTTTACACAAAAATATGATTATATTCTGCATCATAGCTACTCAATACTCAGTACTAAATATACTCTATTTAGCATTTACATTGATATTTAAGAACTTTATGCACGAAATTCAACCTAAACGTTAAAGGTTGTTAATGTTGGTAGTATGTAGGGCTCGGTAACTTGTTTTAAAAACAAGCCGCCTAATTTTATAAATATATGGAATATATACTTTGAGTAGCAGAGGTTCTCTTTTTCACCAGGCCTGATATAGGTCAAATTTCAGATAGAATTACCATTAAAAATCTACTTGCAAATCAAAGTTGCTCCATGGGATACCTGGTACCAGACTATGTCAGCAGTCTGGTACCATTTTAATTTCTGTTAAGAAACACTTCTGAGTATTTTTTTCAGGCTCTCAAACGTTAACTACTCACCAAAAATGAAGAGCTAACGACAAAGAGTAGATAGCGTATATGTTTCATAGCATGAAATGAGTAGCTAATGTGCGATTAACACTTTATGTATATATATATATATATATATATATATATATATATATTCATATGTTACCTCAATCGTCTATCATCATCAGAGTGACAGTTATATTTCCAATTGGCTATAAGCGCAGTGAGGCAGAAAATAAAGCGAAGTCGGAGCAGCTCAGATTGAAATTGTATCCATTAATGTATGTATAATTGTATATACGTAGTGTGCATTTATGTATGTATTTTTATGTATGTATCAGGCACTTGATATAGCGTCTTTGGTTCCTGACCAAAGCGGCTAAATGCGATGGTAAACTCATGCACACAACGCAGACAGCCGCGTCAGTAAGCAAGTTACGAAATAAGAAACCTTATTTCAGTTGGGCTTCTTTACCCTTATTGATCAGTATAATAGGGGAAGCAGCTCCAGTTTTCTTTATTGTTTTCAGTAATTTATTTTTTGCTCAGATGTTATTTATTTACTTACTTATTCATTGGCCTTATTACAATGTTTCTTATTAATTATAAAAAGTTGCAATTTCGTAACTCATATTCTATAAAATTATGGCGTTTAATGTTTTTTCTTAAACATACAGGAATACCGGTTGAGTCTTATGTTGCCTTTCGTGGTACCACATTTCTTGCCATTCGCATAAAAAGCTTTCCTAGTACAAAAACTGTTTCATATATTTTGTAAAGGTCAAAGAGTTAATAAAATTATTACCGCAAATTATAATGCTATGAAGTCTGAAAACCCCCAAATGACCTGGGCTACTTCAGACGAAAGATTTGGGTCGAGCAAGAAACTCTCCTTCAGTATTGGCCTAAAAATTCCCACGCCGTAGTTACTATGGGTAGTTGTTCTAAAATACTTGTTCGCGTTTCAGTTATCTCGTCAACCACTGCATCCGTCATGTCGTCTTTGACTGTTCCGAGAAGTTCAGTCGTAGTAATCGGTGAAAGAGTAGAAATGAAATGCAGTGTAAATGAAACTGATTCCGTATCGTGGAAGTACACTTCGTGGAATATGTCAACAGAAACAAACATTTATTTGGGTAGAGATATAGTTACTTCGATGAGATCAAGATATAGGATTGATAAAAGGATCAGAGGACAACATAATCTCATCATCGATTCCGTTGACTGGGATCACGCTGGAAGATATAAATGCTTCACAATTATACAACAGTCACTGGTGAATGAAATACAGTTAATCGTTTTAGGTAACTATAAATTTATTGCAATAAATAATCTGCGTTTCATCAGTGAAAATTTAATTTAAAATTACGTGAATTTTTTTAGAGCATTTCGTTACCTCACAAAAGCAATTTTGTCTTTCTACCCGATGTTAGAGCTCTAGTCAGGCTCATTTAATTAGGGAATGGCCCCACTCGCAGTGCATGCACGTTAAGAAAAACTAAAGAGATGCCATCAACGGTTGACCATTGATGGGTATTTTGGCGAGATTGCGCCCAATAATTATATGACAGTCACATGCCTGAGATTTGAATGCAGTGCACGCAGAAGATAGTTATGATTGAGAGCATCGACCAACACAGAGCCGGGTTCAGGCATGTGATAATGATGCATATAACCATATTCTGGTGGAATTGTGCCCAGTGGTGATCTAACAGAGATTTTAGTACAGTGCACGCAGAACATAGAACATAGTTATGATTGAACACCAACCACCGAATGTATTGCCCGCGCATCTGAAGGTCCCCGAGATATCCGTCTGTCGAATTCAGAGAGCACCGATCGAAAATAGATCGGCCTCAGACGTGTTCTAAGTGTTCCAGCAGTGCCGGTGTCACGAAATAGAGTATCCCCCATACATGCGTATCCCCCTTAGCGAAATGGAGTATTCGGTTTAGTTTGGATTTTTGGCGGTTTCTAAGTGTATTCAGTCGTACTGTTTGGATTTATTGCACACATAAAATTTTTGAATTGCGTATCTTTAGTTTGTACGTCGACCTGAAATCAATTTACTTTGTTTTTGGTGATTTGTACTGTAATTTCGTCGAGGCTGTCGTGATGCGTATGACGAGGGGGGATAGAATGGTTCATCCCACCGGATACTCTAAACCGGTTTATTCCATCCGGGGGGGATACGCTTTAGGGGGGATAGTCTGTCACGCGACACCGGCCTTAGGGGCGTGCGAACCGTGCGGTCGCACGGTGCCCGCAACTTAGGGGACCCGAAAATGTCGCAAAAAATTAACATGAACTAGACACCCTAATAGGCTAATAATATTATGGTTTCGATTAAATCTTCTCTTTTGTCAATAAAATAAAAGTCAACTTCCTCTACATCCCAGAATTTTCGTGTAGGCCCTATAGTTAAATTAGACTTGTTTTTCTTATCAAAATCTACTAAAATAAAATGATTAGCAACAAAAAACAATTTGACTTGTGTCACGGGGGCCCCGTACAGTAGACTCTGCACGGGGCCCGAAATATCCTAAGGCCGGCACTGGTTCCAGCGAATAGAAACTTCAATGTATAGCGATATTCCAGCATCTTTGAGAGACTTCTATAAGAAACCATGCACAAGTATTCATATTTACGCGCAATCATCAAACATCGTGAAACTGTCAGTAATATTGTCAAATGAAAGGTGAGGCAGTAAATTAACCACAGTCAGATACGTTCAGGTTCAATAATCGTATGTATAGATGTATGTATGTTTGTGTGTATCAAGGCACTTAATATAGTGCATTTAGATACCTAACAAAACTGCGTATAAGCGATGGAAAACTGTTTCCAGAGGATGGCCAATGGACGAGACGGAACGACGGGCTCTATAGTTGAACTGTGGAAACGCGGCATCTGTGGTAATCTCCACGGTCAGCAAAGCACAACGATCGCTGACTCGATCGATTTGAGACTTGAGCACAGAACTCCCCCTCCCCGCCCCGGCGCCCCATGTATGTCGGTGTAGTGCCGAAAAGTGTGGCATTGTTTACAGCACACAGTTTAATATAATGTGAATAAGGATGTGAATAAATACCTCATAACAGTCGTGTATTGTATCTAGAAATTTATAAAGCGCCTCTCGCGAACGGTGGAAGAGTAGGTGTAAGCAGGGAATTTCTCAGTCAGCAATGGAAAGTCGAGTTTAGCAAGCTGCTGCCTAGTCCCAAAACATATCAATTGAGTTTTAGCAGTGTTGAGGTAAAGACGGTTAGTCGTCATCCAGTGTACGTGCCTCCTTATTTATGTTATTGCAATTAACTGATGTGAACTTAATTGCTATCTAATAATTCGCCACAATTGGCTTATTAAATTTGTTGAAGCAATTAAATTTCTCTCGTTGTAAAACCATTGCAAAACAGTGCATAATCTGCCAGTCTTTTCTGCAATTTTATGTAAATTACATAGATTGCCTATAATAAAAATTTTAGGTTCTGTTCCTGCTTGTGCCTCAAATATCAGCGAGGCATATGACGACGGAAAAGAACACACACGTCTATCCATTTGGTGTATAATCAGTTACACGGGAAATTCGATTCCAGTTTTCAGATGGACCAAAAGCAACGTCAAGGAGGACATCACTGCAAGCACCATCACCTCTGGCACCAGTCGAGTACCGTTGATTAAAACTTCTTTGATCACGAAGCAGCTGCACGCTAATGACACTGGGGTTACTCTTCAGTGCCTGTTGTGGATTCGATGTTTAATTCAACATTTAAAGTGCTCAAACTCTATTGTGTACATGGCCAGTAATGTCGGCCCATCCTAATCCAAGTCTATCACGTTATGTGCTGTGCATCGAATGTCACGTGTCTTGTGCATGTGCATAGAATGATTATATAAAAGTAAGTATGTCAACATATACACAACAGTGCCAGATTACGTTTCGGTTTCCAAACAACAGTTACTCTAAAGAAGATGCCAATAATGTTTACGAATATACGTGGAAGTATACACTGTGTAAGCAGTCTACTAATTATTCCAAATAGTCCTTTCGATTCACATTACACACACATACCCGCTGTGCAAAGATAAGCGCGAAGGTGCCGTTAAAGGATCTCCAAAAAATATTAGTCCTGGATTAAGATATCTTCAATGTGAATGGACACACAAATTATACTCCTAAAATAATATAAAAACTTGGGAAAATTACTATCACGGTTCATATTGTTATTCATTTAATATCTCTGAAAGGAGAAAAGGGTGACTTACAAAAAATAATAAACATGTTTGATTTACCTAAGTATTTAATACGCTACTAAACATTCCTGGAACTAAACGAGTTATAGCAGAGTAATAAACTTTATGACAGTAGGTCTTCTCTGTACCTACCGAAAAATAAATACAAATAACCGAAAACCCAGATCTGGTTTTTTGTTTTGGTTTTAAGAAACTTTTCTTGTAAGTTTTTGTTTTATTTATGTATTTATTTTTTATTTACTTATTGCGTTATTTCTAATTCCTATGACGAATCGAAATCTTTTGTAACTAACATTCTTTAAAATCTTGGCGTTTGATGTTTTTCTGTAGAAATCAGTTAAATAATTAAGACTAAATAGGCCTATGCTTAAATTTCAAAATCGTTGTCATACTTATTGCTGCATTTCAATATCTATGCACTCAGCTTCTACTGTCCACAATTTCGAATCACCATACGATAGCGATTCCATCATCTGCCTGCAAAAATGTATGGACCATTGAATTGCATTTGACCACGCATGCGTAAAAATGTTATCGATTAGTGTCGATGAGTGTGTGGTAATTCTTGTGGGTCTTGTTACCGTTTGTAAGAGATTATAAGCGGACAGCCCATCCAGAAACGAACTGGTTCCATAGTGATTCTCTGCACGTAGCAAATCAACATTAAAGTCACCCACAATAACAGTAGGCCTATGTTTATCTCTATGCGCGATTTTTACGGTATCAGTCAAGTCAGTATCAAGCCAGGTCTCCGCCAGATCTAATACGGAAACAGGGAGTTGTATTAACAAGTCCCAACATCAGCTATTTTATTCCATATACTTCTGCAGTTCACATGCATATTGGTGAATTGAGAGACGGCTTTTAGTTTTACAGTAATAGAGGCAGGCGTAGAATAGAAACTTTACCAAGTTAGACCTGAAAAGAGGTTAATGTCGGAGTCTATATCACTATTATTTAAGAGAGGAGGCTGGTCTTCAGAGTCATCAGAATAATTATCAAGCCTCCGCCTCCACCAAGCTCAATTAAAGTACTCTTTTCTTGCAGTTAGGACAATATTTCTACTTCTAATAACGATTCGAAATTTCGTAACTAATATTCTTTAAAAATTTGGTGTTTAGGACTCATTTGAATATTAAGGCCAAATAAGTTTAAATGTTAAAGTCCGGGTCATACTTCACGTTGAATCTCAATATCTGTGCATTCAACTCCTCGATGTCCACAATATTGAATCACTATACAATAGGGATTGCATCCACTGCGTATAAAAATCTATGGAACCTTTAACTATAAAGAAGAGTTCATTTCAGATGGACCGATGAATCTTAGCATCGCTGAATACGAAGATCGTCTTGAATGTTCAGCCGATGGAAATCCAACTCTAACATACAAGTGGACCCATGATGGAACTAGCACATCCACCGAAGGATCTGTTTTTATACTGAATGGCACACACGGCGAAGACCATACTTTCCAATGTACAGCTGCTAATTATTTTGCTGCTGAGAATATAAATATCGCAATCCAAGGTTGGCAAATTTCAGTATGCCATTTCTGTTTTGTAAGCACTTGTTGAGCAGGGCTACTTGATTGACTTTTGTTGGAAACTAAGACACAGACAAAAAGACCAACATACAAAGAAACACACTGAGACAGACAGAACAACATACCGCCAGGTAGACAGAGAAAAGACAAGAGACGTAGGCCTACTTGAAGATAAGATAAGCAGTAACTGAAAAAGGAGTTTTCGTGCTCAGTAATGCCTTTAAGGAGTGATTTCTCGAAATGGCGCTCTAGCCTATAGGTTTCGGTCACATTTGAATATGTAACATTTAAGATGATGCAAGTACTTTGCTTCGCGTTCGGTTTTTTATTCATGGTCACTTTGAAGTATTATTGTTGCAAGTCGGTCCAAAGATTCTGACGGGACTCCAGACGCTTCGGACGTCTCCAATAGAGCTCTTGCGATTGAAGGGTCTCTCCTATTTCTTCTGATAGTAGCTATTATTGTCTCGTGTGTTGAATAAAACCTAAAAGGGTATCAACTTACATAATAACCGTTGTACGTCTGTCTGTCCCGTAAACAAACACTATTGTGACGTCACTATACTGCCGCCTTGGCGACGGTTGTCTTGACGGTTGTCTTGACGACGGCTATAGGCCTATAATATGACGTTATTGTTATCACTGCAATAATAATTGTTTTTTATATGCCGTGATTTTTCACGGGTTTACAGCTAGTTCTTTAATAATATTGTAATTTTACTAACAGTTTGAGAAATTAAGGTTTGGTTCACACTGAATAACGCAATCTTGAAGTTGCCATGTCACAAATCTCCATCTCAACCTCTAAACTATTCTCTATAATCTCCAATGGGAAATTATTTCTTAGGACTAGACAGTTGCTAGCGTTAAATCAATAATGTATGGAATAAATGTGAACAACTCCTGGAACATCTTTTGGCATACACACATTTGTTAAATCATACTTTGATATTTCTAACTTTAAATTTACAATTTAATTTGTGCAAACTGAACATCTTTAGCATTTACAATCGAATTAAGACCTGCAATCACTCCATTGTTTATTTTCAGCTAAACGGATAACCCATTTAAGCTGCACGATCCTTAATGTAACTGGAGTGTTACAATCATAATGCACGATCTTCCATCCTCAGACTAATCTCCTTTTTATTTATTCAGAAACAAATTAACTGGGTCACAGTTTCATAGAATCGTCAAAAACATTGACTTGTATTTCAGATTTTTATGCAGGATAAAGTAATTTTCGAGTGAACATTAAAATATCGTATTATTTATTCACATATAATGCTTAATCCTTTGTGACTATTTTCGCTGGAAGCGATGTGTTATCCAAATTTGATTATAATAAACGAATATACAAATATATACGCATTGGACTGAGAACTGAGACACTGAGAACTTGATATAACATTGTACTCTACAGTCAGCAGTTAACGAAGACTTTGTTTAACATTGAAAGTTGTAGTTTGTTGTTTCTTCGTTGCTTGTGCATAATTTTACTAATTTTATCATAAATACATACACTCCTTGACTACACTACATAGGCTACCCTACTGCCAGACTGGTAGCCTGTATTGTTGTGATTGTAATAACATATTTACATAGCGCTTCTTCAGAACAGTAAGTCAAACTTTTCAGTTGCTCGACCTACTTTTTGAAACTCGCTCTCTGTATCTATCCGCTCTTTCAAATTACTTATTCACCATTGGCTGCTACTCTGTCTTTCGGATTGATCTTCTGATTACGGCTCGGTTTTTACCGTGCCATTGGTTGATGCCTTGCGCATTAGACACCGGCGCGATATAAGTTACTAATTACAATTACAGACTCGTCAGAACCCGCAACCCGCAACGCCGTGATCATCGACCAAGACTGTTACCGATAGGCCACCATGTCGCACTCACAAACATAGTGCAAAGTAAAACTTATCAATTTGCTATGATAAAAAAACGAATATGAAACTCTGGATGGTGAAATATATCCAAGAATAAAAAGAGCCGTACGTCCACTACGCTGACACTACGCTTTCTTGCTCATCTGGCACGGCGAACAAAAATGTAGGCAGAAAAAGGTTATAAACCTGACATGCTAGTATTTAACAAGTTCGGTTACAAACATAAGAAAGTCAATCATCGTCATTTGTTATCGGGAAAATGCTGGCTACTACCTAACAGGACCAAGTGTAGGCATGTACCAGGTTTGTAGCTACATATTTATGCATGCATTTATGTGTGAACGTATGTATGTACCTAGGTGTGCACTGTGCATATATGCATATACGTATGTATGTATGCACACATGTATTATAATTATAAATTTGTTTACGCGTGCAAATTGAGTATGGATGTGTAATACTTGTGTAGCGAATCAATTTGGAAACATGACATTTAACATAGATCATGATAATCCATATATCAACGCAACTTATATATAAAATATTGCAATTGTAATTTCAAATTTATGAAGCACCACTTCAAGAGAGACTCATCAGAGGCGCTTTGTGACCTAACACAAAGAAACCAGAATCGAACAGGACGGTCTTCAAACCCTTGTTGAATTGAGGCAAAGAGAGGCCGAGAAACTCATGTCGCATGTTGTTAGGCAATTTATTCCAGGGGAATAGAACGAAAACTCCTTGGCAGATCGAAGAAATCTGTCACCAGGCATGGAAGATACTTAAACACAAAATTCCTTGAGAAAGATGAACCTAGATATGTTACCAAATGTGGGAATGTAACCGATAGCCGAGCCGAGGCAATCAAGACTGATTGGAGACGATATATGCAGGAATGAGTTAGACCTGCATAAATGGTATTGCCTTAGTCAACTCTGAATGGAGTATAATGCAGGTAGTTGAAAAGAAGGTACAAGGAAAGCAACAGGCCTATTGCAAATTAGACAGGTCGAGTTAGGAAATCTGTCCACGGCTGCCAAGCAAGATGAACGGGGATGTCCTATAGTTCAGATGGAGACGGTTGGACGACATCTAGGCTGAAGCATTTTCTCCATTAATATGGAGTTAGCCTCTTCAGCTGGACCATGGACATATGCCAGGAAAGCAATGTTGCGGATTAGTTAGGTCGAGATTGGAATATATTATAATTATTATTTTAGTTATTAATGCTTGCAGCATCCAAACAATTGTAATCGGATGCTCTTGAAACATTGACCATTTGCTATTCTTTGACTACAAAAAAACCGATTTATCAGCGTGATTTAATTCTTCTAAAATTGTCTATTGTTTGGTTTAATGTTAACTAACTAATGTTTGCAGTTTTCAGAAAAACACGTTATGGTTACTTGTACGCAGTTAATGTCTAGGAATTTTTCAAGGTTCTTCTACGACAATTGTTGCTATTAGACTCTAAGTTGTTTTGAGAAACCTCGGTTAGTGTTTGTTGGAACAGGGGCTATATAAGTTGACAACACATTCCATTGCAACACAATGAGGGTCTCGAATCATTCCTGGGTCACTCTACGTTGCTGGACATTAGGCATAAACAATATACCCCGTGATCGATCGAGTCGAACTGCTACGATCGACTTGGCTCGGCCGACGATCGACTCGATCGACTTTGTCGACTAGTCGACCTCTCGTCGACTCGATCGACTTGGCAAATAAACGATCGACTTGGTCGACTTTGTCGACTTGGACTGTATCTCTTGGCCATGGGCCCGGGAGCCAAAGGTGCCAATGCTCACACAAGTTTTGGCTCTGTAGCGCCACTTTTGTATTTGATGCTTGCTAAAGTAGTTATTATAGACTTACTGTGCTATATCATGAATATGTAGGCCATGTATAATAAACTTTTCCACTGATTGTAAAAAATGACAAAATATTCTTATTAGCTATATCGGATATAATGTATAATTCTATCCATCTTAGATCTGTAACCTACTTGGCTGAGGTTAGCTCACGCAGCTTTTAAACACTTTCCGAGCCACTGCTCTTGGCCAAAATCGACTCGACTTGTCAAAACATATGATCGACTCGACTTGCAAGTCGATCGAGTCGAAGATTTTTCGACCGACTCGACTTGGCCGAGTTTCGATCGACTTGATCGACTGACTCGATCGATCACGGGGTATAATAAACAAACATAATATTTGCAAGTCTTTATTTAACCAGCAAAGACACAATCATGTACGAAAAAGGGAATCTGAGCATCTAATCTCGGTTGCTCATCATTCTAATCATATCTAATCTAATCTAATCCAATGATTTCTGTTTCCCCGTTTTCATTATGTACAAGGTATCAGTCGATGGTAGCTTCAAGTTAATCCTAGTCACAAATCATACATAGTCTGTTGGAGTAGCCTGAACGACATCGACGAGTTCACAGAGCGCACACAGGCAAATTGCCTGTGGTCTTCATCGAAAATTTCAAACATGGACGTTAGTTTAAATGCATGTGAACCGCTTGTCGTTAACCTAAGAATACATTTCAAAGTCACTTATTTGTTAGCAATTTTCAAACGACATATTTTACAACTCCAGAATCCGCCAAAAATACTTTGGAGTGCTTAATGCTAAGGTCAGTCAACCGACCCATAGGGCCATACTTGATAAAACATTCAGGAGACGGGTGTCAATTTTAACCCCAAAGCAATCTCTAGCGTTTAGGCACCATTAATTTTCTTTCATAAACTTTTTAAAATTGCCATGTGCATGGGCGTCCGCAGGAAATTTGGGGGGGGGCACATTTTTGAGAGGGGTTAAGTTTTTGGCGGGTAAAATGACGTTTGGCATAGAAAAAATTCGCATAGAAAAAAATTTAAAATAAATAATGATCGAGGACTTTACCTATATAAGTAAGTGTTTTTTCGCATTGAAAATCGTGTTGAGACTGTTGTAATAATCATAATAATCAAAAGATTTTATTTTTTCAATATTTGCAAAATCCAGGGGGAAAATGCTCCCTTGCTCCCACCCGGACGTCCATGGCTATTTGATTGTTCAGATATATTCATTTATTTAAAAATTGCAGGCCAATAAAAATACACAGAGCTTACTCAGACCGACCATTAGAACTTGGCTCTAGTTTCCATAATTGTGAAATCAATGTCCTGTTTTCCCAGCTGCATAGACCTGTAGCAATTTAATAGTGTGTCCTGCACAAGGTGGACCAGGAACTCGATACGCAGTCAGTTTTCGATTTGCCTGTTGTGAATTCTAACTTGAAAGTGTGAACTACATGTGAAGAACAGTTGCGAGAAACGTATCTGATTCTAACAGCTTACAGCGTATTTGGTGGAATGTTTTATGTTCTAGCCGTATGCTTAGGTGAGTATAATGTACTATAGAAAACTAGCAACAAAATTGTAAACTTTCTCGCTGAAGCTCTGTTTATCTACAATTGGCAGACCAAAGGACCATCAATAATTTACCTGTTACACGATTAAGTTTAACCAAGGCCCTGAAATCTCAAAAGCTATCTCTTCTTGACCTAGAAACTATCTTTCTGTATAACCCTTCCCTTGCCATAGGCATTTGATCCATAATAATATATAATACTGAGGCTAGTTATTCTAAAATATGGTCGCGTTTCAGTTGTCTCGTCAAACACTGGATCTTTTACTGTTCCGGAAAGTTCAATCGTACTAATCGGTGATGAAGTAAAATTGATATGCAGTTTAAATGGAAGAGATTTGTCAACGTGGGCGTACACTGCACGGCATAAGTCAACAGAGAGACCAAGGTATGAGCCTGATACTGAGCGGTCATTCAAACAAGCTGTGGAAACCGATTTTCCTCACTCTGGAAGATACCGCTTCACTGCAGCTTTGCAGCAGACACTGCGAAATGATATACAATTAACCGTTGATGGTAACTATAGTAAATTATCTGCGTTCTTCGCTTAATATTTAATTTCAATATATGTGAATTTCTAGCGCATTTCGTTACCTTAAAAAAGCAATTTTAGCTAGTCTAGCTGATATTTGAGTTCGAACAAGACAAACTCACCTGTATAACCATGCTCATTTAGTTGGGGAACAGTCCCCACTGGCAGTCTTTACGCAGACACGTTAAGACAAACTAAAAAATACATCCACTGTGTACAGTTGATGCGTATTCTGGCGGATATGCACCCAATAGATGCAACACAGAGATTTGAATGCAGTGGACGCAGAATATACAGTGTAGTTATGATTAAGCAAACCGACCAATAATTACAGGATTTACCGTTGAGCTATAAGTGCATCCGGAGATCAGACACATTCCCGGATCTGTACTGCCTTTTGAATTCAAAGAGCTCCAACCGATATATTTTGTAAATGTTGAGGTGAACAGGACCTCTAATTTTATAGCCACATTGTTCCGGCGTCTTTAAGAGACTCCTATAACACGTCTTGGAAGTGTTCATATATACATGTGCATTACTTCAATCATCGGTGTATATATGACTAAAAACTGACAATGATATTGTTAGTCGGTGATAAGCGTACCGAGACATGGAAGTTAGATCAAATCGTATGCGTGCATGTAAGTGTCTATTTTGTAGGCATGCATATATGTATATATATATTGAGGCAATTAATATAGCGCATTTTGTTATCCAACTAAAATGCGTAAATGCGATGGGAACTGCTACAAGATGATGATCGGAACACGAGAAGGAATGACGAACTTTAGTTGAACTGTGGAATCGCGGCACCTGGGGATATCTCCACGGGCAGAAAGCACAACGATCGCCGACTCGATCGATTTGAGACCATATGTGTGACGGGGCAGTGCCAAAATTTTAGGCAAAATGATCTTATTTAAATTCACTCGGAAGGAAGCCAACGTATCATCTCTATCACTATAGTCCGATAATGTGAATAATGCTCAGAAAAAATAACAGCTGGGGAGTTTTTAGTTCATTTTTACCCAGCGCCCCTACCGCAGTGTGAAGTCTGCGGCAGCGGCTTAGATCCTTCAATCCTTATTCATATTATTGTAATATAGGCCTACTAATGTGGGTTCATTCGTTTGTTAATAATTCGCTAAAGTTGGCTTATTTCTTTCGTTGAAGTAATTGAATTTATCTCTGTGTAAATCCATTGTAAAACACTACATAGTTTGCAAGTCTTCTGTAATGTCATGTAAATTACATCGATGGCCTATGATGAAACTGTCAGATTCGAATCCTCCTTGTGCTGCAAATATCAACGAAGCATATGTCGACGGAAAAGGGCAAAGACATCTACTTCTATCTATTTGGTGTATCGTCAGTTACACGGGAAACTGGTATCCAGTTTTCAATTGGACCGAAGGCAACGCACAGAATAACATCGCTACCTACAAAACCACTACTGACACTCGCGAAGGAGCGTTCACAAGCACTTCCTCGATCATAGCGCAGCTGCAGGTCAATAACAGCAGAGTTACGTTTCAGTTCCGGACCTCGTTTCAGCGGTCGAAGAACTCTCAAGGAAATGCCGCCAATGTTTACGAATATACGTGGAATTATATGCTGTGTAAGCAGACTACAAAATATTCCAAACTTTCGTCGCTTTGATACACAGACACAAACACACGCACACTTGGCAAAGGTAAATAGGTTTAGGTAAGCGCAAAGGTGCCACTGCAGAAGCTCCCTGAAATGTTGGTCTCGGGGTTTAATTACCTTCGGTTTGATTGCAAACACAAATCACACCACCGAAAATGATCTAAAATCTGTGAAATATTTAAGCATTCATATTGCAATTTATATATCATCTCTGAAAGGATGGAAAGGTGACTAGATTTGCTCCTCTGTGTTTGCCATTTACACAAATTATGGCATTAATCCACCAAAAGAGAGTGATTGCATTAACTGTGTGCACACTATTTTTGGACCTTAAACTGTATAGAAAAGTTCATTTCAGATGGACCGAGGAACCTAAGTATCGTTAGATATGAGGATCGTCTTGAATGTTCAGCTGATGGCAATCCCACTCCAACCTACATGTGGACACACGTTGAGACAAAGACATCTAAAGATGGACCAATCTTAAAACTGGATGCCTCATATGACAAAGGAACCACTTTCCAGTGCACAGCAAGCAACAAATTTGGCGTTGAGAATAAAAACATCAGTCTCTCAGGTTGGCAAATTTTAATACTGCTATTCTGTTCAACAAACCTTCAACATATGAATTTGCGATGAGAATGTAAAATGATGAGATTTGTTTTGTCCGTGTTAAGATATAGCTTATTGACCTTAAACCAGTGACATGATAGATTGATCTGTAATGAATACATTAGTGTCATCTGCAATTAATACAAAGTGGATAATTTTTTAGCAGTTCGACAGATCTTTTACATAATTCAGCAAAAGTAGTGGACCCCAATATAGATCCCTGGGGACCCCAGAAGTAACAGTTTTTCCACCACATATATGCAGCCCTCGTACAAAAACGTATTGGGATCTGCGGCGTAGATACGTAGTCAGAAAACCAGTTTAGAATTACACCTCTGATACCATAGTTTTCTAATTTCTTAAGTAAATACTGTGATCGACAGTATCAAAGGCTTTCGACAGATCAAGAAAAATACCTGATGCAAATTCATTATTATCTAGAGAATCAATAATCCTGAATTGCTTATCTAGTAATGCCAAAGATGTGGAATTATCCTTACAAAAGTCATATTGACTCGGGGAGAAATTTTTCATTTGGTTTAGATATTCCATTAGTTTGATATGCATATTGATTTCCTTTTAACAAATTGGGAAAAAGAAAGGATCGTTATAGGCCTATAAACTTATTAAACTTAGTAGCTTCTCCAGATTTGTATTGTGGAATTGTTTTGGCAATCTTAATACACACTTGAATTTTTCCCTTTTCATATGAGGTCAAATAATATTAACCCGTGGTATAGGCCTACAATAAATTGGAAAGTAGCCTTTGCAACTTAGGGATCGATTCTGTCAACCCCCAGCCAGTCGAAACTCTCAATTGGTCAGCCACATCCAAGATTTCATTATTGGCAGGGGATAACTTCGATGATGAATTTGCCGTGCTGTGTGAGTCGTTTCTAGATGAACCCGCTTTTTGGGGAGCCATTGTTAGGTAAACCAGGAAGTTTTCGACTGAGGTCGAAATTTACAGCAAAATACCGACAGCTTTAAGAAATTAATGAAACGATATGAACCTAGGGTTAAGAAGATTATGATTTTGAATGTGCTTGAGACTGCTTCGCCTGAGTCAAGGATGTCTGCAAATGATGTAGGCCTACATTTGTACAACCAGTTAAGTTAGAAGACGCTTTTTAAATTATCCTTTAGATAATGTCCAAACTATTGAACGCAGTAATGACTTGAAGTCTGCTGAACTCTGTGAACATGTGTTTAGTTCTCTGCCAGAAAACCTGCCTGTACTGCCACTTTATTCAGAATGTTCGTTGCCTATGATTGAAATCTTTAATACGGGTCCGAACTTTGATTGTTTACTTGACGTCTCTGAAACACAAACATTCATCCTAAGAACTTTCATCTTAAGATTGTAATCAATAGTTGGTTCACTTTTAGCATTCCCTGGGAAAACTACTTTTCGAACTCTTGCTGGAAAGGAACAAAGCAATAAGTAGCCAGATTAATTCAACTTGTGCAATTCATCCTGGCTGCTCCTAACGACAATGTTGATCTTTCAGATAAGTTCTGCGACATCGAACTTGATAAAGAACGCTCGCTTCATTGGAGTCGTACGTTTGCTGGCAAAGAAATTTATCTACCATGTCCTGACAGTACCACTGGTGGGAAACACTTGTAGAAAAATACGCGTATACAAAATATATCAGATTACAAAATTTTAAATCTGCTTTTATTATACCTTATGGATGGCAAACAGTGACTTCGTCATAGATAACACTTGTTTTAAATAAACAAATCTTTTTTCTTCTTCAAATTTTGATATCGTTCTCTACTGGTGTAGGCCCCTAATTATTGTCGTAAACTACAAATAATTATCTCAAGCGCTACTTAAAGCTAAGCGCCAAGCACCACCTTATTCACGAGCGCTACTTCATGTCAGCTGGGTTAACCAGAGGTACCAAGTGAAGAATATAAATTTAGTACCCTAAACACCAGGGAAAGGAGAGCAAGGAGGGATATGTACTGCATAGGCCTCGTATACTTATAAGTTCCAAGGAAACTACGTGATTTTAACCCAATGAAGTAGATGATTCATAATTGATTCGTTCGTTTTGATCGAATGCTTGACTCGGTCCATCAAAAGCCACGAGAAACTAAGTATTTCATTTTATTCGTATGTCGCTCGTTTGTTTCCTATGTAGGAGATTCAATGCTCTGAAAATTTAATTGTTATAGGATTGTGTTCAAGAAGGTGTCTGCTGAACATCGATGGCATCGCCTTTTGGTCTGAGACGAACTACAATCGTTGCTTTGACGAGGAATTTAGTGATTTACTAAAAAGGGTAAATGCTTGATCAGGTTTTCACTTCTATGAACTTACTTTCAGTCTGAAAATGAAGGTTTTTTTCAAGGTAACTGATTTTGGATAAAGCAAATAAGACCCACAAGATAATTCAGTTTAACAATATTCGATATCAACATTCACCAATACTCAGTATCAACATTCATCTGCGTAGGCCTACCGTACCTAACTCTATTCCGTGGAAAGCTGTTATCGCTCTAATTATAATTCTATATTAACTTGCAGTTCGTGCATTACAGTAATTAATTATTCTTACTAAGGTCAATGAGTTGGACGCAACTGCACTGGAAAACCAGGCTGTGGTTGATGAGATCGTCAGCCAATTATCAGTCTTGACTAATAAGAGCGAAGGCTTGAGCTCAGGAAATCTCAACGCCTCAGTCATGATGATAAACCGTTTGGCTGTCCTGCGAAGCCGCAGCATCAACAACCCAACGAAAACAGAGATTAAGGTATGACTTACGTATATCAGATTTCATCCGCTACAGTCTCCAGACATAAGCGATACTTATGCCCATCGTGACTTCGACCATGACGGATCGGCCCGTTGTACAGACACACTATTGGGAGTCTATTGCGCCTCAGTCATGGTCAATTGGTCATTAATCAATTGGCTGTCTTGTGAAACGGCAGCACCAACGACCAAGCAAAAGCGAGACTGAGATACGACTTACGAATGTCAGATTTCATTCGATACATACAGGTTCATTCGCAAACGTATTCTTACTTCTCTCCTCATGAACCTTCCGTTTTTCATACATACTGTCGTATATGACTTTCTTCAGCAAAGTGACGTATTTACTTATATACGTATATATGTATGCATACATACTCACATACATACAGGCATACATACATAAGTCCATGCATCCATACATACAAAACATACATACATGCATTCATACATGTATACGTACGTACATAGATACCTAATTGCATTTATGCATACATACACACACACTAGCATATATACATACTTACATACATTATATTCTTGTATGAAATTACGTGTTTTTGTTTCAACGCTGAACGAAGTCATTTGTTCAAGCGACCAGCAACGTTCTTCAACCGAAAAACTCCAAAGCATGGAAACAACTAGAAAATGTAAATAGAATACTTTCCTTTGAACCAAAATATATTCAGTGAAAAATCATACAGTTCAACCTCTAAAAATTATTCTCTTTATTGTAATAATCCAAAACTTTGTAAAGAAGGTCTATTGTTTCAATTTGTCGAAGCAGTTCGCCTGCTCGTTGATCTAATCTTATGAAATTTACAAATTATAACGAAACTTAAGGGCCTAATCTACAATGTTAATCCATTCCGCAGGTTCATAACTCAGGTTCTCTTCTTCCACATGTTTCACTCACCTCTCATTGGCATTGGGAACTACAAGTGGTTCTAGATTCTCTGGTTAGAGCCACAGCAAAACCCCGAAGTATCGGTTTAAACTCTGTCTTACAGTTTACAAAACATTTAAATCAGCCGACCTGGGTTTATGTCTACATGTTTTGCTCAGCTCTCTTGCCAGCATATATTGTACAATATAAATGACAAACTTGACGCTTTCTGTGAATCACACTAAAACAGTGTTGGGTTGGGCTCTCCGTCGTTCTCGCTAGCTAGTTCGAAGATTTGATATGTTCTGCCCAGTTCAATGCCGGATTTAAGCATAAGCTAAAAAAAGCAACAGCTTAGGGCCTCACATTACGCAGCTGACTAAAAATTCAGATCTTTGAAGGGGGCTTTTATAAATTTTGTGTGTACTGTATATAACCTTTTTAAACGACTTGTGTAGGAAATTCCAACTCGCCTGAGTAAATGCATTCATTTGAAATTAATTTGAATTTTTCACTTTAAATGCCTTGCAGTTAAAAAATTAAAAGGCATTTATGTTTTCGAGTTTTGTGAGACCTACTGTTTTAATTTTGTAAGAAGGACCTCCTCAGTAAGTCTAAACCCAGCACTGGCACAGTTCTCTCGTGTCATTCAGAACTAACCTGAAAACTCACCTGTTCCAGTTTACTTACCCTATTTACCTTAACTTCTGGTTTCTCTGACTTAAACAGATTTCGATTTAGCTTCTCTAATGGATTACAACTTTGACTACGATTTCACTTGAAGAAAAATGCAAACCAAATCAATTAATATTCACAGACGGCGCTATAGAAGTCATTGTATTAGATAAGATTGTGCATAATTCAATATGAATAATATGATAAAACTCAGAGGTTTATGAGATCATATTTCTCTGTAGGTTAATAGAACTGTGGCAACGACCATTTTGTTCTCCGTTGAGGTGTATGGACAGAGTCTATCCATGCTTAGCATATCAGAACACAGCACCGAAGATGCCGATAATTTGGGTAAGAAGACAGAGTTCGGATGAATGTCAAAATGTAAATCAACCAGTAATAGTCTGTTGTGTGCGTTAATTGGTGCAGAAAAAATAAATTCTGCAACAATTGGTTATTATTTTATATGAAACATGGTGAAAAATAAACGCTACGTAGGAATACCAGTAGACCTTACTAAAGAAACATCCGAAGATTTCGTGCTTGTATTCGAACAACACGTACTATGTGTCTCAGTATATTCCATACGTGGTCGCAGATTTCTCCGTTCTGTTCCACCGGCCCAAACTTCTATGACCCAGCATAGAAGTTTTGCTGTGGTCGGCTCAACCTCCTGGAACAAGTTGCTAAGAACCTACGACATGGACTCCTCAGCCTCTGCCTCTTTTCCGCAAGCGCTTGAAGGCCACTCTGTCCGATCGTGGTTTCATTGTGTTAGACCGGAAGTGCCTCTGATAAGTCTCTGTCAACAGAAACAATGAAGTCGCTAAGTGGAAACAGTGGTGCTTTAGATAGGCCTATCCACATGCTGGCCTAACCTATCAAGCCTTTCGCATCATGTGTCATTTTCGATCAATATTCTCTATTCAGTTTTAGAAGCATGGTCTCTGGAAAAGTCAAATTTGTCTCTTCAACTTGAATTTCCAAGTCGTTCAGTTTGGGATGAAACCACAGGCGACAAAATATCAATATCTTTGAAAGCAACAGAGAGCAGTAAGTACCAAATTATTTGTAAATGTCTGAGATATTCTTATTTTCCGTTTACTAAGCACACAATTACTACCTGCAACATAATTAGTTATTTATTATCTAGTCATTTAATATTTAGTTAATTCTTTGGTCGTTCAACATAACGCCTTTAACGTAG
The DNA here is from genome assembly GCA_963556255.1 of Allolobophora icterica. Lineage (NCBI taxonomy): Eukaryota > Metazoa > Annelida > Clitellata > Crassiclitellata > Lumbricidae > Allolobophora > Allolobophora icterica. Next base: position 22,107,689 of record OY744610.1, read on the forward strand.
GCTACCGCATACGATAGCCTAAACTGCTTTAGCGATTAATAAGAACTAAAAACATTCATCGTGAAGAAAACACCGCTCAGGTAGGTAGATTGGTCACCACTGGCGGTCTTCTGCATAGCAGAGCACAGACACGATGAAATAGCATGCTGATATCACAGTTCGCGTAAGTTCAGAGTTTCTGGAAAGCGTTGTATCAAGGAGAGAAATGAAGACATCCGATCAAATCAAAAAAAGCGTCATGCAGTCTTTGGTATATGATTGAAGATCCAATGTTCTGATATTGTTCGAAATACAAAGTCGGCACAGACATTCATTAGCAGCCGGTTGATTGGTCTTAGATTGACTTTAGTGCCAACCAAAAGAAGTAGAAGAGGAAGAGCAGTCCATTAAGCTAGCCGGAGAGGCACCATGGATATGAAGTGTCTTAGCGACTTCATTTTCTTAGCCTCGATATAGTCCTCTCCCTCACCGTCTCATCTTTCCATCGACAGTGTACTGTACGGTCAGTGTATTCATTATAGCTGAGTTGGCTAGGGGCGCAGGTGGAGCAGAGATCTTGAAACAAATTTTCTGATGTGGTGGGTATTTGAACCCCAACCTCTTTGGTTGACAGTCCAGCGCGCTAACCACTACACAATAACGCAGCCCTGGATATGGATAATGTGAACAATGTGTGATAATGTGAAGAATATCGCATTTTTCCTTCCAAAGAAGAAGTGCTAATCGTTGCAACTATTTCCACAGTTCTAAATTTAGTTGAGGTAGCCATTATAGCAAACACGCATCGAATTGAAAACTTATACAATAAACTTACGTATATAAAATTATACATGTGGAACCTTAAAACAATTACACAGAAAACTTCACAACTGCACAGAAATGACTACAATTCAAATTGTATTAGTCACTTATTACAAGTACACAATTGCTGTAGAATGTAGATCATTGATAATTCACTCAGTAATGTTCTGCAGTATCGTTGTTTCATGTTTCTTAAGGTTCATACTTTTGACTGATTTTGCAGGCATTTCATCAGAATCTCAACCAACTTTGAATATATGGGGTTCGTATTATCGAACCGTTAACGATTACCTTCCAGGAAATAAGTAAGCAGCTTTACAGTATTTTAATTACAATGCATCCGTATGAACTATAGCCTATTATTTTAATGTGGAACCATGATAGAAATTTATGTGACGCCGCGTTAACTAGCACAACCGTACACACGGCGCAGGTGGCCGGCTCACAAACACTCGCTCAAAAACTCATAGACAAACGCCTCAAAAGAAACCCAATTACGTTAGAAACCGGCTACAGTAAGCCCAACATACTCAGCGTTACATTGCTCTGGCAAGCTATTATTTGGAGTGGCTCTCTTCTACGCAAGCTTGGTACGGCTTCAACGATTTTGCCATAAGCAAAGATAAATTCACATTTCTTTTGGCCCGATTTACTGCTCAATAATAGGATTGTTCTTATTTCAGATATGACCTCCGATCTTGAACGCAATAGGGGCCTACTCCAGTTCAACTATGCCATTTGCGTATAACTTTCATCAGAAGGAATTAGCCATTATGCATTGGGAGAAAAATATTGCAACTTAAAATAAGATATTTATGCTTGCATGGTGCCACTTTATACAGTTAATGGTATATCTGACTATGGCTTATCTCTAGTGAGTATTTGTGCCGAAGATTAGCTCCTTTATAAATCCATTCCCAAGCGGCAGCTTTAATCTGATTTAATGAATGTTTACATGTAAGTGCCGATATTTGTTTCATAAACAATCGTTTCATTCTGTCATTATAGAGATATTGATGCCATCAACTCAAGAGTTCTGTCGTTTTCAATTGGCGGACTGAAGACCAAAGAAAAACTTGATCGTCCAGTCCTTATAACATTACGACATAACCAGGTACAGTTTTTACCGACTTCGAGTAACTCAAGTGTGCAACAGACGTACGTAGGCCTACTCCAAATATAAAAACTTCTAAAGCAACTCTTAAGAGCTAAGCGCAAGGCACTACTTTGTTAACGAGATTATTCACGACTTGCGCTGAATAGCTGCATTTAGTTTGTATTACACCCTTCTCCGATAATCAGGGAAATATAATCGAGTCCCTTCTCTGCGCTCATCAAATGCAGTATTCAAAAATGCATTGACATAGGTTAATGTTTCTTTCAATCGTCCTTTCTCTGTCTTGTAATCATCACAACGAGCATCATTATCAACAAGAAGATCACGATTTTCTTAATCTGCGTGATCATCAGAATCTTCAGTGGTCACCTTGAAAAGCATGCTTGTCTTCATTGAGTTAATCAAATTATCTTTAATACCAGTTTAGAAATGAATTCTTAATTGGCTTAATACGTTATTCATAATATTCTATGCTGAAATAAAGAATTATCTTTGGCTAATGCAGGAAGAAAGGATGAGTTTTAGAAGAACGTGCGCCTTCTGGAACTTTCACAGGTAGACATTTAAATTTACACTAACTTTACGGCTGCACAAACATTAATAATAAATATAACAATGATTGTAGCTTATGTTTCATCGCAAGATGTTTTCTTGTTATTTTTAATCTTCTACATGTATGTTGCTTGAAATGGCTTGTGCGTAGAATTGCCTTTTGGTAGGTTTAGCATTATAAAACTGTATGACTTGGTTCATATGCCTCACATGGATCTCATATTTTGCTCCATGTTTCAGAGACGAAAGGGATTCCACTGGATGTTCAGTGACATCGACGAATCTAACTCACACGATCTGTAGTTGTGATCATCTGACAAACTTCGCCATTTTGATGAGCAGAAAACCTTCGGTGAGCCGATATGTGTACCTAATTTGATGCAGACATATAAGTTTCTTATAATCTACACTTTACTGTATAAGAACTTCGAGCAAATCTTTTAATCACAGTTGTTGAGCGCCATCGATGCTCTTTCGTATTGTATTATGTGCATTTCTGCACTTTGGAAGGAGGGCAATTTCGAAGTACTTTAGTTTTCGGCTTCGTATATGGTTGTAGTGCTAAAGAAGTGTTCTGAATCATTGCAACTGTTTCTCTTGCAGTACGACAAAACGTTGTCCATCATTTCAATCATCGGTTGCAGCATTTCAATCGTGGCTTTGATCCTTACCGTTCTCGTATATGCCTTAACGTGGAAGTAAGTCTTTTGAACCTCAACAAAACCTTCGAAATTCTTAACATTGTTTGTCGAAATGCTCAGTACTTCTTTGTCGTCAAAGTTTAGTAAATACTTCCTCTGATGCGATTATCTGTTCGACTTTAGTAATTGCTTTCTCTCTTGCGATGATCTGGATATTGCTTGAGAGTTAGTTTATCACTCGAAGAAAACTTAAACTGACCAGTGAATCTCAACTGTAATGGAATGTTGAAGAATCCTTATGTTCTATGAATGCCTGTGGGTAACTTCTTGGGTCTCATAATACATATACGAAATTGCGTTTCTATTGCGATATACTTTGTTCACAGACAGTCCAGATCAGCACAGGCAACGGTTCTGCTTAATCTCTGCGTCGCTCTAATTATTGCTTATATCATCTTCATGGCCGGAGCAGACAAAGTCGACTCCAAGGTACGATCGTTACATAAAATGAACCACGCTAAGTAACAATTAAACTGAATCGTTCTCAGTGTCGAGAAAAATTTATTCGGTATGCGACTATGTAACCTGGATATGTGTTTCGACACTGCTACGAACTCATCTTTTGTACGGAATTAATTTCTCCATACAAGTATAGTAGTATACATATATCGATCATTCTCAATTCCTAATGAACTTTAAGATTTAAGCTACCGAGGACTATTTACAAAAGTTTATAGAAATATCGGTAAATGCTCTCCCGATGTCCGAATACAATGCAAGACAATACACACATGAGATGCGATATATATTAAAGATCTCTCACGCTGAAGCAGTAGGCCATTTCTGTAATGAGAGATGTATCTATATATGTCGTGAACGATGTTCTCATGTGTGCAGGACGGTTGCAAAGCCATTGCTGTTCTGCTGCACTACTTTTTCCTGGCCGCTTTCTTCGTCATGTTGGCTGAAGGTGTCGAGCTGGTGCTCTACATCGTCTTTGTCTTCCACGTCAGACGAACAATCGAAACCATTATGATTATTGCTGCCGCTTGGGGTAAACATTTGGTGGTATTTATTCTTATAGATTGCGATTAATGTAACACATTATTATTATTATTATTATTATTATTATTATTATTATTATTATTATTATTATTATTATTATTATTATTATTATTATTATTATTATTATTATTATTATTATTATTATTATTATCATTATTATTATTATTATTGTTATTATTATTATTATTATTATTATTATTATTTTATTATTATTATTATAAGCATTATTAAATTGTCATTTTTAGCGCGCCTAAACAGAATAGTAATATTGTATAATATTCCTGTTTACTGACAAACCGAAATAAGTAATATTGAAACATATGACAGTACAATTATGCAGATCTTATAGAACACACGTCTTGGCAGCCTATTAGGCGCCCGCTCTTTTTACAGCTGCTCCTGGGGAGTGGAAGGTCGAGTTGACCTATAGTGAGCTCAGGAGTATCGAACCTCGTCTTCCAAGATCTTATGTTCTTCGAGCAAGAGTTCTACCATTCATATATCCCCAGTATATGTTGTGCTTAATGCTTCACATACTATACAATGCCATACAACGTAATTTTCATAAAGATGTTGTTCTTAAGAAATATATGGTTCTTCCGAAGAAGCTTAATTCATTCAGTGCGATCTTCTCCCAGTCATTCCTTCCAGTTCGCCACGCCATACATTTAAGCGAATCGCTCTGCACTGCGCATCAAACCAATGGCAACCTGAACCAGTGTGAAGGAAAGATCTTAAGGGCAGCAGTGAAATCTGTGAGAATGGAAATGGAAAAGTTGAATGCATGATTTGTTATTTGGTCAAGAATTGCACCACGGCCCGAAGTTACAGTTACATAATTGATGACTGCCTCTTTATTTAGGGACGTTAAGTTTAGCTTAACTTGACCTAATTGCTAATTGGTGACTGCCTCTTTAGTTAGGAGCGTTTAACATAACTTGACCTAATTGCTAATTGCTGACTTCAACGTCGTTTAATTTGATTAGAATCTCATCCCTTGTAAAACATTTTCCGTGAAATACTTTGACTTGGTGTTCAATGCTTACGTTTCTCTTATCTCTTCAGTCCTACCACTCATCATTGTGGTCGTGTCTCTTGGATCAACAAAAGCCGAAGGATACGGAAATGGTTTCGCGTCAGTTACTTTCTTTTATATTATATTCCATATAAACACGATTTAATTGGTCTCACAGAATATATATGTAGCTGATCAGTTATAATCGCACCGTTGTATTTCAAGGGAGCAATCAATTTATCTACCTACATGTAGTTTATGGAGTTCCTGCAGACCTAATAATAATAATAATAATTGTAATAAGAATAATAATTGTAAAAATAATAACTTTAATAAAAATTGCAATAAAAATAATATTAACTGTGATAATAATTATAAATGTTTATATATCCAGATTCTTTTAAAGTCTCGAGGGATAACAGTACTTCGGGCGAGAAAAAATTCTAATAACAATAATTGTAATAGGCCTAAAATAAAAACAAAGATTTTAATAACATAGACCATACGCAGAAATGTGGTTACTAGGCCTGCAAATAGTAATACCACTACTGCTACTACAACTTCCAGTACTATTATCACTGCTACTATTCCTACTACCACTACTATTACTGCTACTATAACCACTACAACTAATACTACTAATATTACCAAAAATAATAATCATAATTATAACAATAACAATTTACCAAATAGCACAAATGTAATTAATATATATAGAATTAATACGTCTGTTTATAAACCGTTAGCTTTGTTGCAGATGTTGGTTGTCAGTGGACAGTGGTCTCATATGGGCCTTCGTTGCTCCTGTACTGTGCATCATCACGGCAAGTAGTATGCACAAAATTATTGGTCTTTTGTGTATTATTAATTATTATTAATTAGTAACTTCTATTGCGCCGGTGTCTAATGCACAAGGCATCAACCGATGGCACACCAAAAGCAAGCCGTAATCAGGTCAAAATCCAGAAGGTCAGTCCGTAAGACAGAGAGGCAGCTTATGGTGGATAAGCAATTTGAAAGAGATAAGTTTTAAGTTGAGAACGAAATGACAAAAGCGACTGAGCAGAGCGAACAGACACAGGAAGAGAGTTCCAAAAAGTAGGTCCAGCAACCGAAAAAGCTCGTTCACCAAGAACAGTTCTAGACTTAGGTATAACCAGACAAAGATAATCAGATGACCTAGTTGAATAATAAGTCTGGGGAGAAAGAACTGATTTTAAGCATTGTGGCTGGCCAGAATTCAAAGTTTTATAAACGATGAGCCCCAGTTTGAAAAAGATTCTCTGCTGAACAGGAAGCCAATGCAATGATTTAAGAACAGAGGTAATATGTTGATATTTTGATGTATTAGTTATGGCTCTAGCCAAAGAGTTCTGCACTCTCTGCAGCTTCAGGATGTTTGCCTTATTGATACCAGTAAGAAGCGAATTACAGTAATCTAAGCGACTGGAAACCAATGCATTTGCCAGAGATAACCTTGCAGACATGGACACATAACGCCTAATTCTGCGTATATCACGAATGAAAATATATGATGACTTACATATATTGTTAACATGACCAGTAGGGTGGTGCGAAAAAACTAAAGTGCGAATTTACAAACGTAATAGTGTTTAAAAGTTGCATTTGGTAAAAGTAAACGACTGTACAAAATTTTGTTGAATTATTTTGAAGTTCTGAGGTGCCCCAGCGGCGTCGTCGAAGTTCGATACTATACCCCTGTTGCTAGTGCATTAGAGCCAATTCATATTAAGGCGAACCTTCATTCTTCAATGTCCTTCATCCCTTCAATCCTCCATAAGCGAACCGGTAGTGGGCTTACCACCATAGGCGTAATTTTTGAGAGTGGGGGTACGATGGGTACCGTACCCCCAGTTTTTGGACTGGGGTACCGCACCCCTACTTTAAAACAATGTCAATCAATATTTTATTACTAGTGTATTTGGCCGTCATAATTATGACGGCAGTGTTTATCGTTGGTTAAAATGCTCTGATCGCCGTCGTTAAGACGACAGTACTGACGTCACAAACGACTTCTGTTCCACAAAATATTATGACGTCATATTATAGGCCTATATGTATCGTTGGTTATCGCCGTCGTCAAGACCCCCGTCGTCAAGACAACCGGTTTATGTTTCACAATAGAACAGAAGCCGTTTGTGACGTAGCGTTTATCGACAGACGGACACTATATGGATATTATATGTATAGATTGAGCCAGCCCAGAAATCGCAGTCTTCACCTTGCTTCGTGTATGGAAGAAATTGGTATCCCCCACTTTTTAGACCAAAGTTATGCCCCTGCCTACCAGGTCATATGTCATATTTCAGGGCACGATGTTAATTGTATAATATATTATCAATGTCATGTATAAAAGTTTGTAGAAATTCGCTTATCGGAATTTTTTTTAAAAAGAAGTCTTTTCGATCAGTTATCCAAAATCAAAACAAGAACCGCTGAAAAATGTAGGCCTACTGATTTTGGATATTTTGGATATTCGTGCGAGTTACCGAAAAATGTCTTGCCAACTTATGAAGACGTTATGAGGCACTACAATTATATTAAACATAACATCAACAGAGTCAACACGGAAGGAACCAAAGAATCTACTGTCACTCAAACAGCAGAAATCGTAGCAAAGCACATCGTAGCTATGTGGAGAAAAGCTTCCGTCGTGGCAGTTTCACATACAAGAGTTCTGAAGGTGATAAGAGCATTCCACGATGAATTTCGATCGCCGACCTATTAGGTCGAAAAAGTAGTAGTATATATCGTAAAAATGGCAAAACTCTTAACATAAATGTAGAGAAAAAGTTTTTATATCGAAGCTTGCAAATATACCGTTGACAATTGTAAGTGTCCCAATGCCAGAAAGGTGCCAAACGATGAACATGAGTTCCTACATGATAAGCGGACGATTAGAGTTATGATTATTGGCGGTCAAGATAAGACTGCATCAACTAAACTAAAGAAGAGGCATGAAAGAAAGCTGACCGAGCACCTAAGATGTCGCAAACATTGGATTTCAGCAATGAACAAACATTAGCAGACAGTAATGATCAAAATTCCGCAGCGAAAAGAGAAATAGATCCAGATCCAGCACAGAGTCAAAGCTTAGCAGACGAAGAAGACATGGATGCATTAGAAAACCAAGTAGGTCCTACCTTCATAGAAGTAAATAAACCTAAGCAAACGAGAAAAAACTTACCATAATGTCCATAACAATGATCTTCAACTTCTTAAAATTTGTGTTTAGAAATGTTCAATAACCAAACGTATAATTTAGTGAAGGGTTGTTTAGTTATTTGTGACAAATATATTGATAGTCACTTGCGCAATGTGTATTAATCGTTATGGTAAGTAATCGCGTATTAGTATTTTGCATGCAACTGCTACTGCTAAATTTCAAAGTCGTTGGGGCAGTTCAAGAAATAGCACTAGCAACTGACAAATTTAGCCACAAGTTCACCTCTTATAGACACAACTTTTTCACACTATTACAATTAATAATTCAGAAAAAATTTTTTTTACCATTACGTTCGCACCACCCTAATGACCAGTGAGAGACATGGTAGAATTGAAAACGACGCCTAAATTACAACACAGTGTACTGCGTTATACATTTTATAGAACACAAGAACATAATAGTTTGATGATACTGAATTAAGAATATATATATATATACAGGTATCAATAACAAAAATTATTATTTCAATATTAAACTTAAACCATTCGTTATTAAATCAAGCTTAAAAATTGTTCCACGGTTGCAAATGATGTGTACACCGAAAACAAATCGTGAATGAGGTCAACGTTTGATCTTCAACATATTGACTCGATTCACGCTTTGTTTTTGTGCGCCACCTGTTCATGTCTTGTGAATTAGAAATTAAAGGAACTGTTCATTAGATACTAATAAAATATAACTGATGCGTCAATTTTAATGTCATGCAATACATTCCATGTTTCTACTGGGAAGTGGGAACCTCACGTGCTTACTGGATTTATATTTTAAACAGGCAAACTTCGTCATTCTAACGATCGTTCTAATGTGGATGTCACGGAAGAGATCTTTCCTCGCTAATAACGCGAAGAAGAGAGACGAAAAACGGTAAGCGCCGTTACGAAACGATATTTATGTTATTGCCCAGAAATGTAAGTTTATGTAAGTCTTAATATACTAATAATACTCTAAGATGATCATAAACATATAGACGAAAATTGATTGTACAAAGCACCACAATTTCTTAAAATTATGTCCAGGGTCAACTTTCTATTGAAATCTGCTCATTAGGTTCTACGTATACGCCAGTCCCCCAGGCCCCACCCCTAAGTGGTGACTTACACACCGTTGCTAACTTCTGTTTTTTTGGCTTGGCGGTACTCGACGAGGCGTCTCCATTGTTTCGATTTCGATTTCACTATAAGAGACCATCGATGAGGTTTGATTTATCATGATGACAGCTCTATAAAAACAAATAGATCCGATTAGATGAATTAATCCGATGATTATTTAGTTAAATATGAACTCTTTGCTTACATGTACAGTTTCAACTGACCTTTATGTTGCGTTCTAAATCCATGTGCTTTCCAGTGTGAAAATGGTCTTCATTTATGTGTACTTGAAGGGCAACGCTTTGGAATATGTCGGTTACCTGTCCAGTGCTTGGCCTTGGCTGGCTCTTTGGCGTCTTTTCTATTGTCTTCAGTTCCGTTGTCTTCCAGTATCTGTTTGTCATCGCCAATTCGCTGCAGGTTAGATCGTTTTATTCATCGCCTTTCCTTAACACAGACTCAATGTGTTGCATCAAGACGCACGTCTGTTGCCATAGGACTAATTATCACAACCTCAGCGGGCTCAAGATGAACTTTAATAGGCGCTATTTAAAGCTTCGATACCTAATTTCGTACATACATGCAATGGCACACATCCATGAGTACATTCATACATTCATTCATGCAACACATCTGCATCCATCCATCCATCCATCCATCCATCCATCCATCCATCCATCCATCCATCCATCCATCCATCCATCCATCCATCCATCCATCCATCCATCCATCCATCCATCCATCCATCCATCCATCCATCCATCCATCCATCCATCCATCCATCCATCCATCCATCCATCCATCCATCCATCCATCCATCCATCCATCCATCCATCCATCCATCCATCCATCCATCCATCCATCCATCCATCCATCCATCCATCCATCCATCCATCCATCCATCCATCCATCCATCCATCGGAGAACGTATGCAAAGTAAGTGGCTATGCAGTTACGAGAAATGGATTTTAAATGCAGACAGAGATATGACGCATACCGTGAGGATCGGAGGAGGATAAAGCAGACTATAGAGAGTGCTGCCTGAACTTGGCTAAGGAATCAGACAGAGAAACATTCTTCGTTAAAACTGGACACAAACCAGTCAAACGCTGCAGGAGCGACCAGTGCCGGCGTAGGCCTACCGTCCAGACCAACCCAGGTCGTCCAAAGAGACAGAGAGAAAAATTGGCTACATGGAAATCGAGACACAGTGGCCGATTGGTTAAAACGATCGGCCTGTAATGCGGAGAGCATTGTGTTCAAGCCTCGTCCGAAGCAGTTACTGCATATGGTAGTGTGCATTTCTGAACTTCGGATAGAGTTAGAGGGTAGTATCAAATACAATTTTAATATATTGTACTGCAATGCCCCAGACAAAAAATCGGTCACAAGTCAGTAAGGAGTGCTGAGAAATTCGGAGGATGGAAAACTAGAAGGCCCGACTAGGAAAAGAAAATTGGGGGAAGGCAAACAGCAGCTTTCGAAAGAAAGAAAGTCCGACTAGTCAGGTAAACCAGTAAGGTGTCAAAGGGACGAAGGTGTTCAGCCGAAGAGTCCAGTATTCGGTTGCCTTCCTCCAACAGCCGGAGAGGCGATTGATGGAAGGTGACCGAGCAGAGAGAATCAAGACAGATTGAGGATCAGAAAGCTGAGACAACAGCAAGATGGAGGAGAATTGAAACTTCTTTCTTGGACCTATTTCTTTCAAAGGCTGCTGTTTGTCTTCTCTATATCTTTCTCTTGGCTTTCGACTGGAATCCTTGAATATGTTAATTTGTCATCCACCCCGAATTTACTCAACAGTTTTAGAAACGATCATCAACTGATGCCCTGAGTAATATACAATGGCGCTATAGAAATTTTCAATTTTTTTTAAATGTATCTAATCAATTCATATTGTTATGGTCAATTTTTTTAGGCATGCTTGGTGAGCCTAAGTTGTTAATAGTCCCATGTAATGGCTCAGTTGCTCTTAACGTCTAATCAGGGAGGCAGAGGCATTACGTTTGGCTGGTCATCCTTCATAGGGCTTCGAAGTAATACCGCATTATGACAACCAAGCGTGATTCATAAATCTGCATATCCTCAATAAGACGCGTTTATTTCATTTGACTTCCGATTAAACTGCTTGTTTTTGCAGGGTCTGCTCATATTTATCTTCCATGCACTTTTTCATAACAAGGTAAGCGTACTCATTACCATCAATTGGCATTCATTTACGGTAGGCCTAGTAAGTTTCATAGACTAGCAAGTAAGAGAACAAGATTAGTTACGGTATTTCGATGTATTTAATACATTGAACGGAGTACGCTACGGAAGGTCAATGATCAAGGGATATCCGGCCACTGCGAATTCTTCCATCTGCGAAAAACTGCGCGACTGTGAAGTGCTGTGAACGTAATTGGCTTAGGAGGAAATCCTTTGCCAATGCCCAATGGATATTTTTCAACTTAAGCTTTTTCCTGATGCCGTGTATTCATTGATTCTTAATCTCATTGGGGTAGGATAGTCATGGCACGTAGACGATTGGTTAGAGGGATCAGCCTATGGTGTGATTCGTACGGTTCACATCTTAAACTGAGACGGTTACTGTGTAGGGAACTGCGCGTCCTTTACTTGCCTTAGCTCGGCGCCGTTGATTGTAGTTTATTCATGAGATAGTGCCGCTTAATAAAACTGTAAACAACAACTGACGCACTTGTTTTCAGTGTGATTCTCCTTACAGATTTTATTTTAGTTATAGTTACAGTTATAGTTAATGGTTTTCTATTTTAGTTATAGTTACAGTTATAGTTAGTATTATTTTTTAGTTATAGTTATAGTTATAGTTAATGGACTTTTATTTTAGTTAATTTTAGTTAGTACATAATTACTAGTGACCTCAATGGCACTCCTCCTGGTCCATATATGGGGTCATCGATCAATTATGTCAGCAAATTTTAGGCAGTTTTTGATCTCCCCTTGTCATCAACTTTCAAACATTCAAGGCCCCCCTAACAAAATTATGTCAAAGAAAATTACCCTACCCTCAGAATATTTCTATGACTTTAACATGCAAAAAACTGAAATTGCTAAAAAACAAAACTTTGTTATTAGATTTTAATTTGATACTTAATGGCTACAGTACTTGTGTAATCACTGTCTGTCACAGATATTTAATGGATTTTTCCCATTAAATATACAATCTCGTTTCCTTTTAAATTGTGTATTCAATTTGATTTTTATTATGAACATTTCTAATTTGAACATGACACCTTTTTTTAAATATTCCTTTTGATAGAAAATTAAAATATTCCTTTTGATAGAAAATTAAAATCAAAACAAGTTTCTCACTCTAAAATTAACGATCAAAAGAAAAAATTATCTTTCCATCAAAAAGAAACTCGAAATATTAGATTTTAGAAAAGAAACCAGAATATTCGGAAAGAGAATATGCAGCACATTTTCTCATTTTATCTCGGAACAATAAACAGGATAGTTTAAAACGAATAAAATATCGCGTTTGATTAAATTCGCCATGTTTATCGATATTGCACTTTTTTATTTCATTAACGAAAATAGCGATGAATTTTCGTTAGTGTTATTTTCGTTATAGTTATAGTTATAGTTAATGATATTTTTTAGTTACAGTTAAGTTATCGTTAACGAAATCATTTTTGGTTCGTTAACGAACATTTTCGTTATCGTTAACGTTAACGAGAATCACACTGCTTGTTTTAAATGAGGTGTAACACTACTTCGACTAGCGTCGACAGCCCTCTTGTGAACTGCCAAACAGGCATTATAAATTACTTTAAATACATTTCTGAATACAAACATTCAAGGTCTGCCATCTATTCTAGTACTATATTGGATGAATGACTAATCTTTGTTCTAACTGCCAGTGTTCTATCGACTACAGTAACTATAATTATAAACTCTGTTTATAAGGAAGAAATCGTTTGAGACGGGCCTTGCTTGCTCGCTCAAAGACGTAGTTGAAGTAGCTAGCAGGAGGCTTAAACGCACCATAGCATGTATGACGGGTTTATAGATAAGTATAAATATGGGTACTTTCAGAAAATGAATGAGAAGCTTTCGTACGTCTATTCAAACTACATTTGCCGCTGTCGTAAGCACGACCATAGTGTCTCCACCCAGCTGACTTCGACAGAGCCTACAAAGAAAACAGGTAACTTAGTGTCAAGAGATGTGGAGTTGCATGAAGGGATTGAACAGCATGAAAATTTCCACCACACAGGAACAATGATTGCGAGCTTTGAAGACTCTGAGACGTTGGAATCGACGCACTAAAGGAAAAAGAAATCCTACAATGCTTCAGCATCTCGGTGGAATAGACGACGAGGGATAAGCCTGAGAAAGCTGACTATTTTATAATCAAGCATTTCTTGTATTATACTCCAGACACGCATCTTTTGCTTTCGTTTACTTTAGAGGACACCACGTCTAACATTACAGAGCATTGCTGAGGATAGATATAAGGAACCAGAAAAGAAGGGAAAAAGAAATCGTTTGTACTATCTCTTTACTTGTTATATGTAAAGGACAACTTTAATTGCGCCTTCAAGTAAACTGTTGTAGGCACTGCTCGCTGATGAATTGTTACATTACAATCTAATACAGAAATGGACAAAATCAGAAGACGTTAACTCACTAATCGGTACCAAACTTGACAGGTCATTCCATTCCATTCCTTTACTGTAAGAAGATTGCCATTTCTCCAGAAATGCCTTTCGAATGTTAATGATGTAGTCATATTTGTATGTGTGTTTTCTTAAAGTCCCATAAGTGATTAAGTTTGTTTCTTGTTTTTCATATTTTTCTTGTTTTGTGTTACCAGTGTTTGGTGAAATAAAGATTGCTATAAGCCACTTGGAATATATCGTGTCATGTCGTTGCCTAATCAATAACAAGAACAAAATATTGTGCTTCAATACAAATAGCTAAGAGCCAGAAAAAAGGACGACGATTGCCCATGAGAATTTTCGTGTCTACCATTCTCGAAATCTTGATGATGTTTAGCTCTGTATAAAAATGCACGCATTCACAGTTTTTATTTTGTAGAACGTTACGAGAAGATAATTACGGTGTTTCTGAACAAAACGCGGATGGGCTAATAGTTTAATTATAAGAACGTTTATACGAAATCCTTTTAGGTTATACTTTTCTTTAATCGTTTTTTTTTCAAACGAAAATGGCGTGTAGGAACTCGCTATCTACATTGATGACACCGCAGAAAATCTGCGCATTAACGCCAATGTCTAGTATCTGTGGTGATGCAGCATCAAAATAACATGAGAAAGAAATGACATCTGTTTTCATCAACGCTGACTATGACGTATAAACTTCTGAAGGCTTGAAAAGTAAATCAGTAGTCAAGTACACTCATTGAACTTAGAATCAGTCACTTATTCTCTTGAACCTCCACTTTGTATCTCCGAACTTACATGACGTAGCGCTTGTGAATGAGCTGATGGCCTCTCGATGACCTGCGTTCAACTCTTAAGTAGTGCTTCAGTGCTTTAGAGATTACGATTAGGCCTATGATGACAAAAACAGTTACGATGGTTATCATGGTCGTGATGGTGTTTGCATCGAAGAACTATCATACGTCAGTTCAGTTTGTAAACAACCTTGGAGTCCGACGCTAAAAATTCAACATGAAACTGCTCAAATTTGTCATCTTATTTTCGTCTGGAGTTGCAAATATTATCGTGATTACAAGTAAAAACTACAGATAAGGTAGGCTGATGCCAGAACGATCAATCCACCAAACTGAACAGCCGTCAGCCAGTCACTCAAATTGGTGGAGTTTTTACTTTGTACCTAAGTGGATGAGAGACGGGATTCAGTCTTTAAACGATTCAGAAGATGCTTGTAACTGGTCATCCAACAATTAAAATCACCAACAATAGAAGCCAGTAATATGAGTGCTGAATTAGACTATAAGTTTTCAGAAACCAAACCATGGGATTATGCACACCAGGAACTTCAGTTTTACATTTTGTAGGCCTACATTCAAAATTGCGTGGATCTATTTACAAAGCAATTAGAGAAGGCCTGACTGGCTAGGAGAAACAGGAACTATCTATATCCCTGCTGTGTTGTATCAAAGTTCCGTCTCTTGTTGTTTCATATAATGGAAGTTTGGCAAAGTTGTTTCCATAGACAGTAGTAGGCTTGGATAAAAGTTAAAACCTGATAATGTTATACGACAACTTGTGCGAATAGTGTGATTTATTGAGTACAGCATGCTATTGAAAATCCATCACAATCTTAGTTAACCCGTAGACCAATTAAGACTTCCTGGGCGGCTTAGTACAGTAGGCCCCTACAGGAAAACGTGAATGCGTATGCAAAAGTTCGAATAGCGTATTGACCTCATACTAGCGTAAACAAATCAGAAGCGCTTTTTTTATTTAATACCGTTATCTTTGTCACTGGATCCATTAGCAATAATTATTAATAACTTCACACACTAACGTCTATCGTGGATCAAGCTTAAAGTGCATGGTTTTTATTGTATTGGACAATTTATTTAATGCCTCTTTTGAAACTTACAGCTTAGGAAACGACGTACTGTACATATATTGATTAGTGTTATAATTAGTATTATGCATATATTAAGCGCCACTATCGAATGGTCAAGTATCAATCGATGGCGCAGATTAATTGTGATCGAAGGTCTTGCTTAAGGACCCTACGCAGGAACAATCGGATCCAGGAGGCTTGAGCCCTTACTCTCCCCGTCGTCGTGCCCCAAGAGTAATCAGACAACTGATTTTGATATCACAGGCAATGTATCCCTTTCAGATGAGCCTTAAAACTTTACCATCTGTCACAGAGTTAAAGTGTGTAAGTAAGGAAGTAGGAGCATACTTAAGATCCCGTAGTATACTCCGTTAAAATGCCACCCAAGAAGTTAAGAGCGGGAGGACAGAAAAGAGGATGAGGTTGTAGAAACGCTTTACTTACAAGATTGACCACAGTTTGCCATGTGTATTGCCAACAGCTCCGATAGGAAAGGCGCGCGCGATGCAACACCTAGCTTAATACTGGTTTTGATTAGTGGTAGGCAGTCAGAAAGAGGCAGACAGTCAGAGTGAGTCGCAGCTAGAGCAGTCTCGAAGCCCTGATAAATTACATCAGGCGACGTTGGCAAAGTTTAACTATGTGTAATAACTGGCGACAATTATGTTATCCGCTTAGGCAGATAAGAGTAGATCATGATTCGTTGTTGCTGTCATAACCAAGAAGAAAATGACAACAAGAACTAAAGGAACATTTTATGCCGGTTTACAAAATAACATCTATAACAGAAATAGTTATAGGAAACTTAAGCAGTTGCCTTAAGGAAGATAACCACAGCAACAAGTTACATCAGTTCCATATGCCTTTGTCTAAACGCAATACTGTCTTGGAATGCTTACTGAGTATATATTCTATCTATTAGGTTAAACCTTGTTATTTAATAATTGTAACTGAACATTTACAAAGAACCGCTTCAAGACAACTAATCAAAGGAGTTCTATATGTTTCGTTTGTCCCACAGAAAATACAGACAAATGGACCATGATATGCAGTGCGTGTTATTGGGCGTGACAGGCCTCATCATGAATAATTTATAACAGATTTTCGCTCAATCATGGACAACCGTGGTAAGAATCCTGGTCTGTCCGTCTCCTGTTTCAAGATAGCTGAGCGCTTTTCGAATCAGAACACCTTTAAGTTCGATTAAATCTCTCCTTCAGTGATCAACTTAGCAAAGAGTTCAAGTGACCAATAGAATCAGTTCCGAAATACGTGCAAATAAAGAAACCGATGTTGAATTTTGACATCAAATTTTAAAAAGTTGAACTTCAAATAATTAAAAAACTCAATTTCTCGACCATACAGACTGCAAATCCCTTGCGTCTCCAGTTCCTACGTGACCAGATTGACTTCTGATTGTTTAAGATCCATGCCGGAAGAGCGTTTTCAACCAGTGAAAACCGCCATCAGCCGCGCCTCACTTCATGCATCTGCTAAATACGCAGTATAGTTAGAGCTATGCCTATGCACAGGCATCTGAGAAGACAGTGATTTAATGGTCTGTTTTCCGTAGTCCACATGGCTTACATTAGCAGGGGTATTTAGCTTCAAGTCAAAAGGGACCGACTACAATAGCTGCAATAAATGCAAACCATAACTTATTTAGCGCTAGGGGAGCGAAGTCCAAGCGTACACCTAATAGAACTCTGTAATACGGCGCATGACAATCTATCAAAATAGACGAGAAGTAAACACAGATGTCGTGCAGGATATGCCATTACGCTTTACCGCCCGACTCAACGCAAACAGTCCTAAGGGCATCAGCTCCTCGTCATCATCAGCAGAATTGCCTGAATGTGTAACCCACAAGGCTGACATTGGCAAAGATGACTAATACTGAACACACTCTGACTTTAGGCTAACTTGCTTTGGAGGCAAATGGTCTCTACAATGACTAATGTAATTACTGTTAATTGCAGAGACTCTTCCTTGCTGGCATAGTACATGCAGCATGAAAGATAGTTTCCAGCTGTTGCCGAATGTAGCCTAGCTTAGCTAATAGGCTAGTGTGAGTTTAGCCCTGTCTATTATATAGGCCTGTACAGTAATTTCTTTCATTAATCATGTTGGTTTGATTACTAGAATAGGCCTACTTGGTTTGTTAGTGAACGGCTTTATGTCAAAATGCGAAAAGAAATCATTCTGGTGTTGCATATTAGCTACGGTAACTATCTTGAAATATATTATTATATCAGTTTTACCAACTTTATACACAATTAACATACTTAGTATATGCAAGTGTAGCAGCCTGTTACATGTTTGCAAACTGCGTTTAGTTAACGACAGTTGGGTTGTGTAGTGAAATTGGAAATGCATCAGAAGTAAGGATTTGCGAATGCGCTAGATGCATAATGGGCAGGATACCTTTCTTAAAACTTGCTTTTTCTCTCGGGGTCTCTCGCACTGGGAGCGCTTCTGAATGGCCCTCCCGCTAGAAGCGCTTTATAAATATCCGAATGCAATACAACACAATACAATACAATAATGCTCTTACATAATGGAGATAATGAACCACCGAGGGTCAGGAAGAAACGAGGTCAACAGTCTCAATCAAACTGCAATTGCTTTACCTAAGGCATAGGCCTAGTGGAATAGGGCCTGCAACCGACTACTTTAAATTAACACTGTAATAACAGACTAATATTACGTATTTGACACAAGGGCCATATTAATTTTATGTAAAAGGCTAATGTTGCGGATAATCGCGAGAGAAAATGGCTTAGTATTCTTTATCATATTTAGTTGATCTCACGAATTGCTACGTAGTTAAGCCGAATATTAAAGAACAATCTTATTACTTTCCAGTGTTTAACGACGTCTTATGGCTGCCAGAACTGTTGACACACCCTCCTCCTTTCCTCAGGCTTGGGACTGGCACTATCAGGCACCATTGTACCATTGGTACAGATTGGAAGTGGCGGGGGTTAAACAACAATCAATGAAAACGATCATGATAACAGTGACGATGACTATAAGAAAGATAACGATAGCGACGTCAATAGACCTAATGATACTGATAATGTAATAACAACTTCAAATATAATACACTATGAATAATCGTATCAGGGCTTTCTGATCTTCTGTAAAGCAATTAGGATTCTGTTTATCCATTTTTTAGCAGTCGGGCATGTAACGGGTGCACCTAGAAATGCAGCAGTTGTAGCAGGAGAGATGATGTCGATGGAATGTCGGACTGACGAGGAATTCAGAGTTCGAAAATGGGATCTGTTAAAGGCTAACGGAGAAACAATTACAGTTTATAGTGGAGATAGGAGCTCATTTCACCCAGCTTTCCCTCATTTTAGTGCTCAAGTGAGCGCCAGTGGGTCGGGAATTCTTTCTACCAAGTCAACGAGGACAGATGACGCTGGACTCTACACGTGTATAAGCAGAAGTCCAGAGAGCAAAACAATTAGAGTCAGCGCACAGCTAACAGTTTTTGGTATGAATCATTGAACTTCTGTATAGCTAGGGTCATAATATAATCCATATTTATATATACACACTGTGAACGGAAAAAACCAGACCTCTACAATAAATAGGGAAATAAACACCAAATATAGACCTCGTACTGAAAGAAATAACGAAAACATCCAACAGGTGCAAGATCTTGTGTTGAGTCAAGAAGACAGGCCACAAACTCATCTTACACAAAGAGAAATAGCACGAGAGGTAGGCATTTCTCAAACTTCTGTGAATGAAATTGTGAAGATTGATCTTCGTTTAAAATGTTTTAAGAAACGAAGAGCGACTGAACTTACGGACGTCAACAAACAGGCACGGCTTGAGCGATCAAGGCAGTTGTTGATTCGCTATCCTGCTAACTTAGTACATTTCATTTGGTTCACCGACGAAAAGCTGTTCACTGTTGCTTCACCTTCAAATAGTCAAAATGATCGCCTGTATGCTGCCGTCGGAACTCTAAAGAAAAACATTCCTGCGAGTCGATTGCCACGCACACGCTCGACATTCAGCAAGACAGTAATGGTTTCGGTCGGTGTGTCGGCGCTTGGCAGAACAGCGATACACTTCGTGGAACCGGGGGTTAAAATTAATGGTGCATAGGCCTACTACCGTGATGTTTTGTTGCTGCAGAAATTGCTACCAGATATCCGAGAGTTGTCCGAATATTATACGTTTCAACAGGATGGTGCTTCGGCACACCGAGCTCGCGATACTGTTGAACTTCTTAAAAACGAAACTCCAGATTTCATACCCCCTACACTTTGGCCTCCAAATAGCCCGGACCTTAATACCGTGGACTACAAAATCTGGGGTGTGATGCAAGAAAAAGTTTACAAGATGCGCGATGTCGGAGAACTGCGTGAACGTATAACTCAGGCATGGGATGAATTTGATCAAGCTGTAATCGATTCAGCAATTAGTCAGTGGCGAGCGCGTCTTTGGTCGTGTGTTGAGGCCAAAGGAGGACATGTTGAACACACATTATAACTAAAATATAATAGTTATATGATTCATATCCTTTCAACTGAAGTTCCACCACGTTTTATTAAAATATGCAAATTATTACAAAAATTATCGTAGTAATAAGAGAGGTATGGTTTTTTCCGTTCACAGTGTATATAGTTTCAAGAACCCATGAAACATGCGAACTCTGAATAAGAACATGAATAACATAATTTTATATGCATCTTATAAGTATAAAATATCTATAACACACTTCTAAAGAAATGTAAATTTCAACAACTCGCAAAAATGAAATCGCACAAACTCATTCATTACTTAAAATCCTGTTTGAAAGAAGGCTAATAATCGGGTAGTTAGTTTGATTAATGTATGTAAATGTATACAATGATTCAGTATCGACATGAATACATAGGCTTGCTGTTGAAGAGTACATTGAAGGCAGAATCGGTGCACATCTATATATAATGGTTTACTCTGATTGTTGTGCTGTCATAGTCTTGTGTTACTGATGCCAAATATCAACTGAAAATTAGGCAAGACTAAGTTCTTCATTGCAAAAATCTGGTTCTAATAGTGTCTGAAGACTGGGAAACATACTGTTGTTGCAAATGAAATTAAGTCGCCAAGAATCACTTTGAAATTAAGTCGCCAAGAATCACTTTGAATAATTAATGAGCTCAGGTTGGCCAAATAGCACAGAAACATGAATAGCAAATCACACATTCATATTTTGATTGTCAAAGTATCTGATTATTTTAATTATTTTGTAGAATCTCAGCCGATTTGTGAAACAAACCTAACTGCAAATGATAACAAATCATTGACGGTGGGAAACTCCATTTGGTTTCGCTGCAGTGTTGCCTTTAGAGGATTCTGGACGCCCACAATGGAATGGAGACAACACAGTGGAAACGAAACTATGGGAAGAACAGTAACTGACGGAGTTGAAATAGTGCGATTACCCAATAAAAGTCTAATTTCCACACTGACCATTAAAGTCGATTCGTCAATGAAAGATGTTTTCTTTTCATGCGCAACTTATTTCACTGAGTATGATGGCAACACCTTAGAAGTTACAGCCAATAACATTCCCAACTTTAACTACATCTGGAACTCAGAAGCTGTCGAATTACCAAATTATACGACGCAAGGAACAGTCACAGGTGCGGATACAATAGGTTCATAGTCTGATTGGTGTAAGTTTTTCACATAAAACCACACATTCTATAACATGCAGTTCATCATTTTCAGTTTTCTTGAAAATTAATCAACATTTTGTCACCATAATATTTAAAATCACACAAGCTTTTAGGTGTTTTAGAAATATCACTTGTGGATTCGAAGAGTTCAACTTTTATATTGCGACGTTGTACGTTTATTAATGTGAACTGAGTGGATCAACTGTGTCCCCAAATTTTGGAGCAAAAGACTATGCCTGCCGCCCTGCATAAGGTTCCAAGACTACCACTTGTAGGACTATTGCTCATACGTTATGTTATTAAATATATTCACGTCAAAGTATGAACTCGAGCAATTAACTTCCAATTATCTAGAATTTATAAAAGTAATCAAATGATTAACTGCTCCAATTGATCTCAAAATTGTTTACAAATATTTATTAAATATACGCACATTCTAACGAATCTACGCGCCATGGCTTACTTATTGTTGAAGTAGCGTACAATGTTGAAGTCTACATATTCAAGGTCTACCTTCTGTTGACTTAATGCTGTATTGAGTTTTGTGTTTTTATACCAAAGGATCCAAGAAACAAACCTTAGCGCCTGTGTTCTATTTGCCTAACAGATCGCGGTGTCCTATGAGTGAAAGGTCCTGTGAGCGATGGTCTATATGAGCGATTGTCCGTATTCCTCTGTACATAAATCTTAGCGCCCACTTAATGATCCTGAAATTTTAAAGGCAGAAACTGAAATCATTTTCATGAAACCATTTCTGCTACTTGTTGTATGTTGCAAATCATTCGAATTCTTTTCACTTTCTTTAAATTGAGGATTTTGCGAAACTGCAATAAACTTGGGCCTTGGCACTGTTTATTGATGGGGCTAATAGAAACCCTTGTTATCGATAGCTTCAGTCACATTGTAAATAGCCAATAACAAATTAACATATGTGAACTATAGATTTAATGTCTTGTAACGATACTATCTTACCGAGTAAATTGTTTATCAATTATAACAACGAATGTGTGACGATTCTTATATGTCTCCAGAGTCCACAACAGTTGTAGGCCTACTGGTTGTTGGTCTGTCACTGAGCTCAGCTCTTGCGATCATTGTTGCCAGTTTCATCTGTATCCACAAAAGAAAAACATTCAGAAGTAAGTGTTCTGCATATTTACTCCTCACAGTCCTCTTCCTCATAATCATCGTCTTTGATATCCGAGATTTAAATTCAGCGTATAACATCCTCAATTCTTTTTTGTGTTTCTAAGCACATACGAGACAAGACATTTAGCTTAACGCATTTATGTGAAAAACTCTGGAAATAACATTTTTCAAAATTTCAATGGTAATTGTAATGAAAGATTTATATAGCGCCTCTAAAGGAGACTTATCAGATGTGCGCCAGATATAACGACAGAAATCACTATCAAACAAATGGTTTTCAAATGCTCACGGAACAGAGACAAAGAAATACAGGTGTCGTAGATTGCTCGGCAACATTTTTCAGAACGATGCTTAGTGTCTGTGTATGTTGTACTTTCCAACGTAGGGAAGACAACAGAATGGGTTTATACATGTTCCGGAACAACTGAAGTTACTGTTACATATTTTGAAAATGTAAGAGGATTCTGACTTTTTGTTCCAAATTTTTAAATATTAAAATTCCAGGCCAGCCGTTGGAACCCGTCGATATAGCACGCAGAACATCGACGAACCCTCGCGAACGTCAGATATCAACAGAACTCAACTCACAATCAGCAACTGGAGTTGATACCGAGAGACACCAAATGACAGCAACCATCGCAAACTACATGTACAGTAACTGTGTCCTTACAGCTGTCTCACAAGAACCGAAGGTTTATTTTCAGCTGCGTTTGCAGGATTCACAAACCAAAGACTACGTCAACCTACCACGAAACGAACAGAAACTTACAAATGAATATCCAGTGTATTTTAATGTAACTCAACAGTAATATTAGCAAAACTTTGCTGGTAGCAACTAGCTGTTGATAATTGCAACCATAGTTACGGCATTGAACGGCTACCTACTGGGGTGGCGTAGGAGACATTTTAACTTCTGATATTCTATAAATATAGGTATTGATATCTTACATCTTAGACGATGCAATGTTCGCTTCTTGCAGTGCTTTAGCTAAATATATTACGACAATTCTAGTTGCTTGTCCGTTTCAGCTCAGATGCAGAGAGAGAGAGACAGACAGACATACAGAGACAGAGAGAGACGGAGAGAGGGAGCGAAGAAAGGAGGGAGGGACAGAGGGAGAGGCAGAGAAGGAGGGAGAGGGAGCGAAAGAAGGAGGGAGGGAGAGAGACACAGGGAGAGGGAGAGAGAGAGGGCTGTTGTTAAAAATTTTACAATTTTATTTTCACTAAATTTTACGAGTGTTCACTTGTTCACAAATAGCGTCACAATGGCTTAATATTTAATAGGGCCCATCCAAGATAAAACAGTCGGGAACAATTAAAGTAAATATAATATTCATTTGAATTTCCTTTCATTTACGATTATTTATAACTGTTAGGCCCTACTGTTGTGGAGTGGCTTTATTTTCTCTCATACTGTATTTATATAAGCTTAATAAGGTTAAGAGCGTGTATATGTAGCTCAAAACAAGGAACACGACTAGACAAGTCGTGAGAAGTTATCTTTGCCTAACAACCTTCACGACATTGTAACCTACAGTAGTACAGAGTCTAACAGCTACTGATCGAAAGCGTGGAGGTATTAGGCTAAGTCATATGCTCACAATTTTCTAGGTCTTTAGTATTTGGCTGTTAAACTGCCGCAATGCAGACATTAACCTACGTTCAATGTTCTTGCTTCAGTTTAATTACATGTTTGTATGAAATATTATGGCCATGAATTTCTCTGCATAGAGCGTGATTGATTGTTCACTGGTAATAAATTTTATTAAAGTGCAACTAGTACAGTCAAATATGTCATATTATAAACGCGTATAAATGAGATAACGCTTGTGTATATTTCCTCTGTCCATATCCGGTTGTTTTAACAGCTTCATTCTCAGTTTCCTCCTTTTGGGAATTTTTCATCTAGCTTTTAACTTCCTTGTGCTAATATATGGCCTATCAACTGACATGATGTCATATGATATAACATATGTCTGATATTATCTGTAAAAACTTAGCCTACTCTGTTCATCTCTAATTCTCCATAATTTCTTATCCTGTTACTCGCCATTTTCTTATAAACCTTCGAGTGCTCAAGGTATGTTTTGGTACACGAATACCCAAGGGGTCCGGGCGGACCCCGTGTTTTTTTATTGTAATATCTGGAGAACGGATTGGAACATTGTATAGCAGGAATTGGCATTATGCCTTAGTAGCAAGTGATACAATGTCAGTTATTCTAAATGTTCTATAATTTTGATGAAACCTTTATTTGTACTTTATTTCTCTTTTGTACTGTTTTGCAATTTCGGGACTTTTCACAGGTGTTCAATTGTACGGATGCAGTTTTGGCCTGTATAACCTCGAATAGGCAGCAGACACAAAATTAGATCAAACTGTATCACACTTAACGTTGAATTCAACGTCAAACGGTATCATATTACGTGTTGACCTAGTTATTTCTGGGCTGGTCACCATGTGCCTGTATGACCATCAGCCGTATGTATGTCTTGCGGTGTCCCTGGTATATGCTATGGTTGTGGGGTACAGGGTGGGAGACTACTCGCGCAAAAATATATTCTAAAAAAACTGAAATTGGTGGCTTTAGGATGTCTTGAAACCATTTTTACAATTTCATAGCCATTCTAAAGTTATCCGTGGAAAAACGGATACGAGGTCCGGTCGTACCCCTCCTTAGGCACTCAAGTGTTAACCTTCTCGTCTCGCTACAGTCTACCCTAAGGTCGGGAGTCAAAATACAAATAGTGTTTCAAATTCTTTACTCCACTGTCGCGCCTTTCCACACTGTCAGTGAAATTTCAGACTGCGAAGGAGCTGTCTATCCACCCACTCTTATAGGATGGGGATAAGAAACAAAGTAAAGAGTAGAAGAAAAGGAAAACGAAGAATAGCAACAACGACAGTTCTTTAAGGCAGTCGTGGGTA